>OZ005741.1:143199150-143607150 GCA_963930735.1 Dioctria linearis
TTTTTCTTTTCATTTTCTCTTCTATAGGTACATATTAGAAATTGAAATTAATTTTCTTTAATCAGGAATAAAAAAAACATATGTACGTGTATCTTATGCATGCATATAAGTGTATATTGTATAACTTTTTTTTTATTGGTTTTTTGTTTAACGGTCTGAAATTCAATATTGAGCCATTCTATTTTTTTGTTCTGCTGTTAGTAAGCCCCCATTTTCCCCATATTGTTCGATTTACTGTTTATCAATTGCAACATATACTGCTAAGCGCAACACAATTATAATTAACAGTCAGAGCGAAGAAAGTGTTTTTATTTTTGTTTCTATTTTCACACATATTTCATAGCTTTTGCTGAAATTTTTGTTTTTCCTTCGTCCTATTTTTTACGTCCTAAAAAAAAAACAACGATACAAAACATGACAGAGGAAACAAAAGCGTTTGACGAGCTTTGCTTGTCACAAGTCTTAAAAACAGCAGAAATTAGACAATTCTGGCAGATTATCATAAGACCAACTAACCAAAAAGTACAGTAGCCTTCACTTCCAAAAATTTCAAACATTGGAATATCTGTGGGCTTCGTTCGAAGTCCTTATCCAAAATCACGAAAATTTTGACGAAACTCATGATTATTATAAAAAGTCAAGCATCACAAAACAGAGAACTGGTATAAACCCACACAAGTAACATTATTAGACAGGTTGAAATCGATTTCCATACATACAGAAGCAACAAATAACCCATTCTATATTAAGCTTCCAAAAACTTCACAAAAAGCAACGGCAGACAATCAAGACAACACAGACAATAATCAATCTAATTCAATACGGTTTAGGTTGCAGCATTATAGGCAAAAGTCAATATCACGAATTATACTTTCGATCAATTTTAATTCATTATCGACCACAACCCAGACATATTAAATTCATTGAACAAATGATGATATCGAGGCAACGCACAATGTAATATTTTCATATACCAGCCCCAACAACCTGGAAAATGACTATTTTAAAAATGATGTTTACGCTGATATAGAAACATCATACACAGACACCATAATTGCGCTCCAAGAATAGTAGGACTCTCGATTCCAAAACATATCAAACAATACGACTAACTTCACAGATCATCACCAAAATGTCTCCTTAAAAGGCCAATCGAATTCTTTCATATCAGACGTAAGGACACTTATTCCCAATTTCAGTAGAACTCCGAAAGATCTCCACAAATTTATCACAAGCTGTGCGACATATTATTGGCGACAGGAACGACGGCAAATGAAAGAAACTGCCTCCTTAATTTCATAAGGAGTAAATTATCTTCTGAGGCATACGATATTTTCAGGTACAATCAAGTTGAAGATTGACCTATTTTAAAATCAATCTTAAATCAAACTTTCGAGGAAAAAATTCCCACATCTACTCTACAGTCACAATTAAACGCCTCGAAGCAGAGAATAGGAGAAAGCGTAAAAGACTTTCTCCAAAGGCTTAATATCTTTCTAAATTAAATGAGGCGAGACACTCCTACACAATGAACAAAATTTTCATAAAATCGTTTCTTTAAGATAATGAGAGCAATATTAAATATTGCAAACAAATTTTTAAATATTGCAAAAAAAAATTATTAAATATTGCAAAAAATTATTAAATATTGCAAAAAATTATTAAATATTGCAATATTGCAATAAGGGATATCGAAGATGCATTATCCACTCCACAATTACAATAATCTTTCGCTTCACTAAATTCGCATATTCTATATCACGCATCACGTATCGATCAGAAGCAACCTAATTTGCAAACAAATAACAAAATAAATCAAAATACCTCTATATAATAATAATATTAATTCAAATCTACGTTGTATTAAATCTAATAGATTAGGGTATGTTGCCCCGTCATACAACGTTTAACGCAAAATTTTAACGGAATTCAAAGGACATATACGTAATTTCGACCACGTAAAGTTACACCTCCGTCACAAGTCCCATCTTGTCGATATTATCATCGGATGGGATATACAATCGATCAATGCAGGACAACAGCTGCAAACAATAATCGTCTTAATAGCAGCCAAGGAAATCGAAATAATTTCCGCCAACAAGCACGGCTATTAGATAGCTACAAAACAGGAATTGGCTGCAGCCAGTAATCGGGGAGAATCGAACTCCGCCGAGATATAATAATGCGAATATCTTGGCTAGTAGACTACCTTCTCAAAATAGACAGAAAACCAATTAAGCTAAATCGGATGCAGGCGGGGGGGGGGGGTCAATTTCGGCAACCCTTCGCACACATAAACAAAAGCATAAATACAGCCGCGTCCAGAGACAATATCGACAGATGTGACAAGAAATTGACTCGAATCCCCTTCCAAAGTAACAAAACCCCTCGCACACATAAACAAAAGCATCCGGGAGAATCGAACTCCGCCGAGATATAATAATGCGAATATCTTGGCTAGTAGACTACCGTCTCAAATTAGACAGAAACTAATTAAGCTACATCGGATGCAGCGGGGGGTCAATTTCGGCAACCCCTCGCACACATAAACAAAAGCATAAAAACAGACGCGTCCAGAGACAATATCGACAGATGTGACAAGAAATTGACTCGAATCCCCTTCCAAAGTAACAAAAAATCTTTAACACTATCTTTGCCTGTTAATATCTGCTCTGCTTCGAACTTACGTTTTTAATTTATGCAGGAGCAGAGTTCAGTTTAATCAAACCCCATCCATTAAAGTCAGACAGTATTTGCTACAGAGATGCGGTCTGTAATATCAATAAGCTATTTACAGAATCCACTTCTACAGAAGGACTAATTTTTGATAAATTGAATTTGAAGTCCGAACAAAATAACTCGATCATAGAACACCCATTTCAAATTATGTGAAGTAGCTTCATCCTCTCATACGAAGGCCTGATTGGTCAAGACCTTTTGTCTCGATACAATGCGAGCATCGACTACAAAAATAAATGTATATCCCCTAGAAGTCAATGAATCAAATGAATCGTATCCTTATGAGCAATGCTATTCAAACTAGCCATATGATTATATGAAAAGCGAAGACCCAGAAAAGAGGTCTCATACTAAAAGTTTATTGTATACTAACATTCTCCAATGGAAAAAATAATAACAATCTATCTCCATCTATTGCTTTAGAAGAAGTAAAGGCAATGGCATATAAAAAAAAATGTATCACCATAAGTAGCTCCAACCCAAATGGAACTAAATAGTAATGACAATCTCCCTCCATCAAGAGCCGCAAAAGAGGGTAAATCTAATAAAAATCTATCTCTTTCATCAAAAACTTTACAAAGATAAAGTATAGGAATAATTCAAAGAATTTTAATGACATTATATCTCCTTCAATTTCTATCGAGTCGGAATTATTTAGTAACTTCTTTCGAATTCAGATCTCCTTCCAATAAAACATCCTTTATTTATTTATCCTGCGGACGGGAATCGAATCTACACTTGTTAGAATCGGTCAATGATGGAGAAAGAAGAACTTTAAGAACTTTTATTTTTAACAACTCTCAATCAAATTTATAAATACAAGAAGAAAAAACAATCGCCTCATCCGGCGTTTGAAACCGGGACCTTCCGCTTGCCGGGCGACTGCTCTTACCACTGAGCTAACGAGACAGATGATTTTCCCTCTTGCATTCATCAAATTTGTAACTAGCGTACTAACTAAGCCACGTTTGCTTTCAGCTGGCATTAACCAGTAACGATGAAAGCGCACAAATAAATTGTAAATTCAATTTTTTATTTATTTATCCCGCGGACGGGAATCGAACCTACGCTTGTTAGAATCGGTCAATGATGGAGAAAGAAGAACTTTAAGAGCTTTTATTTTTAACGACTCTAAATCAAATTTATAAATACAAAAAGAAAAAGAGAAAAAATTTAAATTCCGCCTCGATCAGTGTCTATAATTGAAATTCCAACTGCTTCTATTCAACATAAGTCGGTCTGTTTCAAGAAGGAAATAAGGCCAGGTGTATTTCTTGGAAACTCGATCGTCGAACCAGTCAATGGTATCCTTAATATAAATGAGGAGGACGACTTCGTGGTCATCTCCATGAACTCTGACAGAGGTCCAATAAAGGGCAGAATAAATAAACTACAAAACTGCACTGTAATTTAGAGGAATCTGAAAGTATCCGCAATATCTGTAGGGAATTCAACGACCAGTTGGGGAAGTCGAAATATTTCACCACACTTGACTTAGCCAAAGATTCCACCACATAAAGATGGACTCGAGGGGCAGGGCGAATGTACTACCATAGCACACCATACGCCCACTATGAATACAACCATATGCCATTTGGTTTAAAAGGCGCCCATGCTACTTTTTAGCGATCCATGAATAATGTGTTATCTGGCCTTCAAGGCACATATTGCTTCGTATATATGGAAGATATCGCAGTCCATGGATACCACCTTAAAGCTCATATTTCAAGATTCACAGCAGTATTTCGCCGTCTTCTTGATTTTAATCTAAAACTCCAACCTGAGAAGTGCCATTTCCTAAAAAGGAAATTATGTATTTAGGGCACATCATTACTGAAAATGGAATCAAACCAGATGCAGCAAATCAGTTCAGTCCTATCGTAGACCCAAGAAGGATAAGGACATTAAGGCCTTCCTTGGTTTCGTCGGCTATTATCGTCGCTTTATACCGAATTTTTCAAAGATTGCGAAACCACTTAGAAATCTTTTGAAAAAAAAGAAGAATAGACTAATTTTTAAGAACTTTTATTTATTTATTCTAAATCAAATCGTTTGCCGGGCGACTAATCGTACCACTGAGCTAACGAGACAGATGATTTTCCCACTTGCACTTAATATAAGCGAAATAAATGGGAACGTTATATATACATACATATGAACGGAGTTCTCTCAAAGAATTCTCGCACTGTTGTCATCAACGTAATCAATGCTTACGGTAATATCGGCATCCTACATCGATGTAAAATTGAGTTAAAGGCATTAAAGTCTCGACCTCTGAACGAAGCGCTTGTTATTTTTATTGATCCCCCGGTTAAATTTTCCTTACAGTATTCAGAAGTGGGATTGCGATCCATTTGATAAAATTAAAAAAAAAACTAATAATTTAATGCTCGCATTGTTTTACCCTGAATTTTATTTAAATTAAAAAGCGATGATCGGTGATCTCCAGAGATTTTTTTTTGTGAACACGTGCATAGGTGCATTGTATAAAATTCAAGTTTTTATGTGATCGACCAAGTGGTGATAAATTTCCACAAATTAATCTATTGTACTATTTTACCGTTGGATTTTACTATTTAAAGCGTTCATCGGTGATTGCTAGTATAATTTTCGTGAACACGTGCATAGGTGCAGGGTATAAAATCCAAATTTTTGTGTAATAGAGCAAGTTGTGATAAATTTCTACCAGATAATGTTTTGTTATGTTTTAACATTGGATTTTATTTATTTTTTTTAATTAAGAAGCGATTATCGTTGATTTCTAGCAAAATTTGTGTGAACACGTGCATAGGTACACTAAAATCCAAATTTTGTTGGAATTTTTAAAACAACGACGTGATCATCGGTGATCTCGAACCAATTTATTTTGTGCACACATGCATCGGTGTATCGAATAAAATCCAAGTTCTTTTGTGTAATCGAACATTTTTACTGTCTTATCGCCGAATTTTTATATCCTGTGGATAGAATAACACATACACACAGGGAGCCACAAGTTGTTAGATTTTTAGAGAAGGTCACTGTGGCAATAGATAATTGAAACACACATCTACTATAAAAACTAATTAACTTTCTTGTTGTTTGAGAGCAAGGTAGAATGATGGCGGCTACGACCTTTTTCAGAACACGAGACGACCTACTGATTGGGTCTTTTATAACTAAAAGTTAGGTTGAGTATTTTGACTCGTATATGTTGCCTGTCTGATCATGGTGAATTATTAGGCGGGATACTCAAAATTTAGATTATGCTAACTGTTGAGAATATTCATGTTATGTCTTATAACAACATTAAAGTTAGTATTAAATTGTTGGTGATGATGCCGTAGCCGCCACATCACTCCCCCTCTGAAAAAAAATTATTTACATATTTCGTATACCTACATATTATGTGCATCTGGCTTTGTTTTATAAAATAATAAAAAATTAATAATTCAAACTTTTGAATAAATTTCTTTTATGTAATGTTGGAATAAGTTTAAAATTCTGTTCAAAATGGTATGACTTGAAAAACTTAATAGAGAAAAAAAAACGGTTAAAATTAAAGTAGTAGAATTTCAGTATGATATTAAAATAATGATAATCATAATCTAGGTTTTAGATATTAAATGTTACTTTTCGATTTGAAAACGACCTTGTTACTCGACCGAACGAATCATCCGAGTGCAAAACAAAGGCTGGTTTTAATCTGTCTAAGTATATCTTCTCTTCTTTTCCATTAATATAGACAGTGAAATTTTTGTCATTTTTTGCAACCACTTTATGAGGTCCAGTGTATGGTGGACTTAAAGAATTTCTAGTTACGGCCTCACGCACGAAAACATGTGAACAAGCTTTTATTTCTTGGGGTACAAAAATCTTGGTTTGTTTTCTAGTTCTTAAGGTACAAGGTTTGATTTTTTGAATAGTTTCTCTAATTTGATTCGCTAAAGTGGTTGTGACTTGCTTCGTTGGCTCCTGTTCAACAATTAATTCTCCTGGTAAACGCAAGGTTTGACCATACAGCAATTCTGCGGGTGATAAACCCAAATCTTTCATAACGGCAGAGCGTATTCCTAAGAGTTTCCAGGGAAGATTTTTGTGCCATTTCTTGGGCTCATCTAAGGGTCTAATTGCAACTTTTAGTTGTCGATGAAATCGTTCGATGGAACCATTGGACTGGGGATGATAAGTTGTGTTCCTGATTCTATGGATGCCAAGAATGTTGGATAGCTCTCTGAATAGTGTGGACTCGAATTGTGTACCTTGGCCTGTTGTTATGATTTTTGGATCACCGTAGCGAGAGATCCAATTGTTCAGAAAAGATTGAGCTATATTATTGGCAAGTATATTTTTTATAGGAATTACTTCAGGCCAGTGTGAAAATCTATCCTTCAAGGTGAAAAGGTATGTGTAACCTTGAGATGGAGGAAGTGGTCCACCTACGTCCATGTGGACATGCTCAAATCTTCCACCTGGCACGGCGAATTTTCCATGCGGGGAAAAGGTATGCCTGGTGATTTTGGACTTCTGACAGGAGATGCAAGTTTTGGCCCAATGGTTCACATCTTGATTCGTCTTTGGCCAAAAATATTTGGAAGCTATTAATTTTCTTGTCGACCTTATGCTGGGGTGCGAGAGGTTATGTATGGCGTCAAAGACTGTACGTCTTAAGTTTTAAGGTATGTAAGGACGGTTTGTTCCAGTAGATGTCTCATAACATAAGTCTACTTCTTCTAAAGGTACGTGAATCTTCTGTAAAGAAAAAGAGTATTTTCTCTTATTTTCCTTTAGGTCAGAAAATATACTAATTAACTCTTCGTCACAGTTTTGTGTTTCGGACAGACTTCGCGGGCAAAGCTTCTTTGTAGAATCGATAAGATCCACGCAAGCTCTTGATAGAGTGTCTGACACGATATTGAGAGAGCCTTTTACATATCGAACGTCGTTTGTGAATTGCGATATGTAGTTAAAATGATTGGCTTGTCGTGGTGATTTTTCTGATTTCCCGAATAGAGCTGTGGTCAATGGCTTATGGTCAGTGAAAACGGTAAACTCTCTTCCGTCTAGAAAGTGTCTAAAACGTTTAATTGCTAAGTACACTGCTAAGAGTTGTCGGTCGAAAGTCGAGTATTTCTTTTCTGCGGGTTGTAATCGTTTTGAGAAAAAACTGAGAGGCTGCCATTGCCCTGCATAGAGCTGTTGCAAAACCGCGCCTACGGTATCATTAGATGCATTTGTCCAGAGAGTTTTGCTTTGGGGTCTGGGTGAATGAGAAGTGTTTGTTTTTCCAAGCTCTTTTTAATTTTTTTCGAAAGGCTCTTCGTGTCTGCCAGACCAGTTGAACTCACATTTAGTTTTCCTCCTTGAATTAGAATTTCGAAGTAGATCATAAAGCGGAGAAGTTTGTGCAAGGTGTGGCAAGAATCGATGATAGAAGTTTTCCATTCCAACGAAGCGTTGAATGCTTTTGACTGTTGTAGGAACTGGAAAATCTTTGATAGCTTGTATTCGATCTTCTGAAGTGTAAATACCACTACTAGATATTTTGTGCCTTGAAAAATCGATGGTTGTAACGCTTAAGATGCTTTTATTTGGATTGACAGTGATGCTATACTCCTCTAATCGGGTATAAAGTAGACGAAGATGCAGCTTGTGCTCTTCTGCTGAGTAGCTACCGTTGACTATATCATCAACGTAAGTGAAAACGAAATCTAAATCAATACGAACTTCATTTATGAATCGTTGGAAGGTTTGTGCCGCATTTCTGAGCCCGAAAGGCATTCGTAGAAACTCAAAAAGTCCGAAAGGTGTTATTACAGGGGTTTTAAAAATGTCTTCCGCTGCAACAGGGATCTGATTATATGCCCTTCTAGATCTATTTTTGAAAAGTGAGTGTATTCATGTAAATTCATATTAAAATGTTGGATGTTAGGCAATGGATACTTATCAAACACTGTAACGGAATTTAATTGCCTGTAATCACCGCATGGTCTCCAGTCGTTAAGACTCTTTTTGGGAACAAGGTGCAAATGTGAAGCGACAGGAGATGATGATGGCCTACAGATTCCTAACTTTACCATATCTTGGAATTCTTCTTTTGCGATTTTGAATTTCTCTGTATTCAACCTTCGAGATCGCACTGAAGGAAGAGCTCCGTCTGTAATTATGCGATGTACGACATTGTGTTTAACTTTAAAATTAAAGTTAGGTAAGGACTTGATTGTTGGAAATTCGTTAAGTATGGCTACAAACTCATTTTGTAGTGAAAAAGTTTCGGAGGTGAGTGAGACTTAACTCGGCGTGAAATGCACTCGGCTGATAACGTGGTTGTATTATCTATAAATTTTCTGTTTCTGAGATCAATGGAGAGATTATGTTTGTATAAGAAGTCTGCTCCAATAATTGCATAGTCAATGCCTGCCACAATAAAAACATGATCAAATGGATGTCGTAAATTGATGTCTATATTAAGGTATTTGCAACCAAATGTTGGTATCGGTGAGCCATTTGCAGTAACTAGATGAAAGTCTGATTTTTGTTTAAAACTTGGAAATATCTGTTTTGGTACTAAAGATACTTCGGCCCCGGTATCTAACAGAAAATGTATATTTAGTGTTTTTTCAAATATGAATAAGCGGCGTGAGAAACTGCTTAACTTTGGTGCCGCAGAGGAAGTTGCTATTCTGAGTTTTTTGATGTGGAGAAAGCTTTTGAATTGCAAGGTCCTACACATTTTTAAGCCTGACTACCATAACGTTTGTGGTACCAACATATTTGATTATCGTTCGCTTTTGTTTTGTTCGGGATCGTGAACGTGCATTCATAGATCTTTGCCACGGAGCACTTCTATCTCTTGACCGAGATTGTCCTATTTCTACATTTCTAACCCGATTCGATAAATCTTTTATTAAATGTGAGATGTTATTCTCGCTGTGTGTATGCCCTATGTCTTGCACAGCTGAAACTTTATATGTCGAAGTTGAATCAAAGCTTCTATCTGCGATTTTGAATATTTCGTCCTGTGTGTGTGAGTTCTCGATTGCGATTATGCATGCTTGGATTGAAGTAGGCAGTTTATTGATCCATAGCTTTCGCAACAAAGGTTGATTGACTAAACTTTACCCCCAGCCAAAGATTCCATCTGACGAAAGAGTTCCGATGGTTTTGAGTCACCTAAATCAATTTTATGTAACAGGGTGTCTAACCTGCGCTCTTCTGAATCTCTACTACGAGAAAGAAGAAAAGCTTTTAAATGTTCGTACTTTTTTGCTGTGGAGGCTTGAGAAGGACATCGGCTACGATTTCCATAACCTCTGGAGGTAGAGATGCTACCAAATAATCATACTTGGTATTGGAAGACGTTATGCTTTTTACCTTAAATTGTATCTCTACCTGAAGAAACCACAAATCAGGTCTATTATGCCAAACGGTGGGTATCTTGAACATGTTAACGAACGAAGTCAAAGGTTCACTTTCACGAAATTGAGAACTACCCTGCTCTGTACCTAAGTTTGATTCCGTGTTTGTATTTCTAATAGGTTGTTCACTTGTGTTCGTGCGGTTTTTGTTTTCTTCACTCATTTAAAAAAAATGTATATATATATAAATTTGTTTTATGTGATAATAAATAGGTATATGAAAAAAAATTATTTTAGTTTTATTTAAGCTTAAGCAATTTTATATTGTTTGGATGTTAATGTTAGTTTGATATATTGCCGTAAGATATTTTAAAATTTTGTTTCAAATATTTAGTTTACTTTCAGATAACTTTGACGTATATTTATTAATGGAAATAAGAAAATTTAACTTTATTTTGTTTTTTACTCACAATCTTCATGTAGGAAATTATTCACTCATTTTATTTGCTTTGAAATCGAATGTTTTGTCCTTTCGCCAACTTGTCTCCTATTTCAATTTTAATATTTATAACTAAAAAGAAATTTTAATGGTGTAACTAGCAAAAATTAAATCAAATTTTAACTTATATATATTTATGTTTGATCCATGAATTGTTGATAGATGAAATAATTTATGATGTCTGTGAAGCGTGTGTATATGTGAATGTTGAATCCGCGTGCTGTTGAAAGGCGATGAAACGATGCAGAATGTCAGTGGAGCACATGTAATTTTTAATCTCTTGACACCGTGTGCATAAAATCGTTATCCGAAAATCCCTTTCACATCCAGCTGATAAGAAGGAACACGATTTTGTTGTGATTTCTGTGGTTTTTTATTTTTTATATATGTCGTCTGGTCCATGATGCTCAGAATTTTGTATTCTCAATGCACAGCTTCAACGAATGTGCCGCTGAAGAGAAAACAAAAAAAACAATTTCTTGTTCTGTGATTGTCTCGATTCCAATTGAATTATGCGCAATGGATGGTGAATTACGAGATGATATTCCAAAGCCGTAAAATGAAAATGTGTGTGCCGCTGGTCGTAAATGACGTCTGTGCGGACCACTTTTTTTAAAAAAATTTTACTCGTGCAATGATTTTAATTTATTTATAGGTGCAACGTCGGCGTCACCATTATGTGAGGCAATAGACAATTGAAACATACATCTACTATAAAAACTAATTAACTTTATTAAATATTGTAACACTTTTATTTATATCCTGCAGTCTTTAATTGCCCTGGCCGAGCGGAGGTGAGGGAGCAATTAAATTAATTAAATTTTGATTATCGCCGAGAGCTTTTGTGACCACAAATTCCTTCTTGTCCCAATGTAATTTGGTTGGTGTATCGGTTATGTTATGCCACGCACGCAAACCTTGCTAGCTTCGCCAAATTCCCGAGTCGTGGTACACGTATCGGCTTAGGCGGAGGGCGCTGTCAACTTATTTCGGACTACGAGACCAGCTGTTTTATGTCAGAGTACATTCGCTATTGAGCCATATCCAAAAGTGTTTTTTGTCTCGTAAATAAAAAAAGTTTAGAGTAAATTCTTGTCCACACTGTTGGAACTTCCTTGTTGTTAAATCTGGCTTTATTTATTCCTAAATCTCTACAAGCTTAAGTTTAAAAGAACAAAGGACATCTAGTTTTGTAGGTAACTTCTCGCTTTAACTTAAAGCTTTTGAGATCGACAAATTCAGACCTGGACTGGAATCAGATGAAATCGTTGAACAGCGAGAAAAAGGAAGAAAAATGCAGCAAAAATGGCAAAAATGTGTTTTGTTTGTTGTTGCATTCATGTGAACCGTAAATATGTGTTGGGTTATTATCATTAGAATTTTGTGTGGTGGCTCTTTTGTTTTTATTTTAGTTTGCCAAAGCGGTCCTCGCTAGCGAGCTTTTACTGGAAGTTTTAACAAAGTTCGGAACTAGCTCACGTTTGACTAAAACTTGCGATCAAGGTCAAAAGGAAAAAAAGAAGGCAAGATTCCCAGATGCACCCAAAAACGATTCCAAATGTAACGTCGGTGGAAAGTAATCAAAAAAAAAGAAATAATAAAAGGTACTTAGCTTTTTATATTCGCCTGCATGAACTTGAGCTTGGGAGCTCCTCGCTGGGTAAATTGTGTAGTCTGTTTCTGGTTATCCGTAGGGATTCCCCTGGATCCTTGCCGGTATCTCCTTGTTTTGTCTGCTTATGCTGCGGAAAACAGTAAAAGTGCTCGGTAACTTGTCCGTAAAAAGCGGGGAAGAATTGATCAGAAAAGAAAATGCGTAACTCGCGAAATAGATGATTATCTTTGCTTTATTTACATTTCGGTTATTTGTTACTCGCGGTTTACAAACAAATTTAATTAAATTCGATTAAATAAGATTTTTTTTTTATATTTAAGCTTACAGCTAGATTTCGACTACTAATCTCACGCTGGTCGATCGCGACTTCTCACTCACTGAATCTAGAAAAAATCCTTTTTCTCATGACCGTTCAAAAATCCGTCCGTTCTTCAGGGTCGTTGAACTTTTTTTTCAGCTGAAATATATCCGCCCGCGCATGCGCGCTCCTAATCTATCCGCGCGGGTTGCCAGGCATGCAGTTGTGAATTCGCCGCGTTACATTGCCCCCCGGTAAAAGCCTCGAAGTTCCAACCGAGGATAACCTAATCTAGAAATAAAGAAAAGCTTATTAGTAGAAGTCTTTTTTTTTTTTTTTTGTAGATTTGTTAATCAAATAATTTAAGGTGGACTTATTCCTTCGGGTGTCCAATACGTTGGCACTTCTGCATACTCTAAGGGTCCTTTGTGGGATTCAAACAGCCAGAGCAGTCTATAGCTATGGTGAGAGATTAAAAATAATTAAATGAAAATTCAAACAAAAAATAAATTAAATTTCAATTCAGTTCAACTTTTTTTTTTTTTTCTTTTTTTTTAAAAAAAAAAAATTCAATACAGTTCAACTTTTTTTTTTTTTTTTTTTTTTATTTTAAAAAAAATGTTATTACTATTTTAGCAAAAAGAAAATAAATAATTAACTAAAATAGACCGAAATGTGTTGATGGCGGGGTGCCTATAATTATCGATGACACTCATTACTGTTGAGTCGGTGGATATGTTCCCATCAAATCACCCTGCAAGCACTTGGGGGTTTTTAGGAGATTTCTCGCATCTGTTAGCCTCTTCGTTTAGCACTTAAAGGACGTGTTAGGTCGCGATTGACTCTCTCGCAGGAATGAAAAAGGCCCAGAGGCTAGACAAGGGGTCATTTTTATATGATCTAATATTTTTTTTGTTTGTTTTTGTTTTAGGTGATCTTGCTTAAGTTTGCTTGGTTCTTTTTGGGTGGGCATTGACTCCCAGCTGTCGACGAGCTGGCGACTCGGTAAAAACTTTAGCAGTATTCCCTTTGTATGATTAAGTATTATCAAGTCTGGCCTGCGCAGCTGAATTAATGTCATCATACAGGTTAGAGTCAAATACACATGTTGCGTTCACTCCTAGGTCTAAGAAATTTATATTTTCAGGTGGTCTTCGTCGCATCATTGGAAGTGTGTGCTTCCACTTGCTACGCAAAGAGTACTCTTCGTCATTTATTGATTGCTGAGGCTTAGTCGGTTTGGCCTCAGAGTTTGTAATTTCGTCTAACCATTCTCCTGACTAAGCCAGCGTCTGCAAGATAGTTGACTCTATCAGACTTTCTGAGCCAGGCGAGCTGTCTCGAAACTGGAACGTCAAAGTAAAAGAATTCCAGGGGAGCAACAAGGTTTGAACATCTAAATTTACCTGGAGACTTATTTGCTGGCTTTACTTTGTGTATTTTTTTTTTTTTAAGATATTGTTTAGTATAAGGGGACATTGCATAAGACTACAAATTGTCACCATTTTAGTTAAGAAGGGTACACTGCAGAAAAGTACCAAATTGTCAGCATGCCCGTCGGCAGCTATGAAAAGCCTTCCCGCAATGAATGCTTCTGAATTGGGAGCGGAACAGTAATACCTTGATGGTTTCTGCCCAAACCTTTTCCAGGTTGAAAGCCGTATTTAAGCAAGATCTTTGAAGAAATTCCCCTAGAATTTCTTTCCCACGGTGCCAAAAGATTATTTTGTTGATATTTAAAATTTGTAGGAAAGGTCGCATTAGTCTGAACGGTTTCATTGAATTGTGCTAATCTATCAATGTGCAGAACCTTCCTTGTCCGGCCTCCAGGATATTCAACCCTGTAGAGCAGGCGATCTAAAATGTGACCTGGGCCTTCCCAATCGTGCTGTAGTTTTGGGGATTTTCCTCGCCGCCGTTTCGGATTAAAGATCCAGACTTTATCTCCTACCGAGAAGCTATGAGGGTGTGCTCGAAGATCATATTGGGTCTTCATTCTATGAGAGGAGAGAGCTAAATTTCCACGAGCTAGTTTGTGAACTTTCCCCAGTGTGTGAAATAATTTTTCCGCATATGCGGCAGGTGATTGAACAGTCTCAGCTGGTATTGGACCATAAGACAGGTCAGAAGGTAGACGCAGTTCTCTACCAAGAGCAAGTAATGCAGGGGTAAAATTTGTACTCTCATGGGTAGCAGAGCGATAGGCTAACAGTGCTAAAGGTAGATATTGGTCCCAGTCCACTTGGCTGGAATGAATGACCTTGGACAAATACTCTAAGAGTGTCCGATTAAAACGTTCAACCATTCCGTCAGACTGAGGGTGTAACGCTGTGGTTCTCGTCTTTTCGATACCAAATCGTTGTAGGATTTGCTTAAACAGTTCGGCTTCAAAATTTCTTCCTTGATCCGAATGGAGCTGGAAAGGCATGCCGAATCTGGACAAAACATTTTCAATGAGTCCATCGGCGATCGTCTCTGTCTTCTGATCTGGTGTCGGAAAGACCTCGGGCCATTTTGTGAAGTAATCCACCACTACGACGGCATACCTGTTGCCTCCGTTTGTCTTGGGTAGAGGTCCTAGCACATCTATTGCAATGCGTTCGAAGGGTGCTCCTACGTTATACATTTGAAGTTTACCTCTGGTTTTTCTGATGGGTCCTCTTCGTGCATGGCATAGCAAGCAATTGGAGCACCACCTTTCTACATCGGCTTGCAGCGTGGGCCAAAACCATCGCTCCTTAATTTTATCGGCCGTTTTGCGTACTCCAAAATGCCCACCGTCAGGTTTGTTGTGCAGGTCCTGGAAGATGAAAGTTATCAGACTGGATGGCGCTACTTTTATTAATGTTTCATTTTCGCCATAGTGTACCATGTATAAAATGTTTTCTACCAGCCGTAGTGAGTCCCAGCGTGACCAAAGACTTTTAAGTTGAGGGCTTTCTGCAGCGATTTCTTCTCGGGAGGGCCTACTACCTTTATGAAGCCACTCTCTAATCTGTTTTAAAAGGGGATCTTGTTCCTGTTCGACTGCCAGATCTATAGTGGGACCTGAGCATACCAGATTTGCGCTCTGTTCTAATTCCTTTAGCTCCATTTGGTTGCAGTGCAAGCAGTCTTCACAGGAACGTCGTGACAGAGCATCTGCATAGAGGTGTCTACTTCCGGCTCGGTGTTCAATGACAAAATCGTATTCTTGAAGCCTTTCTAGCTACCTTGCTAGCTGTCCATCGGGTTCTTTGAAATTTAGAAGCCATCGTAGGGAAGCGTGATCAGTACGAATGCGGAAAGGTCGGCCGAACAAGTAGTGGTGAAAATGCTTTGTTGCTCGTAGGACAGCCAACAATTCCTTCCGTGTCACACAGTAGTTCCTCTCTGGCTTACTGAGCGTCTTGCTGTAATACTCTATTGGTTTTTCATTGCCATCTTGGATTTGACTGAGTACCGCACCGAGTCCAGTCTGACTGGCGTCAGTATCCAACACGAATGCGCCTTTCGGTTGAGGAAATGCGAGAATGGGAGGAGAGGTCAGCTGAGTCTTTAGTTTCTCAAAAGCTGCATCTTGCTCTGCTCCCCATATGAATTTTCATCTCTCTTCAGTCAGTTCTGTCAAAGGTTTGGCGATAGTTGCGAAATCGCATACAAACCTTCGATGGTAAGAGGCGAGCCCAAGGAAGCTTCGAACATCTTTCTTACTTTTCGGTGCCGGCCATGATCTGATCGTCTCCGTCTTATCTGGATCCGTCTGAAGTCCTCTTGCGGACACAATGTGGCCCAAATATTTCACTTCTCGCTGAAACAGGTAACATTTTTTTGGGCTCTGTTTTAAGTGAGCTTCACGTAATCGTCGAGGCTGTGACCATGAACAATAATATCGTCGAGGTAAACTAACGCGGTTTCTACTCCCACGTTTCGAAGGACGCCATCCATTAATCGTTCGAAGGTAGCTGGGTAGCATTACAAAGACCGAATGGCATCACATTGAATTCCCATAATCCATTCCCGGTGGAAAATGCTGTTTTTTCTCGATCTTTTTCACTCATCTCGACTTGCCAGTATCCACTTTGCAAGTCCAAAGTAGGAAACCACGTGGATCCAGCAAACGAAGCGAGAGTGTCATCCATCCGAGGAAGAGGGTACGAGTCTTTCTTCGTGATGTCATTCAACCTTCGATAGTCGACGCAAAATCGTGTAGTGCCATCTTTCTTTTTCACCAGGACCACTGGCGATGCCCAAGGACTATTAGATGGGCGTATGCTACCGTTTTCCTTCATTTCATTCGTCAGCTCTTCAACCTCAGCTTTCTTAGCCATCGGAATTCTTCGAGGTGGTACTCTGATAGGCGTAGCGTCACCTACATCGATTTGATGTTTTGTAATATTGGTTCGGCCAGTGTCGTTTGATCCAGTGGAAAAAACGTCACGGTATTCATCTAACATGGCTTCCAGCATCACTCTTTCATCTCCAGGTAACTCCTCTGAAGGTTGATTTAGCGTTTCGATTGGCTGTTGATCTACGTCGCATAGTGAAATCACGCATTCTGTGATGGAAGCGGACTCTAATCGACCAATCAACCTACCTCGAGTTAGAAAAACGTCGGTTGATGTCACATTTACCAATCTCACAGGAATTTTATTTGTTTGGGAGTCCACTAAGACACGAGCTATCCAAACTCCATAGGGCAACGTGAACTGAGGAACTGGTTCAAATATGACGTCTGTATCGACATCGTGCTTTTCAACCCAAGGCAACGCAACTAAAGTTTCGCTCTTAGCAGTGAGTACTATTGTTTTTGCTAAGTAGACAGGCGACGTTATATACCGGGGTTTATTTAACTCTATGGCTGCACTCCCAATTTGAAGGACGTTCTTTTCAAAGTCCAATTTGCAACCGTTAGCATCTAAGAAATCAACACCTAGCAGGCATACTGGCTCGATTCTTGCCACCAAAACTTCGTGTTGAACTCGACAGTGCTTCAACTAGATTTCAACAACGATAGTTCCTAGGACCTCAATATTTTCTCCAGTCACGCTTCGAATACGGACTGAAGTAGATTGAAGTCTCGTTTCCGAGGGACGGTCTAAATATTGAGGGTGTACGATCGATAGGGTAGCTCCGGTGTCTATAATAAAGTTGCAAGTGTTCTTATTTAACGTTCCTTCGACAGTGAGGCTATTTTTGGAAGGCCATGTGGTATTTAAAATAATTTCATCTTCCTGGGCTGAGAAATCGGAGGAGTTTTGGCCAGATTTTTCTACTTGATAAGTGGATGAAGGTGACATTGGGTTCAGATCGGCGTTATATTTCAGTGTTGAGAGTGTGTTTTTGAGGTCTGATGAGGAATTCATCGACTCGTGCCTCTCGGAGACGATGATCCCCAGTTTCCCGAAGAAGTTGGTGTTGCAGCGCTTAAGCCAGAGGAGGATGAGGGCACGAAAGAATCGTAAATTGCCGGGGGTCTGATTGAGGCATTCGAAATCAGTGTTGATGGCATTACATTTCCTGAAGGTGTTGAAGCAGCGCTATACGTTGCCGTTGATGTCGTTTGAGCATTCTCCCGGCCCTGCTCTGATCCCGCTGCGTAAAAATCATTACTAAATCTACCTCGGCGACGTCTGTTTCTAGAGCTCGATGGTGCTTGGGCTTGTGCCAAATAAATTGTGTTTCCCCTTCCGGATCCCAATCCTAGGGATAATTCCTGTGCAGCTATCAGTGCTTCATGTATGTTCTTTGGACCTCGAACTTTTACCAAAGTTCGAAGCTCATCATCTCTAAGACCCTCTAAGAATCGCAGTGTCACCATACGATCGACTATGTCTGCAGGGCATGATGGAAAAGCTGCCGTAGCCAGTCTTTGCAGTTCCAGAGCGAAATTAGAAGGGTTTTCCTTTATACCCTGTATCCTTCCGTGGAATTGCACTTGACAAGCGTAAAAGTCTAGTCCGAAACGTTGCTCTAGCAGTGCAACAAGCTCATCGAGCTGGATATGATGGCCATGAGGGAAAACGCTGAGGACAGATAAAGCGTTGCCTCGGAGCTGTGTAATTATTGCATCAGCTTTTTCCTGATCGTTCCAGTTATTGTTACGTGCTATAATCTCAAACTGGATTCTATAATCTGACCACGACACGGTTCCATTGAATGGTGTTAAATTACAGGTCAGATTCCCGTTTGAAGCTTGGGAGGGTGCTCTAAGTGCTGCAGTTGAAAATTTTTGACCTTTGTCACAGCTCAAATGAGCATCGACAGGTACACCAGTTGTTCGAATGGACGGACCAATAATTGGACTAAGACCTGCTACTGTAGCTGGCATATTGTGGGGAACAATCGGGCTTGAGTGTTGAGCTATCGACGAGTTTGTAATAGGATTGGCGTGAGACTGAATGCTGCAGACAATAGGGTTGACAGGAGGCACTGCCTGCGCTCCAGACAGGAGATTGGAATTAGTCGAACTCATCAAAATATTCGACGAGATAGTATGAGAAGCAGTGGTGGTAACTATCGAAGTAGTCGTAGACGCGGCTACACTTGTTGGAAATGGATTATATGCGGGCATGGAATCTTCAAATACCTTATTGACAAAAGATGTGCCGCTTAGGGTTTTCTCTAACTCAGAAACTTTTTTCGATACTTCAGTCACTGCCGCAAAAACTTCTGTTTTTATAGATTCACATACAGCCTTCTGCTCTGCTTTAATTCTTCTTTTAAGTCATTAGCAAGTCCGGTAATTAAGCCAGAAACTATCTGTTTCATCTGCTCTTTCATATCCTGCATCTGTTCTTCATTCATAGTGGCAGTGATGATCGAAATTCCTCTCTATGGGAGAAAAATGCAATCGAAAACCCAAAATTCCGTATTCGAAGAAGAACAATGCACAGACGATTTGGATTCGCAGTTGAAAAGGGCAACAAAAGCACAAAAAGATGGGCTAATTAGACTTAGGGAGTACCAAAAAAAAAATTAAAGTTAGCACTTGACGTTGAGAGTAAGTTCGACTTCGCGCAACTATAATGATGAGAATTGCCTTTAAACTTCAGGAATTTCAGAACCAACTACAAAAAATAAATAAATATACTTGAAAACTTCTAAAGAATGTCAAGGAGCCGCAAATTCGGTATGCTTGAACTTAGTTTGTACGTCTCCAAAGTAGTTAATTCAATTCAAATAAAGAAATGAAAACTTAGTCTACAAGGTCTAGTTAAAAAAATACTAACAATAATTCAATATGTAGAAACTAGTATCCTAGAAATAAAAAGAATAAAAAGCTGAAAAAGAAACTTAAATTATAAAATTGTAATGAAAAAGAAATATGGAAAAAAAAAGAAAAAAAATACAGAAATTTGTTTATAGAATTGCAATAAATTGAAATACTCCAATTGTAGGTAATTCTTTCTGTAATTCTCATATGGGGGAAATATCGTTTGAGATATATTTCGAGCACCCCACACTTGACACAAATTGTAACACTTTTATTTATATCCTGCAGTCTTTAATTGCCCTGGCCGAGCGGAGGTGAGGGAGCAATTAAATTAATTTAATTTTGATTATCGCCGAGAGCTTTTGTGACCACAAATTCCTTCTTGTCCCAATGTAATTTGGTTGGTGTATCGGTTATGTTATGCCACGCACGCAAACCTTGCTAGGTTCGCCAAATTCCCGAGTCGTGGTACAAGTATCGGCTTAGGCGGAGGGCGCTGTCAACTTATTTCGGACTACGAGACCAGCTGTTTTATGTCAGAGTACATTCACTATTGAGCCATATCCAAAAGTGTTTTTTGTCTCGTAAATAAAAAAAGTTTAGAGTAAATTCTTGTCCACACTGTTGGACTTCCTTGTTGTTAAATCTGACTTTATTTATTCCTAAATCTCTACAAGCTTAAGTTTAAAAGAACAAAATACATCTAGTTTTGTAGGTAACTTCTCGCTTTAACTTAAAGCTTTTGAGATCGACAAATTCAGACCTGGACTGGAATCAGACGAAATCGTTGAACAGCGAGAAAAAGGAAGAAAAATGCAGCAAAAATGGCAAAAATGTGTTTTGTTTGTTGTTGCATTCATGTGAACCGTAAATATGTGTTGGGTTATTATCATTAGAATTTTGTGTGGTGGCTCTTTTGTTTTTATTTTAGTTTGCCAAAGCGGTCCTCGCTAGCGAGCTTTTACTGGAAGTTTTAACAAAGTTCGGAACTAGCTCACGTTTGACTAAAACTTGCGATCAAGGTCAAAAGGAAAAAAAGAAAGCAAGATTCCCAGATGCACCCAAAAACGATTCCAAATGTAACGTCGGTGGAAAGTAATCAAAAAAAAAGAAATAATAAAAGGTACTTAGCTTTTTATATTCGCCTGCATGAACTTGAGCTTGGGGGCTCCTCGCTGGGTAAATTGTGTAGTATGTTTCTGGTTATCCGTAGGGATTCCCCTGGATCCTTGCTGGTATCTCCTTGTTTTGCCTGCTTATGCTGCGGAACACAGTAAAAGTGCTCGGTAACTTGTCCGTAAAAAGCGGGGAAGAATTGATCAGAAAAGAAAATGCGTAACTCGCGAAATAGATGATTATCTTTGCTTTATTTACATTTCGGTTATTTGTTACTCGCGGTTTACAAACAAATTTAATTAAATTCGATTAAATAAGATTTTTTTTTATATTTAAGCTTACAGCTAGATTTCGACTACTAATCTCACGCTGGTCGATCGCGACTTCTCACTCACTGAATCTAGAAAAAATCCTTTTTCTCATGACCGTTCAAAAATCCGTCCGTTCTTCAGGGTCGTTGAACTTTTTCTTCAGCTGAAATATATCCGCCCGCGCATGCGCGCTCCTAATCTATCCGCGCGGGTTGCCAGGCATGCAGTTGTGAATTCGCCGCGTTACAATATAAAATAAGACTTCTTGTTGTTTGAGAGCAAGGTGGAATGATGGCGGCTATGACCTTTTTCAGAACTCGAGACGACCTACTGATTGGGTCTTTTATAACTAAAAGTTAGGTTGAGTATTTTGACTCGTATATGTTGCCTGTCTGATCATGGTGAATTATTAGGCGGGATACTCAATATTTAGATTATGCTAACTGTTGAGAATATTAATGTTATGTCTTATAACAACATTAAAGTTAGTATTAAATTGTTGGTGATGATGCCGTAGCCGCCAGAGAAGCTTGACCAACTTGGGTTGGATTCAACAGGGCTTAAGGCTACAGTAAAACTGCGTTTGGAGGAAGCAGTTCGAGGACTTTCTACGGTTGATTTGCAAGAGCATTTCCTTAAAAATATATTTATTCAAGAAGAAACTGGAGAACAAAGTGCGGGAAATGAATTATCAAGCAGCCACCCTGAAACAATCACCGACAACGGTTTGGATGCTGAATTGGAGTTGTTAAGACAAAAGCTGATAAAGCAACAGGAAATTGCGGATTTTGCGGAAAGAAATTGCTCAGCTGACTGGAATGGACGAGACTTCAGGTAACAAATCCTATTTTAATTTTAAGGATGTGGAAGAATTCTTCACTCAGTTCACCGGCGACGACAATCATTGTGTCACAAAGTGTATACAACATTTCGAGGAATCAGCAGATATTTTTGGCTAGGACGAGAGGGCACGCTTAATATATGCCAAACGTTTGATGACCGGCACAGCAAAAAAATTTTTAAGAACTGAAATGTAAAAGTCATGGTGCGAACTCAAAGCAGCACTAATCAAGGAATTTTCTAAACAAGTTACAAACGCCGACATACATAATGAGCTCCGAACTCGTAAAAAGAAAGAAAGATGAATCGTACCAGACGTCAGGCGCGTATCCTGACCTTCAGCCTGGGGAGGGTCACAGCGAAAATGATCGGGAGTAAAAGTCGGAAATAGTCGCTTTTAATTTTTTTTTTTATCATATTTAAGTTAGATATCACAAAACCCAATTTTCCGCTTGATTTCGAAAGCCTGTCGATAATATTATCCATATCAATGTCGATCTCAGACAGACATTAAGGACTCATATTCAGATTCTCTTTCTCGTGCAAAGATTGTAGAAATAGATGTGACGCAACCGATTCTGTCACGGGTGAAGTAATTGACTGAGGGTGAGAGCTTGGAATTTGACTCACATTCAAAGGAATAGGAGTAGAAATGCATGATATGTCAAGACTATATCTTTTGATGGGAGCTTGCTTTCTTCTGAAAAAAGTTGTCAATGGTCTTATCAGTCTTCTGCTTTCCCATTTCGCTACTATTTCTACCTCCATCGCTAACTAGTGTAGCAAGTTTATTCTTCTCCTTTAAGTAAACGTGAAGTTAAATTAAATAACATTACTTGAATTAAAACGAAAGTACAAGCAAAGCAACGGCAACTATCTCAAGCAAAGGAAAGCGAATGGTTTTTATTTTTATAGTCTTGCCGTAAAAATTGTGAAGAAAAATTATAGAATCAATTTTAGTGGCATCAATCCAACTGATCGTTTTCAGCAAACAATAGCGTATAAAAATTCGAAAGAAAAATGTTTAAGTAAATTTCGAAGAACAAAATGTATGCTTGCCAACGCTCATAAATATCTTTAGCGACCCAGATCAGCGAAGGCATCTGAATCAACAAAACTCTTTGGAATCATTGTCCGCCACCAATAGTGCATGAAAAATCTAAAGAAAAATTTTCAGATCTTTCTAAGAAAACGGAATGCTTGTGCCTTTGTCCGAAAGAGTGAGCCACCAGAATCAATGCACCAATTCCAGTGTTGCCAATAATTAATTTCTAAAATCGGCTATATGTATCTAGAAAATCTAAAACAGATTTTAAAAATCGGCTAAAAATCGGCAAATTCCAAATTCCATTCTATGCAAAATAATGCAAACTCCTCGAATGAACGTAAATGCAAAACCAGCATAAAAGTCCTCTCCGATAGTACTATCGAGTGGTGTATTCTTTGCCTGATTCAGAAAACTTTCTCGCGATGTTTTTGTTGCCGGAAAACCCATTTTCATGCACTCGGGTGACATACACCCCAGGTACTACGTTCCGCATATATTTTTCCGCTCTTTCTTTCAGAGATATAAGTGCTCTGTTGCGAACTTTTTTCTCATTTTCCACGACGCATCAATTTTGCGCAATCACGAGAGGAAAAATCCACCTTTTCAACCAAGAAATTGGCTCAAAATATATCCGATCGCCAAAGCACACTAACCGGGGGATTACACGAGATAGTACAGCTTGCGTCCAAGCCTCCCTTCCAACGCGATTTTTAACTTGACAGCAGAAGGCAGTTCGGTTTATGTCTTATCATCTTGCATGCAAGTTCATTTAAAGATAGCATTGAGGCGTAAAGTCTTGCGTATATTGGAAAATTATAGCAATAAAAGAAGTAGCAGAATGATAAAAACCCACGAAAAAATGAAGAGGAAGGTGTTGGTAAATGATGTAATGCAAATGGTCCCAGAAAATCTCATTTTTCCAGAATAAATTTATCAAGTTCTCTCCAGCATTTCTTTTCCGCCATCTTGAAAACTGTATAATGTCAAATTACTATCCCCTCAGCTGCCATGGTTTTTCATCATGCATGTTCGCTGAAAGCTGAGCTGCCAGCATGGCAGTATAGGTTACACGTGCAAGAAGTGTGGCAGTGCAGCTTGCATGCAAGCTGTACTATTACGTCTAGCCCCCGGGAAAACTAGGTGTAGCTAACGTCAATCCCAAAATCGGCTGACGAAATATCAAAATCGGCTAAAAATCGGCTGTCGGCTAAGGTACACTTTTGTCGGCTAATGAAGTTGAAAATCGGTCAATTTAGTCGATTTTCGGCAACGCTGACCAATTCGTTTACACCGTAGTCGGTGAATAGGTATTCATTCAAATTCTTAAGAACAATTTGCAAGTGTATTTCTAAGAAAAATTCAATGCTTCCCTACGAACATAAACATTTTGAACAACTCTTGAATCAGTGTCGCCATGGAAAATCAACGGGTGGCTAGGCTAGACGTTGATTGCATGGATCTGGTTCTATTGGAAGATTGAAGAACCGTAAAACAAAATTTCTAAGTCAAGGCTTAAATACAATTACGACGATCAACGGCAAACGACGAAAAAGTGCCGCTGTCAAACTTCTAAAAGCACAGTGTCTTATGTGAATGCCCAAATTTCGACAGGTAACGGTCAGCGGTGGACGAAGCTACCGTCGGGATTGATCAATTTCTAATTTTGCCGTCGTCGCTAACAAAATCAAACGAACGCAATTGTTGTGGCATTTTTATCAAGGTTTGTCAATTTCAAAACAATGAATTTTGATGAAAAATTGATTGATGAAGTGCGGTATCATAAAATAATTTATGATATACAAGACAACCAGTATAGACGAGTTGACAAAAAAGACATAATTTGGAAGGATAAAGTAAAGTTGTGATATTTTTGGCATTTAGTTTGATTTTTATTTAATTAATTTCTGTATTTTAAATTTTTCCTTTGCACACTTTGATCCATTGCAATTCTTTCAAAATAATATATAATATTCTCGATAAATCTCAACGCTCAAAACTAATACAAATTAAATTCTCAGTATCTTCTTTTTTCACAATCGCCGCTTTTCGACCACCTGTTTTGACAGAGAATTTCCCGCTGCCATCTACCGTCGCTTACCAATTTCTTAGAAACAATAACACTTTTTAAACTTTTTAATTGTGTTCTTTTTCATATATATGAGCAATGGGCGCAGTAAAAATTTAAAAGCGTTCCAAAATTACTTACTATCCTGTGATAAGTATGATAGATGACTTTTCGGCACTAATATAAAAACGCAAAAAATTTGTACACGTTTAAAAGAAGAAGAGCTACGAACGGTTCCTGTTTCCGTTGCGGCAATTCTGGTCATCGAGCTAACGAGTGCTCTAACCAAAAACAAGTGATGAACATCCAAAGCAATCGGAACTCTTCGTCTGGGGATGGAAAGTATGTCTATATTTCTAAACACAATTTGAATTTCAGATCACTTATGAGTTCGGCGACTGTACCATCTCCCTGCTTACTCTTCTCGATTCAGGCAGCGCCATTAGCTATGTTTAACAACGCTATGTACCGTCTTATCTTACCCTAAAGGCACTTTCACATCAAAAACAAGAACAGAAAAATGTAAACCGAAAAACTCAATTTATTCCACTTTAAAACAAGATTTTTGTTCCAATGATTAATAAAATCCAGAGAAATAGGATAAACTAAGAATTTTACTGAGAAAATAGTTATATTTATTTCAGATTTTGAAGAAAAACACAACTTTTATGTTTTATCGGCCAAAAAACATTTTCGGCGGAAAAATTTGTCCGATAAATCATAAAAGTTATGTTTTCTTAAATATTCTAAGATAAATATACTATTTTATTAGTAAAATTATTAGTTTATGAAAATGCCCTAAAGGTCTACCCGGGAGGACAACAAAACTTCATTGGAGTTAACAACAGCAAACTCAACATTGTTGGATATATAGATGGTGTAGTAAGGTTTAATGATATTGTTACTATTTTAAAAATCTTTGTAGTCGTAAATAGTAGTATGAATTTTAGGTAGAAACTTTCTAAATAAGAATAACATAACGCTGAATTTTTTGTACAAGGACAACAATGTTGAAGTGGAAATGGATGTAGTAAGTAATCATGCCCAAGATACCGAAGAATTGGATTTTGCAGAACAAATTTTAAATATTAACTTAAGTGACGATCAGGTTAGTAAAACCTTAGATATAAATCCTCAACTATCTTATAAGATTACTAAACAGGTAACTGAACTGATATTTTATCGGAAGTTCAAAACGTGAATATGTGTAGTAATTCTCAGAGCTCATGTGATTCCTTCGAAACGAGTATTCTTTTAAATAGAGATATGCCATTCTATTGTAATCTTCGACGTTTACCATATATTCAAAAGTTAGAGTTACGAAAAATTCTGCATGATCTTCTGACGAAGAAAATCATTAGGGAAAGTAACTCTCCATACGCAAGCCCGATTGTATTGGTACATAAAAAAAATGGTGAAACGAGAATGTGCGTAGACTTCCGTGAATTAAACAAACATACTGCTAGAGACAACTATCCTCTACTAGTTATCGAAGACATATTGGATCGTTTACGCGGGAAGAAATATTTTTCAATCCTTGATTTGAGAAATGGATTTCATCACGTCAAGATGTCTAAAGAAGCTATTAAATACACGTCATTTGTAACTCCGTTAGGTCAATTCGAATATGTACGTATGCCATTCGGGCTAAAAAATGCACCCTCTGTTTTTCAGAGGTACATATCCAGTGTATTTAAGCCTTTAATCGAAACAGATAAGATGCTTCCATATCTAGAGGACCTTCAAATAGCAACCTCATCTATTGAAGAACATCTCGACACCTTAAGACAGGTAATAGACTTGGTTAAGAAATATTCTGTAGAGCTTAGATACGATAAGTGCAAGTTTTTGTACCAGGAAATCGTATATTTGGGATACATAGTAAATTCTAAAGGGATACGTCCTAATGCGGAGAATTTACGAGCCATTCAGAAACTTCCAGTACCCAAAGATATTAAGGGAGTACAGAGCTTCTTGGGATTATGTTCTTATTTCCAAAATTTTTTCCGAATTTTGCGACATTGGCTAAACCTTTGTATGATTTGTTAAGGAAGGACTCTTCTTTTGTCTTTGGCCCTGATGAGCTGGAAACTTTTGAATCATTAAAATCTAAGCTCCTTCAAGCACCAATTCTCTCAATTTATAGCCCTCACAATGAAACCGAACTTAATTGTGACGCAAGTAGCACTGGTTTCGGAGCAATATTGCTGCAGCTTGAAGAGGACAAGAAATTCCACCCTGTATTCTATTTTTCGAAGAGAGCGACTGATATCGAGTCAAGATATCATAGCTATGAGCTTGAAACTTTGTCTATAGTATATTCACTAAGGCGATTTCGGATTTACCTTACGGATATGAAGTTCAAAATAATAACCAATTGTCAGGCTCTAACATTAACTCTGCAAAAGAAATTGATAAATCCTCGGATATCGAGATGGGCGTTAGAATTGCGCCCTTAGTAGTTGTTTAGAAATTGTAGTTGTTGAACAGGGAACATTTAAATACGCTCTAGCTGCAGCCCAATACCGAGATCCAGTTATTAAGAGCCTGGTTTCAGAATTGCAGCAAGGAGAGAGTAAGCTATTTGCATTGATCAACGGACTTGTATACCGCAAATCAAAAGATGATGTCAAACTTTATGTTCCAAAGCAAATGGAAAATCATAGTCTCGACCTCTGACCGAAGCGCTTGTTTTTTTTATTGATCGCCCGGTTAAATTTCCCTTACATTAATAATTTGTAACTAGCCTACTAAGCCACGTTTGAAATTCATCCCCAGCAAGAAATAACGACCTGTCAGAAATTGAACAGACATTCAGCTATGGCCCAGGATTGTAACGATACGTTGTTTCAAATTAATGTTATATTAGCCGTATTATTTTGTGTATCTTGTTCTAGAACTCCCATATACTGGAAAGAACAAATTGTCTATCAATTGAAGCGAACCATTTGTACTGTTCGAATCATTAATAAATCTTTTATTAAAATGTATGAGGCGTTCTTTTGTGTATCTTTTGTTCTGCCCTGTCCTGCGACACAAAAGAACTCAGCTATTAGAAAATATAGAATATAAAAACTTGTTACTTGTGACCCACAATAGGAAACAAAGAGTTTTATTTAATGCTATAGGCTTCATATACCCAAATTCCTTTTCGGCACATTGGACCAAGATGAAGCCAAACTTTATGATGAACATATTCGTAACCTGACCCTAAACGAAAACTCCACTTATGAAGAGCCAAACTGCGATAGTTGAAGCAACAGCTCTCATATTTAACAAAACCAAAGCCGCAATTGACAAATCATGCATAACAAGTTAATATCAATGCAGATAGGTACATCACTAGTCCAAAATAGAACATTGGATAACAAAATATCCATTGAACTGGAATATCTTACTTTAGTAGTCTCGTTTATGGCACTCAGATACCAAAATACCCAAACAGATCCAATAGATCTTCTAACAGATTCAGGACAATTTCATCCCACACTTATTTCGCCTAGAACAATAGAAGAACTTATATTGAACATCAGCAGGAAAACCCAAATTCAATGATGCCTCCCGTAAATTCCAGACAAAACTTAATAGCCCAAATTTACAAATTGAGTACGATAGCCGCAAATATCTTCAACAATCAAATAATCATAGAACTCGGAATCCCCATTCCTTTCAAAGAACCATATCAAATATTTAAAGCAATGCCACTACCTAAGTACCTATAACCTTCTCCTTAACGGATCGTTCGTGTACATTAACCCATCACAGGAATATATCCTTATAGAGTACAATTGTGAACACTATATTGAATTAACACTACAGGATATCCGTAATTGCGCAACGTTGGACCAAAAGCATGTTTACTGCAAGATCGCATCCCCAATCTTAAATGCAAATACTAGATAAATCAATGCGAGATAAATTTAATAAAAAAGGAGTACACCCCAAAACTTGTAAAATACAGACAATAACAAACAGAACAGTTACCAAACAAATGGTACGACAAACAGAAACGGTCAAGAGAAACCTCACCGTACATAATTCTACCTATACCTAATAACTCCTTCCAATTGGCAACATAAATGCAAGATTTTGTAGAGAAATAGAGAGCAAGAAAATAATAAATACATGGAAGGCCCACGAAGAGAAAAATAAATAACAATCATATGTAGATATTATATATGTATATAGCCTCAAGTTTTTTCCGTTTTTATATTATTATTTTAATTTTTTTCTGTATATTTAATATAGCACAATAACTAATAAAGTTTTTTTCTCTTTTCATAAGTAAACATCAAAACTCCCATTTAAGAAAATAATTATACACATCAAATATTCAATACATATTTATAACATCTAATTAGTACCACAAAAAAAAACAAAAATTTTGTATCTCCTTTAAAAAATTATATATATAAATAAATAAATATATAAATATTAAATAATTTTAAATCATAATAAAATTATATACATATAACACCTTTTATAAAATATTGTAGTTTTTCTATGTTGTTTTAAGTACAAAAACGGTCTAGAGCTACAGTTCTTTATTAGTATATAAATATATATGTATTATAGTATATTTATAATACTTAATATTATCTTTTGTACAACTCCTTCGTTTGGATAAAGATAGTTTTTTTCTCGAAACAATAAAACTTTCTTTTCTCCAGAGGGGATGGATGTTGTGACTCAGCTGCCCAATGCCCCGAATCTCAACTATAAGGTCAATGTATTGCCATATGCAATATATTGATGTATCCTGGAAATGACGCTTTCAATTGCATTTAAAATCCATTCCCCTGTTACAATAAAATGCAATTATGCATAAATTGCATTTTATTATCAGACACACACATGGTATGCATACTTACCTACATACAGTGTCTTCTTCTTCTTTTTTTCCATATGTACATTATACCTAATTCTTTAAACCTAATTGCATGTACACACATACAATTATTCTTGCCCTCTTAAAATTAATATTTCAAGACGGACGCACAACTGCATATCATTTTTTGCATTTTTTACTTAATGCATATACCTTGCGTCAAAACTTTTCTGCATTTTCTCATGTACGATTTTTAAACGTAGTGAGAAAGTAACAAAAAGAATAAAACGTTTTTGAAGGTTTCATGGGTACCTGGGGGCAGCAAGCCCAATTCTCGGTGAGTTTTTCTCTCCACTCCGTCGAGTTCAGGACCAAAAAAGGAATATTAGTGATCGATTCATAAAAGAAATTATATTATGTTATTATAATTATAATTCAGCAGTGTAAAAGTGTAAAATGCAATAAACCCAAGAGGAATATTAGTGATCGAACCTAAAAGAATATTAGTGATCGGTTCGAATAATTGTATTACTGTTATAAATCGACAGAATAAAATCCTGTAGTGATTATTATAAAATAGATATTATCCATTGTAAGTCAGTGAAAAGAGAGTGATAATTTTTTTATTTTATTAAATTTGGATAAAATCACACACAAAAGATTTTTATTTGCCTTGGATTGGCGACTTCTCTCTCCCTGGAGCACTGAGTGGCGCACAACATATCAGGTGCTAGTTTGTGTTGATCTGCAAGAAGAAAAGTTCTTCGGTTCAGGACAGATGACAGCAAAGCAGGCAACGTTCGGTCTTAGTTCAAGTAAAAGATATAAATTTAAATTACCGCGACAAAGCTTCATTTTAAAAAGGATAAATTCTTGCATACAAAAATAAAACAACTTTGAGAAAAAGCAGAAAACTAGAATCTTGAGCATGGTGCTGACAACAATGGAGCGGATGTATCGAGGGAGTGATAGGGATCCACGTCATATTCTTTAGTACTTGTGGAAAAAATATAAAATGTTTTTAATTTCACTTTTATTGGAAAATAGTTTTATTAAAATATTCTGAAGTAATTGCAAATTTTGGAACTTTGAGTTCCATGATAAAGTTTAAGGATCCGAGTTAAATGAATATTGTTGTTTGTCGGAATTGTAGAATAGAACCAAGATTAATCGAATTTTAATCGATTTTTTTGTAACCATTTTGGAAACATGATAATTAAATAAAACAAAACTAGTAGCCTTTGTACATTTACTTTAATTTCACAAGTTGAAGCTTGCTTTTTACAAATTCTGACAGTTGTTGCGGTCCAACTGGACCATCATCAGAGAATAGACAAGTGCTACTAATATTCATTTAAAAATTCGAGAATCTCTTCGTCTAGGCTTAAAAAAAATTAAATTACATACATATACGTGGCATCAAATGTGTTATGTTTGCCTTTATGCTGGTTGCCAATGGATTGGCGTATTCTCCGATGTCCAATATTCTATGCATCTGGCTGAATGCCTCAATCCTTACTTGATATTTGGCTGGGGTGCCTCAATATCTTTATGAAGAAGATGTCTGGCTAAGAAGCCTCTATATCTTTAGGAAGGAGAACGCCTGGCTAATTGCCGCTACGTTCTGAAGAATAAGACTTAGAGTTTACCAGTCAATGGTCAAATCTTTATTCTTGCTTTCTTTTTTTAATTAATGCTTAGTAAGCAATCTACATTAATTTCTTAAAGTTACCTACAGTAGATAATTTTCCCGCCTTATCATTATGTATAATAATGAAAGAACGATGACCTCACGTGAGTAACATGTTCTTTGCTGCTATTGTGAAATTTGGTGCACTGTACATACATACTTAATTTACTTTCTGATCGCGCAGTAATTTGATGCGCTTTTATTTTACTTCATTCATAACGAGGTATGAATGATTCACACAAAATTCATCACATACAAATCTGTATACATATATGCACTGAGAGAAATAATAGGAGCCAGCCTTTTTTTTTGTATGTGAGCTCTCACAATTGTAAGCGAAAAGGTGATGGCAATAGTTTATGACACTGGAGCATATAAAGCAATTTGCTATAAAAATACCTCTATAAATATAGCAATTCTCCTTATGAAAATATAGTATTTATAGCTATGAGAATATATGTATAGGTAATCACGCTTTAAAATTTGAAATAATTACATTTTCGTTATAATCATTAGAGCTGTAAATTATAACCAGTAATTTTATTTTCCATAGCCACCACTCAAACAATTATGGCTATAGCGCCAACAGATAATAGTCCTAAAAACTAAAAAAATATAGCTGCAGCCACAATAGTAAAAAAACAAACTCCCTTCAATGTATAAGCTTCAACATAATAATTTATAACTCCTGGGTCCAAATTCTCTCATTTTTTGTAGTAACAATACTCATACATTATAACGAATGGAGTAATATATTAAAATATATTTAGCTAATAAATGTGTCAAAATTCACTACCAACATAGCTTCCAGACTTATGTAGATACTACATGCAATTTCCTAAATGTATTGGCGTTAAAGCAATGTATTTATAAGTTTATAAATAAAATTCATGAAGAATGTATTTAGAGTTCTATCTCAATAAAATTTTGATAAATTTTAACTTGGGTACAATCCAAAGCAAAAGTTTTAAAAATACCTTGCAATCCAATTGTATGATAATCTTACCTCTTTGAGCTATTATCGAATTTTGATGAAAATATGAGCAAACCTAGACCTTTAATTACACTTAATATATGTATATTCTAATTGAAATCTTTAGAAAAATAAATAGTATTTTCCTTATAAAGAATTTCCTGCAGTGGAAGTGGGAACAACTCAAGCCTAAATAATTGACTAATAATTTCAAGTTGGGTGATAATTATCGATTGAGGTAGCTAGGGAATTGAATATCATTGCAATTTTTAACACATTTGAAATATGTAGGTATATTGATATGGGGTTTCATTTGGGAGTTTCAATCGTAGACGAAAATTTCAAAAGAGATAGTTTTTATTAATCAAACAGAGTACTTATTATAAACATGTATTAATTTAAAAAGTGTTCGCAACTCTGATATATATGTATATAGAAGTCCCCGCTCTACTGAGGGATATAAAATTTTCTTATAAGTAGGTACATAAAATAAAAAAATCTTCGTATCGTTCTGAAAACAGTAGTAAGTTTCTACTTTTTTAACATACATATAATATCTTATACAATAATAAACTGTCCATCGTGTTTAACTAATAGAATATCTTGCTTTAATTGATTAATTAGATTTCTGCACTCGAACAAATTAGTTTCTGAAATCCTATGACCCTATGACAATGGACTATTGCAAGTACTCGTTGAGAAGAATAAAAGCATATAGTTTCTATTATGTCAAAGCGAGTGTATTAATCACTACTCTCTATTTGGATAATTTGGAAAAAAAATTTATTGTGTCATTATTATAAGACACTGAAGTCACAAACAGACAATTGAATATAGTGCTTGTAACGATGTAATGTGTTTTTCAACATCATTATTAAATTTATTCGTCTTTCTCCCCGGAATACACTCTACATTTTTATCCAAGGAGTTAATACTATTTTGAAAACTTTGACTGAGCAGTAATCTTTCAACAGTAGTGTGACAAATATTTTTGCGCGAGCTTGTAGAAGAAGCTATCATTTTAAATTCTCTGTGCTTTGCTTCAAAGCGCATAGACCATAACTGTTTTAAAGGGCCCATCTTACGCATGATTCTTGGGTAATGGGTTATAAGATGGTGCTTTGGCTTAAGTGGCATGTGAAACGTATCTACAAAAAGTTTATGATGTTGAGAAATCAAATATTCAATACATAAAATGTTTTCAGAAGCTATTGAATCGAGTAGAATTATATCTATTATTTGCTTTAGCAAAACAAATAGATTCCAAAATATATTGTCTTCTGGGACGCACTCACCAAGAATTATTCCCAAAAATTTTGAAATCCAAAGCGTTAAATGTTTTAAATGATATTCAGATATTTCTGGTGGTTTTTTCATATTATAATTATTACCGAAATCAACAAAGTTAAGCCTGTTGTTCAACATTTCCAAAAAGAATAATTTTTCTTGGAAAATAAATTGTGTTAGAATCAATGCAATTTCTAAATTAAGGACTCCTTCGAAAATGTCCTGATTTTCCCAAACATTAAAGTGTTTAAGTTGATTGAACAAGCACATTGACCATATTCCTGTGACTGATACCTTGTTCTTTTCCACGTCCTCGGTGTAATTAGCTTCTGTTCTCAATAAACTCGTCAAAGTAAATCAACACCGGACGAACAATATCAGTTTTCCTATAAACGGAAGCCTTTTTTGCCCAAAATTCCGTTTGCATTAAATTTGAAGTAACATTTGCTTCAGATTTTAAATATGTTAGATAGTTCAGAATTTCTCGAATCATTCCATTTGAGTTACGGCATTGAATAAGAGTTTCCTTAGCAGATATTATTTAAGCTTTAACAGGTATTGTTTTTAAAATTAAGTCTGAGCCTACACGCATAACATCAACCCTTTCTCCAATATTCACGCGAAGGACGCAGTATATAAATTGTTTTTTTAAGCAACAGAGCTCTTTTATATTCTGTTTAAAAATAGTCAAAGACGAAAATATAGGAAATAATTGAAATATCTTTCCTTTAACTTGTTCGTCCTCATTCGCAATTAAATTACAAATGGAATCTTTTATATTTTTGAAAATACCCTCTAGTATATATTCAGAAAACGCATTTATTGTGCTTTGGATAGTCTTTTTGCAAACCAATTTGTGCGAATACAGTTTTGTTACGAGGTCTATATTTGCTAAATCAACCAAATTTCTAAAAGTTTCATTTATTTCAGGGCAATTGGCAAGATCAGTATTATGTGCATTTATAATATTTTCAATGAAAGAAAGGTGCAGATATACATTTAATATTCTTGGGACGCTAAGTTAAAATGTTGCTGTATATGCTTTCTAAAAGAATTTTTTGATTTGAAAAATGCTTCTTGTGGACAGCTTTTACAAAGCAGAACTCTTTCTAGTTTATGACTTATAACACTGAGCATACAACAAATAGAGAATTCAGATCAAAGAAAAATGTGTCGAAGTTCGCCACTTATTCTGTGGCTCCCACACTCTCAGAAAGAAGAAACAAGAAAGTGGTAGGGAGGGATCCTTCTGCTAAAGCAGCTCTCTTTGCGTTCTTTCCTTTTTCATATTCGCGGCATTTCGTAGCTCACGCGCGCAAGAGAGAGTTATGGGCGGGCTAAACGTAAAATAATGTAGGCAGCACGAGAGCAGGAAATTAAGCAGAATGGTATGCCCTTTTCGTATGCACCATCTCGATTCTGACGATTTGTTTATTTTTCTTCAAAGACGATTGCTACCGGAACAAATTAAGCAAAATAACCCTTCTATTGGGATTCTCTGTAGTTGGGAATATAATATTACTCTCGATTTTTGTCTAAGCAGCTCATTTAAGATACAATATTTTAATCCACAGAATTATTTTCAGAGTAATAAATTTAATAAAAAAACGTCTTTGGAATCACAAAATTAAAATCTACCAAAATTCAAGATAGTGAACCTAAAATGACTACCGAAAAAACTAAACTTCAAGGGATAACGAGGTCGCTCATTTCGAATCTGCCATAAAATTTCCAAATTTATAATAAAAAAATCTTTCTCAGAGTATGAATTAATGGAAATTGATGAATAAAAGAAATATTTCATTTAATTAAGAGAGATTGTCTTGAATTATAATCCTCATAACCATTTCCTAATCCTGAAATAATAAAATCGCCAATAAATGTAAATAGAAATAAAATCAACTCTTTCTAAGACCTAAGAAGTTTCACTTTTTAATTAATATGTTCCTCAAAGATTTGATTAAGTGAGGGGCCATCATATATCGCAAACGTTTTTTTCCCGCGTAATTCAAAATACGGATGCTCTGGAGTTATCCCATATTTTTTTAAACAACTTCGATTGTTCGACCTTAGTCACAAACAACGGCGTTACCGTTTAATTATTTATTTATTTCGCTAAATGTTAGCTGCAATGGTTCCAGGACACAATACACAATTAAACTAAAGTACAGAGCAATTGTTGAGGATTTTTCTTAATTGAGTCTTATTAATGTTAAAATCTATCGAATGAAAATTCAAATTAAAAGTACAGCATATTCTAGTCATAGGCTCAAAGTGTCCATAGTTGGTTCGATGAGAACACAAATAAATGAAGTCATTAGATCGCAAGTGTCGCGATCGTGAATTGAAATTAATTTTCTGAAGCATCAAAGGCATGTCGATGTCACAAGTTGAAATATAAAGCTAATGACACAAATTTTTCTACGAGTCTCAAGAGTAGGAAGGTGTTTTAAATTTAATCTTTCGTTATAAGGAGGAAGATGAAGTCTATCCCTCCATTCAAGACCTCTTAGAGCAAAAAGTAAGAATCTCCTCTGCACGCTCTCAATACGATCGGAGTGATTTCTGTAAGAGGGAAAACAGACAGGACTGGCATATTCCAAAATTGGTCTAACACGCGTGGTAAAAAGAAGTTTAGTAATGTAGATATCATCTAATTCTTTTGCCCAACGCTTTACAAACCCTAACATTGAGTTTGCCCTATTAACGATGCGATCTATGTGAAAGTTAAAGGTGAGTTTCGAGTCAAACAATATCCCCAAGTCACATATTTTATCATCTTTTGAAAGTAATAACCCATTCATAGCATAGATAACATTCGAAGGGACTCACTTACGAGAGAAAATGGTTACATTACATTTATCAACGTTTAAAATGACGGAACTCTTTTCACACCATTCAACAAGTCTGTCCAGGTCATCCTGCAAATTGAGACAGTCGCAATGCGAGTCGATAGATTTATATAGTTTTAGATCATCTGCGTATATTAGCAAATCAGATTTGGTAACTACATAGGAATCATCATTTATGAATAATATGAAGAGAAGGGGCCCTAAGTGACTACCCTGTGGAACACCGGAGTAAGATGTTATTTCTTCAGACAGAGCAGAACGGAACTGAATCCTAAGTTTGCGATCCTTAAGATAGGATGATAACCAGTTCAACAGCCAAATTGGTAAACCTAAAGATCTCAGTTTAAATAACAAAACAGAGTGAGGAAGCTTGTCTGAAGCCTTGCTGAAGTCTGTATAAATACAGTGAATTTCGCAACCACGCTCAAACGATTCGATACAGGTAGATGTAAACTGAAGCAAGTTTGTTGTTGTTGACCTTCCCTTCATAAAACCATGCTGATGAGCACTAAGAGCTCCACTACAATGAAAATACAAAAATTCATATAAAGAAGCTTCAAACAGTTTGGGAATACAAGACAGTTTAACAATAGGACGATAGTTGGTAACAAGCTCCCTTTTACCCGACTTAAAGATTGGGACAATAAACGACTCTTTCCATAACTTAGGAAATTTACCAAGCCGCAGTGATAAATTAAAAAAAAATGTTAACGGGTAAGAAAGCATTCCACTGCAGATCTTTAAGACAATAGGGGGTATCCCATCAGGCCCAGCAGAACAATAAGAGTCCAGCTTGGACATGGAATCTTGAACAGATCTCTGATCAATAGTGAAGACTAGGATACCAACTTTAGGAAGCGTCGTTAAGTAGTTAAAATAAACAAAATCTATTTGAGCGTTATATGTTAAAAATGATTCACTAAAGTAATCAGCAAAGAGATTAGAAATCACAGACGGATCATGACTAGAATTATTATTAAATACTAACACAGTAGGAAAATTATTAGATTCCTTTTTGGTATTTACAAAACGCCAAAATTTCTTAGGATCAGATCTTATTACATTTCTCATCCTAAACAGCTACGTATCATAGGCATGCAGAAAGCATTACGAAATTCGCTCCTCAAAAACAAAAATTGCGTTAAGTCATCATTAGACTGAGAGAGGTGAAACTTTCGCCAAGCCATACTTCTTAAGTTGTGCAAGCGTTTAAGCTCAGCATCGTACCAAGGAGGACACGAAGAGCCATTCTTGATACAAGACAATGGAATACAATCATTGAAACAATTAAACATAACATTATAAAATAGTGCTGTAAGTTCATAAACAGCATTATTGCTAAACAGAAAGGACCAGTTAGTAGAAGATAAATTAAAGTTAAGTAGATCCAAATTAGCTTTTTTTAAACCGACATCATGAGCTGCCTTAATATTTTCTGCCAGAATATCCTTCAGCTTATTTGCAGATAAACCAGAAGAAGACGCATAATAGCTTAACACTAATATCCAATTCGAGTACAGCCCTCGCACCATAAAAACACAAATTTGTTCAAAGGTCCAAGTCCTTTTCTATGCCGCCATCTACAAAACCTTGTACCTGGTCTTCATGGGAATTATATTGCAAACCCTTTTTTATTCCAATTTCGTCAACTAATAATACTTCTTCTCTAGTTTTATTGTCCATATTTGAAATAATTGTTATAAGGGATTTAAATACATGTGGATTTAGTCCTGGATTTAAAAATTTTATGGGTGCCCATCGTACCAGAGAAGCTTTTGAAGGAAGATTCAGTTTTAAATTATTCCTCATAAAATTGTAGGTTTTAGCTGAATAAAAATTAATGCTTCGGGCAATAATTTTCTTATCCTCTTTCCAAGACTTTTTCTTTTTAACAACATTGTGCAAACGGTTTTTGTATTCTTTGAAATTTCCGGTATGTTATCAAGAATTTTAGTTACTTTGCGATTCCTTTTGAAATAGTTTAAATATTTTAATTTCCTTTGTTTTTCTCTTTTCAAACATTTTTTTCAACTGATTTATTTTTTTCCCTCGTAATTTGTTATTCTCCTTTTCTTTTTTATAAAGTTTAGCAATATCATTTGATTTTCTTCTATAATATAGTTCATTTCTTTCTTTTATATTACCAGTAAGTAATCATATTAGCATCAATTTCGGAAATATCATTAAAATTGTTTGTATTATTAATTTCATCGGCATACATAGACGAAGGTCTATTAATAGATTTTTTTTCTTCATATTATTAAGCAAAGCTCAGAGGATACCCTATGATGCAACAAAGCACAGCGTGGCAGGAAGGAGATAGGGAAAGGATTAAGGGATATGAGGAGAGCGGCGGAGGTGCCGATGTATGTCGCCCTTAAGCTTTCGCAGGTTGTATGCCGAAGGAAAGACAGAAGATGGTAAACTGTTCCACATTCGCACAGTTCGGGATAAGAAAGCATTACGGAATTTTAGTGTACGGCCGAAGTTAATTTGCAGGGTAAAAGGATGAGCGCGGGATGCAGCGCGAGTATTGCGTGCAGGAACTATTCTAAAAGGGATCAGACTAGATATTTCATCAGAACATTGACCATGCATATAGCGATAAAGGAGCGAAAGGCATCCAACATTGCGACGGTGCTCGAGCAAGTCGATATGACGAGTAATTGCCACATCGCCAATGAGCTTGCAGGCTCTCTTTTGGACAATATCCAATGAAGCTAAGGCTGTGCGACCAGCCCCGGCCCAGATATGGGAATTGTATTCCATTCTAGGTCTGATGTAGGACTTGTAGAGGAGCGCTATATTTGATGGGCCGAAATATTTCTTACACCTTTTCAAAAAACCAAGACATTTTGATGCTTCTTTGGCAACCGAGAAGATGTGATCTGTCCAGCTTAACTTACTGGAAACATTAATGCCAAGAATGCTTAGTGACGGTGAATCAGAAATTAATGCACCATCAAACGAAACAAGAGTGGTTAAGTGATGGTCTTGTTTTAATGAGATGAGACAGCTTTGGGCCTTAGATGCATTGAATTCGACGCGATTCACTTTGCCCCAAGGGAGAATATTGTCAAGATCGTTATTCAATGATCTAATCATGCAGTCTCGTTTAACACATGTGGCGTTCCCTCTGGAATCCGCAAGGGTATCAAAGGAGTATGGGAAATCAAGGGTACTTTCATCAGCAAAGCTATGGATAGGATTGAAAGTAAGGGAAAGCAGATCACTAATGAAGATTAGAAATAGAGTCGGAGAAATAACAGAGCCCTGGGGGACACCGGCATTAATAGGATGAGGTTCAGATATAACGCCATCTAATACAACACGTATTTGGCGACTAGATAAAAAACTTTCAATCCATAATAGAAGAGGAAGGGAAAGACCAAGTGCTTTGAGTTTGGCTAAAAGGGCTGGATGCCAGACTCTATCAAAGGCCTTTGAAATATCTAGAGCAACGATTTTGGACTCACCAAAATTGTGAAGACTACGATTCCAACGTTCCGTAAGAAAAGTCAGCAAGTCTCCAGATGAGCGTCCGTGCCGGAAGCCGTATTGGCGATCGTTGATGAGTTGATTGGTTTCCAGATACTTCATTAATTTGGAGTTAACGATAGATTCAAAAACCTTTGAAAGAATTGAAGTGATTGCAATTGGTCTATAATTTGAGGGATCGCTACCCTCTCCTTTCTTGGGAATAGGCTGAACGTGAGCTAGTTTCCAAGCAGTTGGAAATTTTCCTGTCGAATAGGACAGGTAGAATAGTTTGCGCAGAGGTTTAGCCAAGGATGAGGCACAGCTTTTAATTAATAGGGGCGAGAAACCATCAGGGCCTGCGGCTTTAGAGACGTTGATTCCTTTAAGGACCTTGAACACATCTCTCGTACGGATGTGTATTGGCTCTTGTACACATCCGCACGGGGGATGCACGACAGGTGCCTGTAAGTGGGTGGATGAAAAGGATTTGATGCGAATCTAGCAGCCAAAATATTAACTTTATCCAGGGAGTCAACAACCACTTCACCATTATTAAGTAGTGAAGGTATAGAGGAACTGATGAAGTTGTTCCTGATGGTTTTGACCAGGGACCAGAAACCTTTACTACTTTTGCGGCTTGCCAAGATTCTTGGTCTAATATTCTGGTCAAAAAGAAATTTTTCTCTCTGGATAATGGACTTGCAGGTGTTCCGTGCAGTCTTGTAGATTTCTTTCAGTTCTGGACAAGGATGCACTTGATAGGCGCAAAAAGCAGACTCTTTCGCTTTTATAGCTTGGTTGCACTTATCGTTAAACCAAGAGCAATTTTGTTGTTGTTGAGATCTGCTGTAAGAATACGGAATATATTCACGCATGCCTAGACTTAGTATGTTACTAAGTTCTAATGTGCATTCATCAGCATCCCTCGAAGCAAAACAGACCGACCAATCTATATCTCTAAGATACTGATTGAGACTTTCCCAATCAGCGTTCTTATAGTGCCAGAGAAGCCTACTTGTAGGTGGAAAAGTAGGGCGGCGCACAGTTGAGGTGATAAATTGAGCCGTGATTAGACAGTGGTCTGAATTACCAAGAGGGGAGCCAACTGAGATGGAATATTTGTCAGGGTGAGATGACAGACACAAATCTAGTAAATTGGCTCTATCTCCAGCTGATGCAAATTGAAAGATTCACAAAATAGTTCAACGAATCGGCCCGCAGGACTTGTGGTAGAAGAATGTCTGAGCCACGGTATGTTATGGACATTAAAATCGGCTGCCAGGACGATTTCGGAAGAGGGGGAGACAGAAAGCAAATGATCAATATTGTTGGAGATATTGTCAAATGCGGATACCGTGTCGACATCAGACATATTTGGGCTGCTATAACGGAAGCAAAAGTAGATGATGTGCCTGTGAAGTTTGAACCTAATCCAGATGTAATTAAACTCAGGATTGGCATAAGGTGGAAAATCTTTTAGAATGGTAAAGGCCACATCATTCCGAATATATATTGCGATCCCCCTATGCGGAGAAAAAAGAGGCACTAAGCTATAACCAGGGACGTGATATTGATCAGAATCAGCATCAGAAACGACCTTGGTTTCACTTAGCGCAAGAATTGCCGGATTTTTTGATTGAAGGTGGCAGTACACCGAAAAACGATTTGCCCCCAATCCGCGCATGTTGCAAAATTCTAAAATAAAATTCTGCATGTTCCAAAGCAAAACAAAAAAAAAACAGAAGAAAGAGCGACACACAACAACACAAATACTTATTTAGGGGCAACCAGCTGCAGTCAACGACACAGCGAGGTAAAAAAAACAGCAATAGTGTTATGCCTATTTGCTGCTTTCAGTACCTCAGACCATGCAGTTCAATGACCACAGCTGGGGACACCCGTATTGCTGATCAGTGACAAGGGCATGCACTGATCACTGATGTACATGGGAGATTAGATAAACACTACCGTACTATGCTGCTGGCTTGTGGAATGCCGGCAGGGCATAGAAAAGCCCTGGACTTGGCTGGTATTGATTTAATTTATGATGTTTTAAAAAACGGCGCGGTGGATTATAGTAATTATGACGTGGTAGGTATTTAAAAAATTTCACTGCGCTGCACTAAAGATTGATGACGCTATTTAACACTTTGACACCAGTAACACGCACGATGGAACCTCTGCTCCAGCTGACTCCACGCACTCTGATCATAATTTATTTTTTATTGGATCATTAAAGAGTATCAAATCTTCCTCTGTTTCTGATAGCACTTCATTATTATTATTTAAGGATATACATGCGTCGCCTCTATTATTTGCCTCAGCAAAACCATACTGCGTGCCTTCGTCCCCAATAAAATTATACTCATTTTCTTGAGTGTTTTCGAGGCGAAGAGTAGGGACAGCATTTGATTTTAAATATTTTTTCCGATATATTTTCCCTCAAAGTGATTATTGCAAATTGCATTTAGACATCCAGCAACCTCGATTAAGCTCATCTTTCGGGAACTTAAATAAGCGGACAGGAGAAATTTCAGTACTGTCCCTATAACTTCGCAGGCAGGATTTTATTATACACCTACAACTACTTCGCCTTTTATCAATTCGGTTCAAACGTGTCCCAGGTTCCACTGTAACGTAAATTAATTTCGTACGGCTACTAAAAAAGTAACTTAATTTAATTTATTAGGATTAATCCTAAGTAAAACAAAAATACTATTCACGATAAATTTAAATTCTATCAAAATTCAGCCAACACAGCAAAAGAAAAAACTTATTCCTAAATCAAATGAAATAAAAATAAATAAACTATTTACGATCAGATATTCAAATTTTGCCCTGAAATAATATAAGCACGTCGTAGCTTGCTTTATCTGTGAAGGCAAAGGCAAAGTGCCGTCCTGATTCTGTACTCCTTTGCAATATTTCGTGCAATTTTTTGTTCTTTTTTCATTTGCTCATTTTCTGCCTTTTGCCGTGATTCTCATTTCTGTGAATTGTGGCTCACCGCAGCCAACAAGAAATATCTGTATGCCTGTCGGTGTAATTCCGGAGTAGAACAAGTACCAAGAGCAAACCAGCAGCTTCTCTCTTATGGCTAAGCGAAGGTGCACAAAGTGTCATGTCAATCTTGCCGGTGCATGCGTATGCCTAAACAATTAAATGACTGAGTGAGAGAGAGCTCTGAAACAGAGGTAGAGATTTTAGAAATATTCGCGGCGAGTGTGAAAGACTGGTGGGTGGGGCTGTGGGAGCCACTGGGAATGAAAGCAAATTGTGTGCATCGTCAGGTTTTTCCCTGATTGAGTTCTCTATCTGTTGTATGCTTAGTGCTAATATTGACATGTTTCATGTAAAGCTTACAAAAGTTGAAATTTTTCATACATTTAAAACACTTCATTTTATACAGTATAAAAACGTAAACAACAATTCAGAATCGAATTCATAAAATATCATTCATTACCGCCAAAGAATATAATATTGCACTTATTTAGATATTATTACAGAATGATTAATTATAGGGAGTTCAAATCAGATTTCAAAGTTCCTAACGGAACAAGATTTACATCAAATTCTGTAAATATCCCGAAAACTTCATGCTGAATAAATGTCCATATGGCTAAACAGGGATCCGAATATTTGGCATTTAACGACATAAATACCTTGAAACAGGTTAACTACTGTTATAATATTTTCGGAACTATAGAGTACCTGATCTAATGCCACATAGAAATATTTCGCTTCTTCCAAAGTTGGTCCAGCTGCTATTACCAAAGTCTGTAGCGTTTGTTTAGATGACTCCAAAAGCTTCCTTTTTGTGTCCAATTCTTCTTTTAACAAATTTGCGTCCTTAAAAAAATTGCTTTAAAGTTATTATTATAAATATTTTATCGAACTTACCAGTACGTGTAAGATAAAAGAATCCAAGACTTTCTCCTTCTTCTTTCCATATACTGACGAGGACAAAAAATAAGCAAGTAGTTGAAGCAAAGTTCACTTAATGACAAGTTCGGAAGCAGGCGAGATTTCCGAGTGTTTTACATTTTAAATGCACACGGCAAGAAAATGAAGAAAGAAAGAAAAAAAAATCGGAAAAAAATTAAGCTCTATTTAAAACTTTTATGAATAAAGATAAAAAATGTGGAAGCGCAAGTTGCATGCAACGAAACAGAATGGCAAATGTTTCATTTTCGTAAATAAATGAGAAGGGGTGGACTTTTCAAGTTTTACTCTCATAAAATGTTCCCGTGCTTTTGTAAAACCGGTTTTCAAGAAATATTGACAATGTTTTGAACACATGTTCTTACTGTAAATGGAAACATGTTGTTGCTATAATCCTATGATATCTGAACAGCATGTGTTTCTGTTTACATTCGTTTTGCTATGAAGAGATTAAGTGGGAGAACGCATGCTGGATTCTCTGATATTTTCGGGAAAAATGAGAATTTTATTTGAGAGGAATTTTACACCTCCTTTCAGCATCTGGGCCAAAGCGAAATTTATCTTTTTCTTAAAAATGGGAGGTAGCGTGACCTGATGTACATTATTATGAATAGGTTGAAAGGATTTTGAGGGATTCAATAAGATTTTGTCGTTCGGGTAATCCTACGTTCTCTCGATTTTTGTTTTTAACTCGTTGTCTCAGTTGCACTACAATAATGCATAGACAAGTTCTTTTCCCCCATTAATGCAAACTACAAAAGTATATGAAATTGTTCGTTTCATTCTAAAAAACACCACAAATTTTCCAATTTTGCTCTACTGCTTCTTAACTTGTCATTAGGTAACTTTGGTTGAAGTCCGGCAATATCGGTATCAGATTTTAACATTATATAAAGTGCAGCTTGACATTTTGGAGCTACATGAAACTGATTTGTTCGAGGAAATATTTTCTCGTTTTTGTGGTATATTGGAAGTTGTTCTTTGCGTTGCTAATTTTTGAGTTTAGTATTGATCTCTGGCCTTTTAAGAAACAGTATGTCGCTTAATGCAGGGTATTGAATATTAAAGTCATCCGATAGTAATAAGCCTGCTTGTAACTGTCTTTTGCGGACCGCATATGTTTCCTTCCAGTAAGCTCTTGTTTTTTCCCAATCATTGACGTGACTTTTCAAAAATAAGATTTTCCCTTCAAGATTGAATTTAACAAATTATCATCAGTAACTGTAGTTTTACTAATGATTTTTAAATTTTTCATGAGTCGGTTGTAACGCTCCCATAATTTTTCTGATGCTACACGCTTTGTTGCTTTATTATAGGGCACAAAGTAAATGAAGGTATTCTCTGATGGAAATATTTTGGGTATTTCGCTTGCCAAAGAAACAAATCGTTCTGTTGTTAACTTGAAAGATCCTTCGCCGATATTTTCGTGTTCTTTGTTAATAATAAGTGTGGCTAAAAGTTTGCGCTGGGTATTTTCTAATTTTCCAAATTTGTTGAAATGACCTTCGATGATTTTTCCGGTCGTAGACTTTCAACAATTTTTTACTGTTCCGGAATCTGTTTGTTTTTAATGCTGATAACAAGACATTCAATAATTTTTATTTATATAATTACATCATCGAATATTCAATTTGATGTTCCAGACCCAGAATGTGATGCATCAATAATTTAAACTTCCGTTGGCTCTAGTATCAATTGATTATTAGTAAATGTTGTAAGCGTATCTTGTTGAACTGTGGAATTCTGGTGATCTTGGAATAAAGGATAGCTCTTACTGGTGGTGGGAGTTGACCGATAACAATCAAGGAAAAAATAAGCATTTAATTAATAATTACGGCTCCAATATCCTAGTAGTAAATTTCTAAAAAAAAAACTTATAACTTATGAAAAGTAAGATATCTACCCTTTTTCCACTCACCAGTTTATTTGCACATAATTTTTTTATATATACCCATGAATTTCTCGTACAAATGCAAAAATCCTATCGACTCTAAGCAGGATTTGATGTATTCCGACATACTGATTTGTTTAACGTAACCACTATGCACATATGTAGGTGCGTAAACACAAGATCTAGAACTGTTTTTCTGTGAATTACACAATTAAAATAAATATTGAACTTGAACAAAAGCCTTGACAAACGGAATTATAATTTTCGTAACACTTTGCACAACCTGTATTCATGAGATCACTATTACGAATGGAAAATCTTGCCTAAAATAAAATGTGTTCCGTACCGTAATAAAAAATAAGCACATAGGTACATAATGTAAAATAATTCATAAGCTCACGTGTATAGGAAATTTCCCTTTTTTATAAGAGTGGATAATATTGACATACATAGCTCCACTTCTCATATTTATAAGTTGAACTACAATGAATATTAGATGATCACTACTATTTATGTGTTTCACTTTGTGACGTTACACTGGCAAATTTGTATAGCAGGGAATTTTTACTTACGTATAATTTATGAGATATCTCCTTATTCGTATAACATATAGCATTCTAATTTGTAGCTTAATTAGCATATTTTTGACATATAATCATTGCATCATTGCAAACCATATGGGGTCAACAAATAAGTATAGTTTATACATCAGTTACAGTTTATATAAAGACGACGTATATGCATAACAAACGAACTTTTCGCTTATAGGTAATAAAACCATAAAAATAGTGTGTATATACTATAAACCAGCCCTTATAGGCTATAGCGTTCTATTCGATGTGATTTTTCTCAGTGTGGAAATTTTATTTTCATTTTTGTTTATTCGAGGAGTTAATTGAACTCCGAGTTTTTCCTTTTGAAATGATTTACAAACTTCAGTTGTAATCTTGGTCTCTCATTTCTCTTAGGGAGATGTGCATATTATTTATATGCAATTACATGATTTAATGATGCATGATTACAGATACATTACATCCCCATCCTTAAATGATTGATGTAATTTTAATTTTACATAATTTCAAATTATTATTGTGTACTTTAGTTTCTTTTCGATTTATATCTACATAACTATTTACATTAGCCTTCCTGCCTAATTATTCTATATGGTCCTTTATATGGTTGCTGTAATTTCACTTCATTACCTACTTTTATATATACATAATCATCAATTTTAAAATTAGCTTCATTTACAGTTTTCTGTTTATCTATTCTTTCTTGTTTTTCTTTTAACAAACATTCTTTTACATTGTTGTGTGCAAATTGCAATTTTATTTTTAACTCATTGATATAATCGTCCATGTTATATATTTTCATATTATTATTTCAAATCTTACATGGTAATGAATTTAACTTTCCAAAAACTAGCTCAAAAGGTGTATAGTTTGTGGTAGATGTGGCGTGGTATTATAGCTGTATCAGGGGCGGTTCCTCATTGGAAGCAAAGGAAGCACTGCTTCCCTTGACAAAATAAAAAAATCCAAACATAACATTTTGCTTTAAAATATTCTTAGAATATTTAAAAAAATGTATAAAATTCAAAGAAGTTTACTCCTCTGGCATCACTAGATACAAGCTGAAATAATTTATAAGTAACGCCCAATTTTCTCCCACAAACTAAGAACATACCACCCAACCCACTGTCATTATATCGCTACTAACATATTATATGGAACGCTGTCCAAATTGTAGCGTATGACCCACCCACCATCATTCCACCCAACACCAGATCCACCCCGATTTTTCTTGTCAAGCAAGCTACATAATATTCGCGTGGGATGGATGGAACGGCATTAGAATCAAACACCGTTGCCACTGGCATCGCATTGACGCTGAAATCCCTACAGCGTATTTACAACAACAAAGCCAATGTAAAAAGTTAAATACATTTAACTTTTTAGACTCAAGAGTTTGCATGCGTACCACTGACTTATAACTATGGACTGAGCGTATTGTCACTTTCCTATAGGAAAGCATGGCACAAGTTTTATAGCTCTCTCTTTCGCCCTATGCCAGAGTTGGAGCTCCCAACACAAAATATTGCATTCTGGAACGTTTGCTTATGTCATTTGATGTTTTTATGTTGACTACAGATGCAATCACTGCAGAAGGAATAAGGTAAATATAGTGTTTACCATGCTCAGTCTCTCTTGCCCATAAGCAGGATTCAGTTAAGAATAACTTTTGAAAATTAAAGTCGGAATGAGTTTAATTCCTTTTAAGCGATTAAAATATCACTTGGGCACAAGAAAATATATTTTTTTAATTAAATTCGATTTACAGGTGTAAAATTTCATCTGATTGGTTGAGTTTTACATGTTTTTATGTAATCGTTTTAAAGGGTGCTCTAACGGTGATATACAGAAACACAATATTTTTTGTGCCACATGAAATAACAAATCGCTCAGTCCATTGTTATAAGTCAGTGATGCGTACATTGCTATGGTACGCTGGTCGCAGCGTAGCGTTTGGCAATTGATTTACATGCCCTTATAGTAACTTTCATTGATAAATTCTGAAGAATATGTCGGTGCGGGTGGGTGTCGGTCTTGCTCACGATTTATTTAAATGCTGCCAGATGTTAACAAATTCGTAGCTTTTTTTTAAATAACTTTTATCCGACCTTCGTGACGAATATTGTGAAATTTTAGGAATTGTTTTAGAATAGTGAACGTAGATGGATTTACATGGGATTTTTTGTTTTAGAATTTGTCAGTGGGCTTAATTTTTTACGTTTTTGGGGGGTTTTGGGGGGAGGGTGGTAACTACACTCATGGCGTTGTCCAATTTTGGCCGTGTGTAATACCAAATTGAAGCTTTTGTTGAGATTTATTAAATGGCATATTTTCTTTTTTTCTGTAACAAACTTTATAACAGACTTTTTTCACCCGAATAACTTTAAAATGCGTGATTTTCAAATTTGTGTACAAAGGGAAGTGTGAGTTCTTGCGGGGGCTGATTTTTCTTTTAAGCGCTTCAGCATAATATTTTACATATTTCATGTGAACTTTTAAATTTTATATGTTTAACCGATGGGGGGTTTGATTGTGAAATAAATTTCTCCAGTTTTTTCGTGTAAAACGTTTTTACATGGAAGTACTTATATTAAAGTGCGATAATCTTCTAAACTATACTAACCGCAGAAGTAAAAAATTACATCACAACAAAAGAACGTAGATGCGAGTTAATTTGCATATATTAGATAGATTATCAGTACGTTTACATGAATACTTGAAGTATACTTGAAGTATGCTTGAAGTAATCAAAATATCATAAAAACGCTCATTCAATGCGTAAATTTCAACTTAAGTACTTGGAAAATTAATTTCAAGAAAAATTCAAATCAAGTAATTGGAATTAATTCAATCAACCGCCCTACCTGAGCTTCAAGTGGATTTCAAGCCAAGTACGCAAGTATTCATGTAATTGTACTGTATGTCCTGTTATAAAAGTGTTTAGCAAAAATGTAATGATTAGAAAATAAAATATATTGAAAAAACTTTTTAAATAAATAACTTTCATAAATAAATTATAGGCTAAGTAAAAATTTATTTTTTCTTTCACCCAAGAAAAGTTTCATTGCAAAACTGAATCACAATAACAATATTTAAAAATTATATTATCTCGTTTGACTTTAAATATTTGAATGTTTTTTATTACTAAATTTTTTTAAACATATTTTATTCATATTGTGCAAAAATAAGATATTGACTATTGTACAAACTCTTGGTTTGTCTAAACTAATAACAGGGGTGCAAATAGACCAATTAAACGCTTTTTACAAATGTGCTTTATTATAGCAACAAAATGAACAAAGATGTGGAAAAAATTAATTTTTAAGAACAAGAATATATAACAAATCAACTTAAACTTAATGTTGACTTGGTTGTGTGGCTGGAATGAAAAAAAAGATTAATACTCAGAAATATACTGGTTTTCTAATTGTGTGATGTGGTCTGAACTTTACTGTAGTTCAGTAGCATACAAGGATAATAAACCTTAGTGCAGTTTATTATATGGTGATAATTGAATGCCTTAATGTAGCATACAAGTGTTGTTTGCGTAGTGAATCCTTTGGTTAGGATTTAGCTTGATAGTGTCAGTTTAATGTGCTGTACTTGATGGTGCACGTTACTGTAGTTCAGTAATATATATAAATATAATAAGTCTTAATGCAATTTATTATATTTATATGTGCGCCGGTGGTGTAGTGTCACAGACGCAAGTTAATGCGTTACGACTGTCATGTCAAGAATGCAAATTACTGTGTTGCATTCAAGTGATCAGATATGACTGACAAAAATCTCTTTGCTTCACAGGCCTTTTATAGTAAGCAGGTTGCCGGGAATGCCTGCTTTGATTTGTACATTCCCAGGAAGTTATTGAGAATGCCTGCTCTGATTTGTTGAAGCAAAGTGACTTAATTTTACTGTGCGTTCGCACAATTTCCCGCCTCCAAATAATTCCTACTTACGTAATTTGTGTATCACTGTTAATGTTCCCCGTTTTGTTACTGTAAACTTGATGTGATGCCCCGGACCAAGGGAATGTAGGTAGTACTTCCTTGCTTTCAATACTTTGGTCCACGGGATGTTGAGTTTAGATATTATGTCTGTCATTGCTTTATTGGTTTCTAACCTTTGAAGCACAGCTAGCGGAAGTAGAGGTATACTAATCTTTTTACCTGTTGATTGCGTTGCTGTTCTTTTGCATGTACGTTTGTTTGGTGCATTAGTAATAATTTTGGTGACATTATCCTGGTGTTTGATAAATCTCATTTTTTTTCATTTTTGGACCTTTCTTCTAATTTATTTGCTTTCTTTCGTACTGGGGATGTAGCACGTTTTGCCTCAAACGGTTTGTAGATTATAATATCTAGCTGGTTGATTTTTCTTGGTGTTGTTGGTACCGGTGATATTGGCCTTGGCATAGGGTCCATGGTCAGCATCTCCTTGATAATATCTGGGACGTCTGATGTTATCGTCCTTCGTGGTGTTGTCGGCAGCGGAGATATTGGTCTCGGCATCGGGTCCGTTATTAGCATCTCTTCGATTGAGCGGGTATCTATCATGAGACTCATTTGTGATGGTGATGCCTTGCAAGTTTATTGTACAATGATTTTAATTCTGAAAAATTTCTTTATATACTGAAATATGTCACAGCATTACTTGCTGTTTCGAGGAGAGGAATTATTTTTGTAATAGGTCTTACAAGTGTATTTTTTGAAGTTTTTAACGTAATTGTTCGAATCAACTTATCGTGCCCCATGTGAACTTTTAATATTATCCCTAATAACCATTGACCAGGAGGAAGATTGTCTTCCTTTAGAATCACTATGCTCCCCTCTATGGGGATATTTGTCTCCCTTTGCCATTTATTTCTGTCCTGTAATTGATGTAAATAATCTGACGACCATTTTTTCCAGAATATATTCATTAATACTCGGAGATATTGCCACTTTTTTAGGGTATAATATGGAATATGTGGTAATGCAGTTTCTACTGGTGTTAGCAAATGCTTCCCAGTTAAGAAATGTCCCGGTGTAAGATAATTGCAGTCGTTAGGATCATTGGAAAGCGGACAGAGCGGTCTAGAATTTAAACACGCCTCTACTTGCGTAAGTATTGTAGACATTTCTTCGTATGTTAGTTTTGTATTTGATAGTGTTTTGTTCAGATGTCTTTTTGCTGACTTAACACCGGCTTCCCATAAACCTCCAAAATGTGGGGCATACGGTGGGTTGAAGTGCCAAGTAATATCCAAATTTGCAAATTCATTAGAAATATTATTTTTTATGCCATGTAAAGCAGCTTTGAATTCTGTTTGTAATTCTTTGGCTGCACCTACAAAATTTGTACCATTATCTGAATACATGTCAGATGGTAATCCTCTTCTGCCTACAAACCTTCTGAATGCAGCTAGGAAGGCAGAGGTAGATAGTTCTGTATATGAATTGCTTTAGTTGACAGGCAAATGGATAAACAGATATATGCTTTGGTTAATTTTGCCGACCTTATATGAGAAATTTTCAAATTGATGGGGCCTACGTAGTCAACCCCTGTATGTGTAAATGGTAAAGACTTGTTAACGCGTGCTGATGGAAGCGAACTAATCAATTGGGTTGATGGCCTTGCATTATATCTTTTGCATGTTACACATTTGTACAGATGGCTTCGAATTGTGTTTCGAGCATTTAGTAACCAATATCTACTTCTCAGACTACTTAGAACTAGTTGTGTTCCACCATGAAGAGTAGTTTTATAAAAGTAATCTATTATGGTATCGGTTATGTGATGTTTGTTAGGTAGTAATATGGGATGTTTTTCGTCATATGATAATTCTGACTGAGTCAGACGTCCGCCGACTCGAAGTGCCCCTTCTTCGTCAAGGAACGGGTTGAGAGATAAAATTTTGCTTTTGTTGGAGATTAGACTGTTTTTCTGAAGCTCCATAATCTCTACCTTAAACGATTGCTGCTGTAGCAGTTTGAGAATGAGTGTTCTTGCTATTTTTAGCTCTGATGTTGACAGATTCTTATCTTTTTGCGTCGTCTTTCCTCGACAATTGGTTATGAATCTCCAACAGCAAGCCGTTACTCGAATTAGTTTTGTAAATGAGGAAAATTTGTGTAAGAGAACAAACTCCTCCTGTATTGTATTGCTAAAGGTTTTAGCTGGTTTTTTCTCGTTGTCTGTTTCATGTGTATGATTTTGAATAGGCCAACCTTTCTTTGGTTTTTTAAGCCATTCTGGGCCATGCCACCATATATCTTGTTCTAACAACCAATTTGGAAGGATTCCTCTTAAGGCCGCATCTGCTGGATTATCTTTTGATGATATATGATACCACTTAGCATCTGGTAAGTTATCATGTATGTCGGCTACTCTATTAGCCACATAGGTTTTCCATTTACTTGGATGCGACTTTATCCATGCTAACGTAATTGTGGAATCGGTCCATGCTGTCACGGTACTACTTTCAAGATTTAAATTGTCTTGTACTTGCTTCATTAATTGTGCAAGTAATACAGCACCACACAGTTCGAGCCGAGGAAGTGTTACTGGTTTTATGGGAGCCACCCTTGTCTTTGATGTTAACAAGTTTATACTAACTCCATTGCTATCTGTGGTACGCATATAAATGACCGCTGCGTACGCATTTATTGATGCATCGCTAAATCCATGTAGCTCTGTAGATATCGCATCTGGGGCCGTTTGTATATATCGTGGTATTTTTAGTTTTCGGATTTGCAGTAAATCTAATCCATTCCTGCGTTAGATGTGATGGAAGTATTTCATCCCACTCACACCCAGATAACCATAACCTTTGAATCAGAATTTTAGCCTTGATTATACATGGTGATAACCATCCTAGTGGATCAAAGAGGTGAGATATTTCTGACAATATAATTCTTTTGGTGTAATGGCTATTTGCTGATGGAAGAACTACTGAAAACGTGAAATTGTCTGATGCTGGTTGCCAGTTTATTCCTAGCGTTTTAATTGTCTCATTTGTTGAGAAATTTAACGAGCCTTTGATTTCTCTATCTTCTTCTGGAATGTTCCTCAACAAGCTCGGATGGTTACTTGCCCATTTTCGTAATTTGAATCCACCAGATTTTAACATCTTGCTTATTTCTGTTTGTAGTTGTAACCCCTGTGGAATTGTCTGGCTTCCTGTCAGCAGATCATCTACATAAAAATCTGTTGACATGTATTTTGCAGCAAGAGGCTAGTTTTTCCTTTCGTCTGCTGCTAATTGTTGAATCGGTTTTATGGCGAGGTATGGAGCTGGTGCAGTTCCAAATGTCACCGTTTTTAAGGCGTAATCTTTTATGGGTTCTTCAAGGTTGTTGCGCCATATTATTCGCTGAAAATCTTGATGAGTCTGATGCACATTTATCATGCGATACATCTTTTCTATATATGCTGTCAAGGCGTATTTGTATTGGCGCCATTTGAGAATGGTTGTCCATAACGTTGGCTGAATCGTAGGCCCTATCAACAATTGTTCGTTAAGACTCTTGCCATTGGATGTTTTGGCAGATGCGTTAAATACTACTCATAATTGGCATGGTGTGGTAGATAATAATACTGTATTTTGCCATCTGAGGTTTGTTCTGCCTTGACTTGTTCTGCCGAAATCTCCTTCATGTGACCAAGAGTTTTATATTCGTTGATACATGCCTTATATTGTTCTGCGTGTTCTGGTTTATTATTGAATCTTTTCTCTTGTTGAATGAATTGTTTTATAGCTAAGTTCCTAGACTGTCCCAGATCAGGTGCCTCTGAATTTTTGAATGGAAGTTTTACCTCATATCGTCCATTTTCAAGCCGTTTGTGGTTGTTTTCGTAGAATAATTCACATTGTTCATGAATTGGTTTGAGCTTTGAATGATTCGGTAATTCTTCCGTTTCCCAGAATTGTCTGAGCTGGTTTTGTAGTGTGGTCGAACCATCAATAGAGGCAGTTAATGTCGAAATACGACAATCGGAACGTTTTATGGTTGAGCCTATCAATATCCATCCAAGATGTGTATTTATGGCTGTCGGTGTATTTGGTGAGCCTTTACGGACTCCATCTGTTATTATCTCTGTGTATATGTCTGCTCCTAGTAACATATCCACAGGTCCAGGCTGGTGAAATTGTGGGTCAGCCAAGTTCAAATACTTGATGTGAGGCCATTCATTTGTGTTGACAATACTCTGAGGTATATTGTCCGATATTTTGGGTATTACCAAAACGTTAGTATTTATGGAGTATTGTTTGTATAAAGACCTTATAGTAAAGTTGGCTTGCTGTGAAGCTGTAGTATTTCGAGTATTACTCAACCCCGATACATGAAGATTTATTGATGATCCCTTTACCTTCAAACGTTTATACGCTGATTTAGATATAAATGATACCTAAGATCCGGAATCTATAAGAGCGCGTAGTGTATTTGTTACCCCATTCGGTGTTACTACTTCTACCAATGCTGTTGATAGCAATGCTTTCTTTAAGTTCGATGTAAAGAAAGATGTCGGTTTTTCTGGCGATGAATTCTCCTCACAATTGTCAGGGGAGTTTGGTGTACTTATATTGCTTCCTTGAATTGGTGCTGCTGATAGATGTAGTAAGGTATTGTGACGTTTTCTGCATTTGAAACACGTCCCTTTTCTCTTGCAATTTTTTGCGATGTGAGCTGGTGCCAAACATTTCATACACAACCTATTCTCCCTTATGTACCTTTGGCGGTCGGCTATGCTTAATTTATGGAATTTTTTACAATGGTACAATATGTGTGCTTCCTTGCACATTATACAGGCTTGCATGCCTTGTTTTGGTGGATTGGCGTAGAGTCCGTATGTTGGTTTGGACTTTGTGGTGTATTGCATAGCATGATGCGATTTGGAAGTGCTCTGTATACTTCTTGTATTTTCACTAATAGCTTCAAGTGTTCTGAAGCGCCTTTCCAAAAATTCCATAAACTTTTTATATGATGGAAATTCGCTTGCATTGCTTATTTCCTGTTCCTATAAGAAATGGGTTTCCGAGGGAAGTTTTTTCACCAAAATGTGTATTACTATTAAATCCCATTGTTCAATGGGTATTTTGAGCGCCTTAAGTTCGTGTAGGCTTTCTTCTGTTGTAGTCAGAAGATTTTTGATATTTATGTGAGATTCCACTTTAATGGGTGGTTGATTTAGGAAAATCGATAAATGAGTGGAAGCTAATACGCGTTTGTTGTCGTATCGTTGGACAAGTAAGTCCCATGCTTTCTCATAGTTGGAATCTACGATATCGAATTGTCGCAGCAGCCGCTCTGCCTCACCAGTGACACTGGTCTTGAGGTATGGTAATTTTTGTATATTAGGTACCGAGTAGTCCTCATGTATAAGTGATTTGAATAAATCGTGGAAGGTTCTCCAAGATTTGTAACTACCATCAAATATAGGAATATTGATTCTAGGCAACTGATTGTCAGCTTTTTGATGGTATTTAGTTTCAGGTTTTTCGGCTTTTGGATTTTCTGCCTTTGTAGTGAAAGTAAGACCATCATTGAGTTCGGTAAGAAGCTCAATGTATATGGTTTGGGTGACCTCGAATATGTTTTCTGTGAAATATGAGTCATCGTTTGTCTCTAATTCTTCACAAATCACGAGGTCATTCTCTGCGAATTCAACCCAGTAATCTTTTAAGATACCGATTACTGTCTGAAAGTAACCAGAAGTCGTTTTGTTTACCTTCTCACGTCGTGACCTTTGCCCTTCTATTTTTACTTTAAGGGCAATTTGTCGTTTTATTAATTTGTCTATCTTAGTCATCTCGCCGCTATAAACACTTTCAAAACTGAATGATTGATCTATTTATCCGGCTCGAAGGACCATGTACAAACTCTTGGTTTGTCTAAACTAATAACAGGGGTGCCAGATCAAAAAACAAATAGACCAATTAAACGCTTTTTACAAATGTTCTTTATTATAGCAACAAAATGAACAAAGATATGGAAAAAATTAATTTTTAAGAACAAGAATATATAACAAATCAACTTAAACTTAATGTTGACTTGGTTGTGTGGCTGGAATGAAAAAAGAAGATTAATACTCAGAAATAAACTGGTTTTCTAATTGTGTGATGTGGTCTGAACTTTACTGTAGTTCAGTAGCATACAAGGATAATAAACCTTAGTGCTGTTTATTATACTTATATAAGGTGATAATTGTATGCCTTAATGTAACATACAAGTGTTGTTTGCGTAGTGAATCCTTTGGTTAGGATTTAGCTTGATAGTGTCAGTTTAATGTGCTGTACTTGATGGTGCACGTTACTGTAGTTCAGTAATATATATAAATATAATAAGTCTTAATGCAATTTATTATAATTATATGTGTGCCGGTGGTGTAGTGTCACAGTCGCAAGTTAATGCGTTACGACTGTCATGTCAAGAATGCAATTTACTGTGTTGCATTCAAGTGATCAGATATGACTGACAAAAATCTCTTTGCTTCACAGGCCTTTTATAGTAAGCAGGTTGCCGGGAATGCCTGCTTTGATTTGTACATTCCCAGGAAGTTATTGAGAATGCCTGCTCTGATTTGTTGAAGCAAAGTGATTTAATTTTACTGTGCGTTCGCACAATTTCCCGCCTCCAAATAATTCCTACTTACGTAATTTGTGTATCACTGTTAATGTTCCCCGTTTGTTACTGTAAACTTGATGTGATGCCCCGGACCAAGGGAATGTAGGTAGTACTTCCTTGCTTTCAATACTTTGGTCCACGGGATGTTGAGTTTAGTTATTATGTCTGTCATTGCTTTATTGGTTTCTAACCTTTGAAGCACAGCTAGCGGAAGTAGAGGTATACTAATCTTTTTACCTGTTGATTGCGTTGCTGTTCTTTTGCATGTACGATTGTTTGGTGCATTAGTCCTAATCTCGGTGACATTATCCTGGTGTTTGATAAATCTCATTTTTTTTCATTTTTGGACCTTTCTTCTAATTTATTTGCTTTCTTTCGTACTGGGGATGTAGCACGTTTTGCCTCAAACGGTTTGTAGATTATAATATCTAGCTTGTTGATTTTTCTTGGTGTTGTTGGTACCGGTGATATTGGCCTTGGCATAGGGTCCATGGTCAGCATCTCCTTGATAATATCTGGGACGTCTGATGTTATCGTCCTTCGTGGTGTTGTCGGCAGCGGAGATATTGGTCTCGGCATCGGGTCCGTTATTAGCATCTCTTCGATTGAGCGGGTATCTATCATGAGACTCATTTGTGATGGTGATGCCTTGCAAGTTTATTGTACAATGATTTTAATTCTGAAAAATTTCTTTATATACTGAAATATGTCACAGCATGACTTGCTGTTTCGAGGAGAGGAATTATTTTTGTAATAGGTCTTACAAGTGTATTTTTTGAAGTTTTTAACGTAATTGTTCGAATCAACTTATCGTGCCCCATGTGAACTTTTAATATTATCCCTAATAACCATTGACCAGGAGGAAGATTGTCTTCCTTTAGAATCACTATGCTCCCCTCTATGGGGATATTTGTCTCCCTTTGCCATTTATTTCTGTCCTGTAATTGATGTAAATAATCTGACGACCATTTTTTCCAGAATATATTCATTAATACTCGGAGATATTGCCACTTTTTTAGGGTATAATATGGAATATGTGGTAATGTAGTTTCTACTGGTGTTAGCAAATGCTTCCCAGTTAAGAAATGTCCCGGTGTAAGATAATTGCAGTCGTTAGGATCATTGGAAAGCGGACAGAGCGGTCTAGAATTTAAACACTCCTCTACTTGCGTAAGTACTGTAGACATTTCTTCGTATGTTAGTTTTGTATTTGATAGTGTTTTGTTCAGATGTCATTTTGCTGACTTAACACCGGCTTCCCATATACCTCCAAAATGTGGGGCATACGGTGGGTTGAAGTGCCAAGTAATATCCAAATTTGCAAATTCATTAGAAATATTAATTTTTATGCCATGTAAAGCAGCTTTGAATTCTGTTTGTAATTCTTTGGCTGCACCTACAAAATTTGTACCATTATCTGAATACATGTCAGATGGTAATCCTCTTCTGCCTACAAACCTTCTGAATGCAGCTAGGAAGGCAGAGGTAGATAGTTCTGTATATGAATTGCTTTAGTTGACAGGCAAATGGATAAACAGATATATGCTTTGGTTAATTTTGCCGACCTTATATGAGAAATTTCCAAATTGATGGGGCCTACGTAGTCAACCCCTGTATGTGTAAATGGTAAAGACTTGTTAACACGTGCTGATGGAAGCGAATTGGAAACAATTGGGTTGATGGCCTTGCATTATATCTTTTGCATGTTACACATTTGTACAGATGGCTTCGAATTGTGTTTCGAGCATTTAGTAACCAATATTTACTTCTCAGACTACTTAGAACTAGTTGTGTTCCACCATGAAGAGTAGTTTTATGAAAGTAATCTATTATGGTATCGGTTATGTGATGTTTGTTAGGTAGTAATATGGGATGTTTTTCGTCATATGATAATTCTGACTGAGTCAGACGTCCGCCGACTCGAAGTGCCCCTTCTTCGTCAAGGAACGGGTTGAGAGATAAAATTTTGCTTTTGTTGGAGATTAGACTGTTTTTCTGAAGCTCCATAATCTCTACCTTAAACGATTGCTGCTGTAGCAGTTTGAGAATGAGTGTTCTTGCTATTTTTAGCTCTGATGTTGACAGATTCTTATCTTTTTGCGTCGTCTTTCCTCGACAATTGGTTATGAATCTCCAACAGCAAGCCGTTACTCGAATTAGTTTTGTAAATGAGGAAAATTTGTGTAAGAGAACAAACTCCTCCTGTATTGTATTGCTAAAGGTTTTAGCTGGTTTTTTCTCGTTGTCTGTTTCATGTGTATGATTTTGAATAGGCCAACCTTTCTTTGGTTTTTTAAGCCATTCTGGGCCACGCCACCATATATCTTGTTCTAACAACCAATTTGGAAGGATTCCTCTTAAGGCCGCATCTGCTGGATTATCTTTTGATGATATATGATACCACTTAGCATCTGGTAAGTTATCATGTATGTCGGCTACTCTATTAGCCACATAGGTTTTCCATTTACTTGGATGCGACTTTATCCATGCTAACGTAATTGTGGAATCGGTCCATGCTGTCACGGTACTACTTTCAAGATTTAAATTGTCTTGTACTTGCTTCATTAATTGTGCAAGTAATACAGCACCACAGAGTTCGAGCCGAGGAAGTGTTACTGGTTTTATGGGAGCCACCCTTGTCTTTGATGTTAACAAGTTTATACTAACTCCATTGCTATCTGTGGTACGCATATAAATGACCGCTGCGTACGCATTTATTGATGCATCGCTAAATCCATGTAGCTCTGTAGATATCGCATCTGGGGCCGTTTGTATATATCGTGGTATTTTTAGTTTTCGGATTTGCAGTAAATCTAATCCATTCCTGCGTTAGATGTGATGGAAGTATTTCATCCCACTCACACCCAGATAACCATAACCTTTGAATCAGAATTTTAGCCTTGATTATACATGGTGATAACCATCCTAGTGGATCAAAGAGGTTAGATATTTCTGACAATATAATTCTTTTGGTGTAATGGCTATTTGCTGATGGAAGAACTACTGAAAACGTGAAATTGTCTGATGCTGGTTGCCAGTTTATTCCTAGCGTTTTAATTGTCTCATTTGTTGAGAAATTTAACGAGCCTTTGATTTCTCTATCTTCTTCTGGAATGTTCCTCAACAAGCTCGGATGGTTACTTGCCCATTTTCGTAATTTGAATCCACCAGATTTTAACATCTTGCTTATTTCTGTTTGTAGTTGTAACCCCTGTGGAATTGTCTGGCTTCCTGTCAGCAGATCATCTACATAAAAATCTGTTGACATGTATTTTGCAGCAAGAGGCTAGTTTTTCCTTTCGTCTGCTGCTAATTGTTGAATCGGTTTTATGGCGAGGTATGGAGCTGGTGCAGTTCCAAATGTCACCGTTTTTAAGGCGTAATCTTTTATGGGTTCTTCAAGGTTGTTGCGCCATATTATTCGCTGAAAATCTTGATGAGTCTGATGCACATTTATCATGCGATACATCTTTTCTATATCTGCTGTCAAGGCGTATTTGTATTGGCGCCATTTGAGAATGGTTGTCCATAACGTTGGCTGAATCGTAGGCCCTATCAACAATTGTTCGTTAAGACTCTTGCCATTGGATGTTTTGGCAGATGCGTTAAATACTACTCGTAATTGGCATGGTGTGGTAGATAATAATACTGTATTTTGCCATCTGAGGTTTGTTCTGCCTTGACTTGTTCTGCCGAAATCTCCTTCATGTGACCAAGAGTTTTATATTCATTGATACATGCCTTATATTGTTCTGCGTGTTCTGGTTTATTATTGAATCTTTTCTCTTGTTGAATGAATTGTTTTATAGCGAAGTTCCTAGACTGTCCCAGATCAGGTGCCTCTGAATTTATGAATGGAAGTTTTACCTCATATCGTCCATTTTCAAGCCGTTTGTGGTTGTTTTCGTAGAATAATTCACATTGTTCATGAATTGGTTTGAGCTTTGAATGATTCGGTAATTCTTCCGTTTCCCAGAATTGTCTGAGCTGGTTTTGTAGTGTGGTCGAACCATCAATAGAGGCAGTTAATGTCGAAATACGACAATCGGAACGTTTTATGGTTGAGCCTATCAATATCCATCCAAGATGTGTATTTATAGCTGTCGGTGTATTTGGTGAGCCTTTACGGACTCCATCTGTTATTATCTCTGTGTATATGTCTGCTCCTAGTAACATATCCACAGGTCCAGGCTGGTGAAATTGTGGGTCAGCCAAGTTCAAATACTTGATGTGAGGCCATTCATTTGTGTTGACAATACTCTGAGGTATATTGTCCGATATTTTGGGTATTACCAAAACGTTAGTATTTATGGAGTATTGTTTGTATAAAGACCTTATAGTAAAGTTGGCTTGCTGTGAAGCTGTAGTATTTCGAGTATTACCCAACCCCGATACATGAAGATTTATTGATGATCCCTTTACCTTCAAACGTTTATACGCTGATTTAGATATAAATGATACCTGAGATCCGGAATCTATAAGAGCGCGTAGTGTATTTGTTACCCCATTCGGTGTTACTACTTCTACCAATGCTGTTGATAGCAATGCTTTCTTTAAGTTCGATGTAAAGAAAGATGTCGGTTTTTCTGGCGATGAATTCTCCTCACAATTGTCAGGGGAGTTTGGTGTACTTATATTGCTTCCATGAATTGGTGCTGCTGATAGATGTAGTAAGGTATTGTGACGTTTTCTGCATTTGAAACACGTCCCTTTTCTCTTGCAATTTTTTGCGATGTGAGCTGGTGCCAAACATTTCATACACAACCTATTCTCCCTTGTGTACCTTTGGCGGTCGGCTATGCTTAATTTATGGATTTTTTTACAATGGTACAATATGTGTGCTTCCTTGCACATTATACAGGCTTGCATGCCTTGTTTTGGTGGATTGGCGTAGAGTCCGTATGTTGGTTTGGACTTTGTGGTGTATTGCATAGCATGATGCGATTTGGAAGTGCTCTGTATACTTCTTGTATTTTCACTAATAGCTTCAAGTGTTCTGAAGCGCCTTTCCAAAAATTCCATAAACTTTTTATATGATGGAAATTCGCTTGTATTGCTTATTTCCTGTTCCTATAAGAAATGGGTTTCCGAGGGAAGTTTTTTCACCAAAATGTGTATTACTATTAAATCCCATTGTTCAATGGGTATTTTGAGCGCCTTAAGTTCGTGTAGGCTTTCTTCTGTTGTAGTCAGAAGATTTTTGATATTTATGTGAGATTCCACTTTAATGGGTGGTTGATTTAGGAAAATCGATAATTGAGTGGAAGCTAATACGCGTTTGTTGTCGTATCGTTGGATAAGTAAGTCCCACGCTTTCTCATAGTTGGACTCTGCGATATCGAATTGTCGCAGCAGCCGCTCTGCCTCACCAGTGACACTGGTCTTGAGGTATTGTAATTTTTGTATATTAGGTACCGAGTAGTCCTCATGTATAAGTGATTTGAATAAATCGTGGAAGGTTCTCCAAGATTTGTAACTACCATCAAATATAGGAATATTGATTCTAGGCAACTGATTGTCAGCTTTTTGATGGTATTTAGTTTCAGGTTTTTCGGCTTTTGGATTTTCTGCCTTTGTAGTGAAAGTAAGACCATCATTGAGTTCGGTAAGAAGCTCAATGTATATGGTTTGGGTGACCTCGAATATGTTTTCTGTGAAATATGAGTCATCGTTGGTCTCTAATTCTTCACAAATCACGAGGTCATTCTCTGCGAATTCAACCCAGTAATCTTTTAAGATACCGATTACTGTCTGAAAGTAACCAGAAGTCGTTTTGTTTACCTTCTCACGTCGTGACCTTTGCCCTTCTATTTTTACTTTAAGGGCAATTTGTCGTTTTATTAATTTCTCTATCTTAGTCATCTCGCCGCTATAAACACTTTCAAAACTGAATGATTGATCTATTTATCCGGCTCGAAGGACCATGTACAAACTCTTGGTTTGTCTAAACTAATAACAGGGGTGCCAGATCAAAAAACAAATAGACCAATTAAACGCTTTTTACAAATGTGCTTTATTATAGCAATAAAATGAACAAAGATATGGAGCAAATTAATTTTTAAGAACAAGAATATATAACAAATCAACTTAAACTTAATGTTGACTTGGTTGTGTGGCTGGAATGAAAAAAGAAGATTAATACTCAGAAATAAACTGGTTTTCTAATTGTGTGATGTGGTCTGAACTTTACTGTAGTTCAGTAGCATACAAGGATAATAAACCTTAGTGCTGTTCATTATACTTATATATGGTGATAATTGTATGCCTTAATGTAGCATACAAGTGTTGTTTGCGTAGTGAATCCTTTGGTTAGGATTTAGCTTGATAGTGTCAGTTTAATGTGCTGTACTTGATGGTGCACGTTACTGTAGTTCAGTAATATATATAAATATAATAAGTCTTAATGCAATTTATTATAATTATATGTGTGCCGGTGGTGTAGTGTCACAGTCGCAAGTTAATGCGTTACGACTGTCATGTCAAGAATGCAATTTACTGTGTTGCATTCAAGTGATCAGATATGACTGACAAAAATCTCTTTGCTTCACAGGCCTTTTATAGTAAGCAGGTTGCCGGGAATGCCTGCTTTGATTTGTACATTCCCAGGAAGTTATTGAGAATGCCTGCTCTGATTTGTTGAAGCAAAGTGATTTAATTTTACTGTGCGTTCGCACAACTATAATATTAGGTACGTTTCTGTTTAATTGCGAGACAATGTAAAATTCTTGCATTTATTTGAGTATTCCGGCGAACGAGTATACCTACCTAAGTACAATAATAATGGTAATTGAATTCAAAAGAATAAATTAGATGATTAGATTTTTTGCGTACGTTGTGAAAGGGGATATTGAGTGAAATTTTTGTATTTGCTTAATTATGGGGCAGGCAGTATTTGCTGTGAATGGATTAAATGAAAGATATGATTGCATCGCTGATTTATTTAACGATGATAATGGCTTCCGTCTCTTTCAAGAGCAAGAATAAATGTGAATATTTATATTGTGTATTATTGACATCATTGACTCTGATACATGTATAATTACTTATAGTAGCAAAGAAATAGTCTGAAAAGCGGAGCTATATTTTACATAAAATGTATTGCTTCCCTTCTTCTCAATCCCACGAAGCGCCACTGGTAAGTATTGTAACACAATTTCCGCGCAAATAGAAAATTGCTCCGGCCGAGCGGTAGCGAGGGAGCACTTTAATACACGGTACGTCGCCGTACTTAATCTTCTTTACTTTTGCGATTCATGCTTCTTTCCACGCAAAGTTTTCGACTTGAAACCGGGCTCACTCTTAGATGTAGGATAATGCCTGGCGCTAATCGTAACACAGTGAGTGGAAATCTTAAAAGATATCACTCCACAGCCACACGCATAAAAAAAAGTTCTCTCCACGAGACTGAGTCCACAACTCAGGTGTAGAACTAGAACGAACTACACTCATATATCAGTTTGCCGTGGACACGGAAGTTGTCTCAGCTTAACTTAACCACCAATGACTCAGCACAGAAACTGTCGAGGTGACTTGGCCAGAATGTGGGAATATTGGAAAAAGCTTTGCTGGAGACAGTAAAAGTCCGCTTAAAAGTGTCTCAGCTCAACTTAACGATCAATAAATCAACATGAGAATAGTTGAGAAAGCTTTGGCAAGGTAAAAAAATTCCATTTAAAAGTGTCTCGACTCAACTTAACACTCGCCGCAAATTAGATGTATAACACCTAGGCTAGTCATTGCCTCTAAGGGGAAACGAAACGCTTTCTGTTCGACTATTTCTTGAAATAAAGGGGCGGAGTCAGGTGATGAAAATTTCCCTATCACCTGTTTACTTCCGTCGCGAAATTCCGTCGCGAAATACAACCGCGGGTAGGCCAACTATATTCGCGGGCTTGTGTGTAGAATGTATAGATAATTCGTCGATTCGCTGTCGGAACTTATTACTCACGCAAACAGAAAATCCGTCGATTTGCCGTCGTCGCTTGAATAGTTTCCTGTCTTATGGTTTTCTGCTTGTATTTCGCGGAAAATTTGTAAGGGTGAATTGTTATTTGACAAAAGTCAAAAGGAAAAAGCAATTATTAATTAGATGTTGATATTCGCCGACACACAGCTTATAGAAAATTGGGTTGTTTTACCGTCGGCCATTGGTGACTCAAATAGATAGAAACTTGGTGACTCAAATAAATAGAAACTCGTCGATTTGCCGTCGGCATTTGATGATTTCTGCTAATAAAAATTTTGCGATTTGCCGTCGGCATTTGACGATTTCTGCTAATAAAAATTCTGCGATTTGCCGTCGGCGTTTGATAAGGTTTCTACCTTAGATTTTTCTACTTATATTTCACCTATTCTACTTATATTTCAACTATTCATTTATTCACTTTAAGCACGCTAGAAGTATTAAGGTGTCGCACCTGACCCAGGGGTTACAGATTATAGCCTTGAGCAAATTCTCGCGACTGCTGAATACTCAAGTTTATGTTGGAAGTCAGCTGACATGAACCGTGTGGCACGTATGAAGTAGAATTAACTACCGAAGCGACAAAAAAACGCGGGCTAACAAAAAAAAAACAAGGTTCCGTTATCTCTCGCTAACATCGGTACACAAATCAACTTTCTCTTCAACTAATTGGCTTAACCGATATCGAGGCACTTTATCACTATGTAAATTTTCGAGCAATAAATTAAAAAGGACGAATTGTTAAATTGAGCCGTGAAGGAAACCTGAAACAAAAGTAACAGAAATTCTGATACCTAACCGTGGCTCTATTCTGAGAACAAAAGAGCAGTTAGTATCAGCGTATTTATTCAAATTCGCAAAATTATTTATTCGAATTAGATATTCCTCTTTGCGAGTAAGAAATTCGAAATTAAAATTGTGCAAGGGATCTGTAATGTAAGCCTGAAACAAAGACAAAAATGTGTATGCTAAATCTGGAAATAGAAGAGCCGCCTGTATCCGTATATTTTTTTATATTCAATAAAATTTACCAGCTGAGATCAATTAATTGTTCAAACGAACTATATTAAAGTGGTAATAGTTAATAAAAAAAGAAAATAAATATTCCTGTCTGTGCTTTATTTGGGAAACAGAATTCTGTAGAGCCGATCATGCCGGTACATTCATTTAAATTGAGAAAATGAGGAAAGCTCGTGATCAATAAATCATTTCCTGGATCTATAACTAGGAAATAAATAATAAAAGAAAAGAAACGGGTACTTATCGCTTTGCTCAGTGTTAGACTGAGAATGGAATCCAGTAATTGATTTGTCCGTTAGAGAACGGTTTACTCCGTCCAGTTACTATTAGTAACTAGACTCCTTTGTCTTACAAAGACTATCTCCAATTAGAAAACTTCTTAAATATTCCTTGGTTTATTGCACATATCGAAATTACAACAAATTACTTCACGATTTCATACAGCAAAAGAGAACTTGTTTTAGAAATTTATAATAATTGAAAAAAATAGAAAATCCTTCACACAATGTTTCCGTCACGGTAGACATTTATCGACTCTCCTGAATCATCATTGGCCTTTTTTTTTGGTTGGCCGCTCGATCGCTAGCGGTCCCTTGTTGCCAGGTTCGCAGAAATTTCCTCGGCAGGGTTGACTGCCATCTTTTGGTTATTTGGGGGTCCCCACTCAGATAACACATATATGTAGGCGTTCATCGACGACAGTAGCTAAAAGCTACAGTCTGTCTCGCGCTACATTGTGTATTGAGCTCCTCACTGTGGGGCGTGTGGCTAGATTCGCCACACTGCCCCCTTCTGAAGACTCAAAGTTCCATCTGAGTACCTGTAATTAGGAAACATAAAGCCGTATTCTATTCCATAGTAAAATTAAAAAAAAATAAAAAAAATAGAAACTTATTCCATCCTAATGGTTTGCGGGTTCCCAAAGGACTCGGTATTTATCCTGGACATGCTTCTGGCGTCCTGTAGCACTAGTGGGTTCTTCTTCGCTGATTAGGTTACCTGCTAAAGAGAGGGCTAATAATCCAATTCGCAAGCTTAACTCTTTACCATTTATTTATTCAAATTGCTATTACAAGTATTTCTATTCTTACAGCTAGCGGTGACTCGCCCCTACTCTCCTGGGATTTACAAAGGCTGCCTACAGCTCTGTGTCACCAGTGGGCAATCACCAAAACAATTTAATGATTTTTGTTTTTTTTTCAAGTAGGACAGTAGCTTAGGTTTTGAATTCATTAATAGCCACCCATATAATCGTTGTTCAAGTTGGTATAACATGTTGGACAAGAGTGTGTGTTGGTTATTTCATTTAAGATTAGTAATAGACACCGGTTCACTGGCCATTCCTACATTGAGCCAATGGTGAAGGCATGCTTTTTCTTCAGGGAACGATAGACCACATCATCGAGTCTCCGAGAGCAGAACAAAGAGGGATTCTTAGTTAAACCTATCATCGCTTAGCCGCACCGTTCTTCGAGTTCGCAAGAGATTTTGAGGAATTTCGATTAATAATAAAAATAATTGCCTCCAACGTTGTGCTATGCTGAGATTACTTTCGAAACACCATAGTTCTAGTCACATGCACATATTTGATAACCTTAAGTTTTTTTTCTATCCAAACAGACAGTTGCCACATTACATTTTCTCCTAAGTCAAGTATAGGACAGCACATGATCGCATCTATGGTTCAGAGTAGGTGCATACTCCGCTGCCGTATCTCGATCATTTTTTTTTTTTTTTTTTTTTTTTTTTTTTTTTTTTTTTTTTTTTTTTTTTTTATATATATTATCCGTCCGACGACGTCGTCCCTTTTTAACATTTCTCTACACTTTTTTGTGTGGCATCTTTTGCTCTATTCGCGGTATCTTCGGAAGGGTGCGCTCCCGTTAGCTACACGCAGAGATCTTTTGGCCAAATGCAGTAACATTCTACTGTTCCTATCGATATGGCCTATGAATTTGTAGTTCATCCAGCCATTCGAGTATTCCAGCGTCTATTAGTTAATCGGTTCCGTTCCTTCCATGTAACCTCGAGAGTGTTGGCTCCCGCTGGCCACATACAAGATCCTTCGTCTATGGTGGTCTTTGGCGATGATTTGGTCGACTTGGCCTCAGACTTGCGATGTCTTCTTACCAATTGATCTAGCCATGTCAGATTAATTGCAATCATGTCTTCGACGCATCCTCAGAAGTGCAGGCTTCCGCTAGCTACGTAGAAGATATGTCGTCTATGATGATTTTGAAGTCATGTCTTCGACGCATCCTCAGAAATGTAGGCTTCCGCTAGCTACGTAGAAGATATGTCGTCTATGATGATTCCTTTTCTAAAGCTTAATCGACTTGGCCTCCAACTTGTGACGTCTTCTAACCATTCGATCAAGCCGCGTCAAATCGAACACACAGATGCGTTATTGATCATAGAAAAACGGACTCTCTTTAGATCCGCTTGCAGCTTAGGTAATAAGCAGATTCTTGGCATTCTTGTATTCATCTTTCTACGATCAGCAGCGCACTATTTCAGTCTCTGGGGAAACTGTTCGTCTATTAGCAAAAAAAATAATTCTGCGGAGAACAATGTGACTTCCTTTTGTGTTGCTCAAGCATAAAACAGGCTGCTTTGTTTATAGGTATTTGTTTTTAGTACATGTGATCAGATGTTGAGATGTTTCTCGGATAATCAGTTGAGAATTCTGGATCGACAAGACACTCATCAGCAAATACTCTTTATTGCGCGGCGGTCTGGTGTCGTTGTATGAGTTAGTCATTTGAACCGAATCCTGGCCGAGATGATTGCTGGGGGACATCAATTGGTTTAACTATACCTTGTAAATTTCGACCTAATCCTTTCCCGCAATCAAACCCGTATTTCGTTAAAAGATTCAGAGCCGTCTCTTTTGAATACTTAATCCAAGGCGCGACAGAATGATTCGGATTATCTATTTCTGATCTTACACGAAAGGTGTTCTTAGCCTGATTTTCTTCGCACCTAAATTTAGAAAGCCTGTCTACATGAAGTACCCTCCTTACTCTGCCTCCCGGGAACACAACTCTGTACAAAACGTCATTGGGGCTCTTACCTTTACGACGCTTTGGATTATATATCCATACGCTTTCTCCTTCTGAAAATCTAAGGGGATATGCTCTGAGGTCATACTGATTTTTCATGTGATATGACGACAGTGCTAGATTCTTTCGTGTCAAAGAATGAATTTTATCAAGGGTCTGAGTTAGCTGTTCGGTATAGTCTGCCGGGTTTCTCGTTATGCTACTGGGTGTCGGGCCGTAAGGGATGTCAGGTGGGAGTCTTAGCTCTCTGCCAAAATTGAGTAACGCAGGCGTAAACCTAGTGCTTTCGTGTACGGATGAGCGATACGCTAATAGGGCTAAGGGATAAGATAAATATTCCAAAAGTGTGCGATTGAATCGCTCAACCATGCCATCCGATTGAGGATGTAGAGCCGTTGTTCGGGTTTTTTCTCCACCGAAGCGCTGTAGCACATTTTGCAGCACTTCTGCTTCGACGTTTCTGCCCTGATCCGAATGGAGCTGGAAAGGCATTCCAAATCTTGAAAACACGTTTTCTGTCAGACCATTCGCGATAGTTTCCGTCTTCTGGTCTGGTGTTGCAAAAACTTCTGGCCACTTTGTAAAGTAGTCAACCACAACTACAGCATATTTATTGCCTCTGTCGCTTTTTGGTAGTGGGCCTAGTAAATCGATTGCCACTCCTTCGAAAGGAGCTCCCACATTATAAATTTGAAGCGCTCCCCACGCTTTCCTGGTAGGTCCTCTTTTTGAATGACAAAGGGTACACTTAGCACACCATATCTCCACATCCTTTTGTAAGGTAGGCCAAAATCAGCGCTCTTTAATTTTTTCGGAGGTTTTTCGAATGCCAAAGTGACCACCTTCAGGCTTATTGTGATGGTCCAAGAGGATTTTGTGAGTAAGGCATGCTGGTGCTACTTTCAGAAGTAGGTCCTGTTCCCTGTATTGGTTGAGGTACAAGACATTCTCGATCACTCGCAATGACTCCCATCGAGCCCAGAAAGTTTTTAAATGAGGACTTTCACCAATTATTTCTTCTATTATGGGTCGTTCCCCTTTCTCTATCCATGTCTTAACTACTTTTAGAATAGGATCTTGATTCTGTTCATTGGCCAAGTCAAAGGCAGCTTCGATAGATATCAAGTTTACTTTGTGCTCCTGCTCTCGTTGTTCCTTCTGTTCGCAGTGTGTACATTCCTGGCATGGACGTCTAGAGAGGGCATCTGCGTTCAAATGTTTACGACCAGCTCGATGCTCGATGACGAAATTGTATTGTTGAAGTCTCTCCAAACATCTTGGTAGTTGGCCATCAGGCTCTTTGAAATTAAGCAGCCAACGAAGAGAAGCATGGTCAGTCCTAATTCGAAATGATTGACCAAAAATATAATGATGGAAATGGCTTGTAGCACCTACTACAGCTAGCAACTCTTTTCGGGTGACGCAATAATTTCTCTCGGCCCTACTTAATGTTTTGCTGTAGTATTCAAGCACTCTCTCATCATCGTCTTGGACTTGGCTTAGTACAGCTCCTAGTCCAGTCTGACTAGCATCCGTGTCTAATATAAATTCACCTTTCATTTGAGGATAGGCTAAAATAGGAGATGAAACTAGTCTCAATTTCAGTTCATCAAAGGACTCCTGTTGCTGTTCCTGCCACTGAAATTTTCGCGTGTCTTCTGTTAGCTCTGACAAGGGTTTAGCAATAGTTGAAAAATTGCAGACAAACCTTCTGTAGTAGGATGCAAGGCCAAGGAAACTTCGAACTTCCTTCTTCGTTTTTGGAATTGGCCACGTCCGTATGGTTTCTGCCTTCTCTGGGTCAGTTCGTAGTCCTTGGGCGGATACTACATGGCCCAGTTACTTCACTTCCTGACGAAGGAGACTACATTTTTTCGGACTCAGTTTGAGATTAGCAGATCGCAGATGTTGCAATACCTTTTGCAGATTGGCAAGGTGAGGTTCAAAACTACGTCCATGAACAATGATGTCGTCAATATACACTAATGCCGTATCGGCTCCTAGATTGCGGAATACACCATCCATCAATCGCTCGAAAGTGGCAGGAGCATTACATAAGCCGAATGGCATTACGTTGAATTCGAATATTCCTCCACCCGTTGCGAAAGCGGTCTTTTCTCGATCGTCATCACTCATTTCAACTTGCCAGTATCCACTTTGCAAGTCGAGCGAGGAAAACCATGTCGAGCCAGCGAATGAGGTTAGCGTATCGTCCATTCGCGGAAGCAGATAAGAATCCTTTTTCGTAACATCGTTAAGCCGCCTATAGTCCACGCAGAATCGAGTAGAGCCGTCCTTTTTCTTCACTAGGACTACTGGAGATGCCCAGGGACTGGCAGAAGGCCTTATAATTTCATTGGCTTCCATTTCCTGAATTAACTGGTCTACTTCTGATCTTTTCGCCAAAGGAACTCTTCGGGGTGGTAACCTAAAGGGAGTTGCATCACCGACATTAATCTTATGTTTCGCGATATTTGTTCGTCCGGTATCACTGGGGCCTGTAGAGAAAATATCCCGATATTCCTCTAATAGGGCCATTAGCTTTAGCTTTTCTGTGCTAGATAGGCTTTCTTGCACTCCGTTGAGGACGACTTCAAGAGCATCAGGTATAGTATCACCTGCCAAAATTATTGAAGTGGCAATGAAAACAGGTTCGAGCTGTCCAAACAAGTGCCGCGAGGAACAAACACATCGCTTGTTGACAAATTGACCAATCGTATCGGAATAAGCTGAGATTTTGTTTCAACTAAAATGCGAGCTGCATACACACCGAAAGGTAGTTCCGAATGGAGCTTGGAATCCAATAGTAATGTCGGGCTTTCTTTTAATTCTTGAGAAAGCCTAATTGGAACGATCATCTCACTACGTGCAGCTAACAAAATGTTGTCTGAGAGGCAAACTTCAGTAGCAGGATATCTGGGTTTATTGAGCTTCACCGTTGCCTGGCCTATCTGGAGGACATTGCTTTCAAAGTCCAGTTGACATTGGTTGAGGTCGAGAAAATCTACGCCGAGTAGGCACACAGGTTCTATATTTGCTACCAACACAGTGTGTGGGAACCTGTAGTTCCCTAAGCGGATATCTACACTCAGTTTACCTAAAACATCAACAATGTCTCCAGTCACACTTCTAATCATGACTCTCGACTCTTGAAGTGCTGTCAATGATGAGTGACTTAAAAAGCCAGGGTGTAAAATTGATACGGTGGCTCCAGTATCCGAAATAAATCCACAGGGTCTGCCAACTAACAGTCCTTTCACAGTGAGGCTGTTCTCAGATGGGCCTATGGCTTGAATGATTACTTCTTCTCTTATTATCGCAGTTTGTTCAACATTTTGGTTAAATTTTTCGCTCGAATTTCCTTGAGTAGTTCTAGTTATTGAGTTTTTATCTAGGTCAGAAGCAGAGTCGTCGTTGTTGTTTTCTATATCTGGGGCAACCGCTATATTCATCGACTCGTGCCCCATTGGGTCGATGTTGACGGGTTTCCCGAATCTAAAGGGACTAAAGGAGGAACTTCAGAATTAGATGCTGGTCTGAAGGAGTCATACAGCATTGGAGGTTTAGAGACAGGGTTAGTTCTTGAAGAATTGAACGTTTCTTGAACATTTTGTGCTATCGGGAGCCTATTATTTGCTGGGCGCCTTCGTCGACGGCCATAATTTCGTTGGTTAGGTGAAGTTCGCAGAATTGGAGAAGTCTGAGCTAGATGAATACGCGCATTGCTTCCAACATTGGTACCGATAGACAGTTCCTGGGCTGCTGTTACAGCTTCGTGCAACGTTTTTGGTCCTCTGACCCTAACTAGAGTCCTCAGTTCATCATCTCGAAGCCCCTCTAGAAAACGCAAGGCTACCATTCTGTGAACGACATCAGTAGGACACGAAGGAAAGGCAGCTGTAGCTAGTCTTTGCAACTCTAGCGCAAAGTTAGCAAAATTTTCTCTTGCCCCTTGTGTCCTTCCTGAAAATTGAACCTGACTCGAGTAGGAATCCACGCCAAAGCGCTGTTCTAATAACGCGGCCAGCTCGTCATATTGTATGCGATGTCCTGGAGGAAAAACGCTTAGAACGGAAACGGCATTACCTCGCAACTGCGTTGCCATAGCATCAGCTTTCTCTTGTTCTGTCCATCGATTTTGGTGAGCAACTATTTCAAATTGCACACGATAGTCAGACCGAGATACTGAGCCATCAAATGGCGCTAGATTACATACGCTGGTAGATGATGAAAATGAAGAATGTTGCACGGCAGATTGTGGAGGAAAGTTGGAGTTAGATTGGCGACTCAAGTTAGTATTCGGTGTTCGAATGGGAGTATAGTAAGGCTGTTGCATTGAACTAGAGCTAGGCGGCTGTACTAGGTTCGAAATACTTTGCCGAGTGGAATTGTAGCCATACTGCTAAGCTAAACTGCAACTAGGTGGCTGTAGCAAATTGAGACTAGGCTGCTGAATAAAAGTCGAGCTAGGCTCAACAGAACTATAGACAGAATTGGAAGGCCCCCTTGGTTTTGACTCAAACTTGGCTGACTACTCCAAGTAGTCATTGGTTGCGGAGGAATATTGAGTGATTGGCTTATCGGAGGAGAATACGGCAACGGCAATGTTGAAAAAGAAGTAGCAACAGGTTTTGAAAAAAATGTCGATATATGTTTTGCTAAAGTGGTCTGTACTGGGGACGAAGCAGATATTGAACTGCCCGTTGTCGTCGTGGTACTAGTTGTACTGGTAGAGGACGAAGTGTACGCTGGGGGAGAGTATTCGTCAAAAACGCGATTAACAAATGCTATACCATTTAATGTTCTGTCTAAATCCTCCACTTTTTTTGACAACTTTGTTACCTGCTCGAGGAGTCCCCACTCTAAAGCAGTTATAGAATTAGCATGTTCGGACTTTAGCTCTTCCTTTAACGCACCAACAACTTCCTTTACCATTGCAATTGTCATCGCCTTCATCTGCTCCTTCCACTCTTCTAGTTGATCTGTATCCATTTTACACGCAATTTTATAAACGACAAAAAAAAATGAAAAAAAAAATTTACGGGAAAAGAATCTAAGACACGTAATTAATAAAAAAAATTCAAATGGTGATCAGTATCACAATTCACTTATATCTACTTCCAAAAAAAAATCAGAATTCAATTCAAACTTAATCTAAGATTGAAGTATAAAAAAAAATCCAAATGGTGATCAATATCACGTAGCAATTCACTTACTTTCTAAAAAAAAATCAAAATTCAAATTTAAGCTTATTTTAAGATCGAAGTGCAAAAAAATAATAAAAAAAAATCTTCTAGTTAATTCGATTGAAATTATTCGGCGAGTTCAGTTATGACCTCCAGCCAAACTTTAAAACTTATGAACTTAACCTAAATGAAGGTAGAAAATGCTTACGACCTACTAATACGGAAAGAACGTGGTTCCTTCTAAACAAATTATTCAAGTTTGTCTCATTAAATTTTTATTCCAAATACCCACTTTCCGGCTGATGCAAAATCAAGTGTAAAGTGCAACAATAACGAGAGTTCACTTTTACTTCAAGAAATAGTTGTATTGCTATACACAAGAGTGCAAAGTACCCAATTTTTTGATTTCTGACACTACAGCTGTGATAAGAGCAACAAAATTCAACGCTTCGCTGTGATACATATATGGGTAAATTAAACGAAAAGATTTCAAAGCTTAGGAGTATAAGGCTTAAAAAAAAAATTCAATTGCATGGAAGGGAAAATTCAAAAGCTTTCAAATAGACAAGAACAAACACAAATAAAAGGAAATTCATAAAAAAAAAATTTCGTTTTACTTATTAATTATAACACACAAAAGCAAATCCTCCTTTAAGAAAGGGATAAATGTCGGCAGGGATATTTTCTAAGAAACCCCACACTTGACACCAATTGTAACACAATTTCCGCGTAAATAGAAAATTGCTCCGGCCGAGCGGTAGCGAGGGAGCACTTTAATACACGGTACGTCGCCGTACTTAATATTCTTTACTTTTGCGATTCATGCTTCTTTCCACGTAATGTTTTCGACTTGAAACCGGGCTCACTCTTAGATGTAGGATAATGCCTGGCGCTAATCGTAACACAGTGAGTGGAAATCTTAAAAGATATAACCCCACAGCCACACGCATAAAAAAAAAGTTCTCTCCACGAGACTGAGTCCACAACTCAGGTGTAGAACTAGAACGAACTACACTCATATATCAGTTTGCCGTGGACACGGAAGTTGTCTCAGCTTAACTTAACCACCAATGACTCAGCACAGAAACTGTCGAGGTGACTTGGCCAGAATGTGGGAATATTGGAAAAAGCTTTGCTGGAGACAGTAAAGTCCGCTTAAAAGTGTCTCAGCTCAACTTAACGATCAATAAATCAACATGAGAATAGTTGAGAAAGCTTTGGCAAGGTAAAAAAATTCCATTTAAAAGTGTCTCGACTCAACTTAACACTCGCCGCAAATTAGATGTATAACACCTAGGCTAGTCATTGCCTCTAAGGGGAAACGAAACGCTTTCTGTTCGACTATTTCTTGAAATAAAGGGGCGGAGTCAGGTGATGAAAATTTCCCTATCACCTGTTTACTTCCGTCGCGAAATTCCGTCGCGAAATACAATCGCGGGTAGGCCAACTATATTCGCGGACTTGTGTGTAGAGTGTATATATAATTCGTCGATTCGCTGTCGGCACTTATTACTCACGCAAACAGAAAATCCGTCGATTTGCCGTCGTCGCTTGAATAGTTTCCTGTCTTATGGTTTTCTGCTTGTATTTCGCGGAAAATTTGTAAGGGTGAATAGTTATTTGACAAAAGTCAAAAGGAAAAAGCAATTATTAATTAGATGTTGATATTCGCCGACACACAGCTTATAGAAAATTGGGTTGTTTTACCGTCGGCCTTTGGTGACTCAAATAGATAGAAACTTGGTGACTCAAGTAAATAGAAACTCGTCGATTTGCCGTCGGCATTTGATGATTTCTGCTAATAAAAATTCTGCGATTTGCCGTCGGCATTTGATGATTTCTGTTAATAAAAATTCTGCGATTTTCCGTCGGCGTTTGATAAGGTTTCTACCTTAGATTTTTCTACTTATATTTCACCAACATTTATTCACTTTAAGCACGCTAGAAGTATTAAGGTGTCGCACCTGACCCATGGGTTACAGATTATAGCCTTGAGCAAATTCTCGCGACTGCTGAATACTCAGGTTTATGTTGGAAGTCAGCTAACATGAACCGTGTGGCACGTATGAGGTAGAATTAACTACCGAAGCGACAAAAAAAACGCGGGCTAACAAAAAAAAACAAGGTTCCGTTATCTCTCGCTAACAACGGTACACAAATCAACTTTCTCTTTAAATAATTGGCTTAACCGATATCGAGGCACTTTATCACTATGTAAATTTTCGAGCAATAAATTAAAAAGGACGAATTGTTAAATTGAGCCGTGAAAGAAACCTGAAACAAAAGTAACAGAAATTCTGATACCTAACCGTGGCTCTATTCTGAGAACAAAAGAGCAGTTAGTATCAGCGTATTTATTCAAATTCGCAAAATTATTTATTCGAATTAGATATGCCTCTTTGCGAGTAAGAAATTCGAAATTAAAATTGTGCAAGGGATCTGTAATGTAAGCCTGAAACAAAGAAAAAAATGTGTATGCTAAATCTGGAAATAGAAGAGCCGCCTGTATCCGTATATTTTTTTATATTCAATAAAATTTACCAGCTGAGATCAATTAATTGTTCAAACGAACTATATTAAAGTGGCAATAGTTAATAAAAAAAGAAAATAAATATTCCTGTCTGTTGCTTTATTTGGGAAACAAAATTCTGTAGATCCGATGATGCCGGTACATTCATTTAAATTGAGAAAATGAGGAAAGCTCGTGATCAATAAATCATTTCCTGGATCTATAACTAGGAAATAAATAATAAAAGAAAAGAAACTGGTACTTATCGCTTTGCTCAGTGTTAGACTGAGAATGGAATCCAGTAATTGATTTGTCCGTTAGAGAACGGTTTACTCCGTCCAGTTACTATTAGTAACTAGACTCCTTTGTCTTACAAAGACTATCTCCAATTAGAAAACTTCTTAAATATTCCTTGGTTTATTGCACATATCGAAATTACAACAAATTACTTCACGATTTCATACAGCAAAAGAGAACTTGTTTTAGAAATTTATAATAATTGAAAAAAATAGAAAATCCTTCACACAATGTTTCCGTCACGGTAGACATTTATCGACTCTCCTGAATCATCATTGGCCTTTTTTTTGTTGGCCGCTCGATCGCTAGCGGTCCCTCGTTGCCAGGTTCGCAGAAATTTCCTCGGCAGTGTTGACTGCCATCTTTTGGTTATTTGGGGGTCCCCACTCAGATAACACATATATGTAGGCGTTCATCGACGACAGTAGCTAAAAGCAACAGTCTGTCTCGCGCTACATTGTGTATTGAGCTCCTCACTGTGGGGCGTGTGGCTAGATTCGCCACAGTATAATAGGGTAATATCTCACTCCAATTTTCTTGCTCGGAAATCGTCATTAGATAGTCATTTAAAACTCTATGGCTTCTATCGATTAAACCTAGGGTCTCATGATGAAATGGGGCTGATGATGCTTTTCGTATTTTTAAAAGATCACATAGGTTGCTCATTAGCTGATTACAAAATTCTGTACCCATATCGGTTTTGAGTTTTTTAAAACAGCCATATTTCAATATGAATTTTTCTACTATTGTTTTCATCACTGTTCTTGCGTGTTTGTTTTCTATTGGGAATGCTTCTACAAACTTAGTTAGCTCACATTGCAAAGTTAGAATATATCAGAAGTTTTCAGATAGTCGAAGTGGTCCAACCGTGTCTATTGAGATTGTTTCGAAAAATGAGCTTGGTGTGTCAGTTATTAGGTATCTCTGTTTGGTGTGTTTTGTGATTTTTGTTCCTGCGCATTCCTTACAATTATTTACCATTTTTTTCATATTTTTCCAAGTGCATTTTTGCTTTAATCTAGCAATGCATTTTCTTATGCAGCAGTGTCCACCAATTAGTGAGTTATGGTATTCTTCTATCAATCTGTGCATTTCATCTTTTTCTATTATTCTTTTAGGAGGCGTATATAAAATAATATCAACACAAGTTTCGTTTCTTTATGGAATTCCTTTAATATATTTCTTAATTTTTCGACGTCGATAATATCAAATAATTCATGACTATTTGCTAGCGCTAATTTATTTATATTCGCATTGCTTATTTCGAGTAGTAATTTCTTCAGAACCAATTTCTTAACTCTGGTAAACATTTATCATTACACTCTGCAATTATTTTATCTTTAGAGATTTCTATTTCCATATTCATGCAGTTTCCTGTTATTATTGTGTGTCTTAAATTGCGCGCGTTTTTCATCTTTAAATGTTAACTCGAGTTTTTTTAATATCAGTCTTCTTGTTCGAATTTAAGGTACTTGCACAGTTCTGACTACTTTTGCCCTCCTTATTATAATCCTGAATATTTTGCTTTTCCTGCATGTTTCTTGTAATTACATTGACAATATTTTTCGGCATCATTGCTATTATGTCTTTGCATTCTAGTTTAATTCTTGATAATGCATCTGCATTGGTGTTCATCTTGGCTTTATTATAATAAGGAATATTGCAATCCTCAATAGATTCTATTCCAACATGACAATTTTTGAGTGGTTGCGTGTGGTAACCTGTTCTTCTGTTGTGTTTAAAACTCTTATGTGTTTTATGCCTTTTGACGGTATTACCGCATATGCTACAAAAATGCCTTTTTTTATTTCTTTTTTACAGATCAGACTGTCTATGTTTATCTCAATATCAATCGGTGTTATTCTAGGTGGTATCGTGATATTATCGACGGTTTTGATGTCTATATTTATTGGTATCGTTATATCCCTCATGTTTGATCTTATAGATAATGCGCACGTTTGGATTTCTATATTACAATAATACTTAATCAGAAAATCACGCCCTAACACCCCATTCGTAGTTAAGTTTATTTGCTCATCAATTATATGGAATTTATGTGTTATGATGATATCTTCTATTGACAATTCTAATTCTGTAACTCCGTGCGTAGTTATTGTCTGATTAGTAATTCCATTTATTTGACACGATTTGTTCGACCAACCTACAAAGAGACAAATCAGATTTAACGTAAATTAAAAAATCTTACCAGCATCTGGGTTTCACAGATGCTTAAGGTCCCACGACGACCTAAAAGTAAACAAAAATGAATTAAAAAATGCCAATTGAACTAAAATAAAGAATTAAACACACAAACTAGGTTATTTACTAAATTAAAACATGAACTTCAAAGATAATACTATAGAAATAAATGAATACACATACACAATAAATTATGTTTACATAACACCTTACTATGCATGCAAATAACAACAAACAAAAAAACGCAATAAACTTTATGCTCAGCAACATAAAGCATACAATTACATGAAGTACTCATGCCAAAGTACATATAAAATCCCTTTTGTAAGAGATTCACGGATACCTAGATGAGCAATTAGCGACAAATTAACTCACCTTGACAGGTACCCGCGGAATTTACAAACGAGAGATTTTACAAGAAATCTACATATAAATTAAATAAAATTACATACCAACCTGTAGTTTAATGGATAATTCCCTCGCTGAATAATTATTCACCACACAAAACACACAATTTAAAACAAAATTCAACACTATTATAACTCGCGCGCGGCTGACATTACAAACATAAATAGACCGGCGAACTTCATATTTTCGCGACGTTTAAAATGTCACCCCGGGGTAAAAAGAGACGCAGAATCGAATGGGCGCGTTCGCGTCGCGTAATTTTTCACGGTTTACGGAATAATCGCGAATTTTCGAAATTCCCTTTACACCAATGAGTGCGAAAGAGACACAAAGGTGTGAAAGGGACATGAATAAAGATGAACGAAAATGGATTCTGAGAGGAATTTAGTAAATTGAACTAAAAGATGGCGTATCGATAAGTTATGGCACAGATTCGGAAAACTTATCATAATTACGTGAAATTAAAACCAATTTATATGGGAAAGATGTCAAAAAATGCAATTTGGCATCAAATGATTACAATGAATTCACACATTGTAGTCAAATTAAGCTCAAAAATTGTATAATTCATTTTTATGGATATGAAATCGGAACAAAATTTTCTATAAAAAGGGGGTTCATTCTTCATTCTGTCTTCTTATTTTCAAAGTTGTCAAAGTGCGAACACATGCAATAGCATTCCTCCCACAATTTGCAAGTTTTTTCAAAGTGTCATCGATCAAAGGGAAATAGAAATTTCAGCAACATTAACATTTTTCAACAATTGAAGCAGTACAAATTTCAAAGGCAATTCGCAACATCAACAAATTTCAAGTGAATTTATTGATTGAAATTTTAATAGCAACAACTTTCAATCAAATTCAAGGTAACCTTGTGAATTAATTATTTATTTTCAATTTGAGTTAAATTTCATTGTGTTCGCATGCCAGGTGTTGGTCATACACACATGTATGAATTTAACAAGAACAATTGAATTTTTTGATTCTTAATTTCTTTCTTTCAGCCATTTAACTAATTCACTCAAGTAAATCGAAATTTCTAACAATTATTCATCGTGTAAAAAATATGCCATTAGGTCATTTTTACACAACATAATAATTGGAAATTAGATCTACCTTGAGTTCTAATTACTATTTACTTTCAGCCATTAGTAAATATATTAGTTAAGAAATAGAAAGGAAAATTGTTTTTACCTTATATATATAGAAATAAACTTATAACGTAGCATAATTTTCTAATTTGTTATTATTGACTAGAAAAGGATAAATTCGAGTAAAATATAGTTTTTTTTTGTACATTTCAATTTCCTTTAGTAATTAAATACATTACAACACAGTGAATCAGTGAATTGTAAGTGAAATTTCGAAGTTTACGTGTAAGTTGAAGGAAGTAAATTTGACATATCGAAATAATTGTTCAAGTAATTAATTTTCTCATAAAATTACAGTTTGTTTAGTCATTAGTATTATCGTTTACAATAAATAAGTGAGTGAATAATAGAGTGACAAATTTCTTTTTATTTAACCGCTACACTCCACCAGAATATTTATTCCAGCATACAGCATAATCTCGTTTGTAATCATAGTTTGTTTGAAAGTCAATTATTAGAATTTACAAGTTTCATTAAATTGTGTTTTGCGAACGCAGTTGTGTGTAGACGTCAATTATTGGAATTGGCAGTCAGCTGTGATTAAACATTTTGGTGGTTCCATCCAGGAGTCGCTCTACTCACTTAATTATTGAATTACGTTTATACGCGAGAACGTCATAATTTTGTAGACTACGTTTATAGGCAAGAAATTTCAATTAATTAGTTCACTGGTTCACACAGAGATAGCGTAGTAAAATAAGATTAATTTTTCTCTATTTTCATTTCTTTACTCGAATTTTATTTCAATCAATAATGACAGACGTAAAGGGGTTGTTAAATAAGGAACGGGCAATAAGAAATCGCCTGATTAAATCTATCGAGAATGGCAAACAAGCAATATCAGAGACCCGATCAAAGGGTTTCTTCGAAGCAAAGCTCTCAGAGATAAGGAGAACATGGCTCGAGTATGAGCAGATTGACCAATTGATCAACGAATTTATCTTCGCAACCCCACCAGAAAGCACGCTGAAATATATTTCCGATGACACCTTTAGTATATTAGAGACAACTTATTGCAATTATATAGGTACATTATATGATGCAATTAATCCTACAACATAGCTGACAGATTCCACACTTTTGTTAACACAACAAACACGTGTGGAACAACAACAAAACATTCTTCCTAAGATCACATTACCAAAATATAATGGTGATTATGATGGATGGCGCTCGTTTCATGATCTTTACGTCGCTGTAGTACACAATAATACAAGTTTGAAAGACGTTCAAAAACTGTATTATTTGAAAGGTTCTTTAATAGGAGATGCAGAAAAACTACTACGGCATACTCCTATAACAAATGAGGACTACCTACCTGCCTGGAACAAATTAAAGGCAAGGTACGAAAACAAAAAGATATTGGTCAATCATCAACTAAAGATACTGACAAGTCAGTCGAAATTAAACACAGAGACTACAGCTGGTTTAAAAGCCTTAATCGACACTACAGAGGAATGCTTACAACAACTAAAGAGCCTACAAGTAGACATATCAACATGGAATGTGCTACTTATTTATTTAATAGTTCAGAAGCTCCCCTTCATAACGCTGAGACTTTGGGAAGAACATCAAGGAGCATCACAAGAGCTTCCTAGATATTGACAGTTCAGCTCGTTCCTAGACAATCGTTTGAAAATATTAGAAGCACTTACGGATACTCTGGCGCCCAGAACAAGTCATGCCAAGAGTGTATCCAAACCAACTACGACCAAGACATACCATGTAGTTGAATCAACAAAGCCATTATACGTAGTGAACATGAAATGTTCAGCGTGTAATGACAATCACCTTCTTCAAAATTGCAAGAAGTATCAGAAAATGGACATCAAAGGTAGAAAGTGGTTCATCAAGTCAAATGTCCACTGCTATAATTGTTTGTCTAAAAAACATTCACTTAAAGAATGCTCCAGTCGTCATCGATGTCTTAAGTGCAAACAAAGACATCATACGACAATTCATGAGGATGTAACTGCAAACAGGTTACACCAAGACGTAACTGCAAACAGGTTACATACGAAGGATGGAGATGCAAAAAATCTTCATTCTAGATCAGTTGAAAGCGAAGACAAGGTAACTCGAGTTCAACAAAACAACAGCGATAGTAATGATTGCATACAAGGAAAGTCATGCAACAGACAAGGCACTGGAGGCTCACAAATCACTCAGACCTATATGAATAGGGAGCGATCGTCGGCATTACTATCCACAGCGTTGGTGAAGGCTCAAGGAGCAAATGGAAAACCACTGATATTGCGATGTTTAATTGATCCCGGATCAGAGTGTTCATTCATAACACAATCTGCATCCCATAGGTTACAAGCTAAGTGTAAGGAAACATTAGTAGTTGTAACAGGGTTGAACAAAAGCCCAATGTGTAACGTGAACAAGCAAACGAAGCTTAAGTTACAATCTTGCGGATCAAATGAGACAGCAATAGAAGAAAACTTCCTGATCATCAACAAAGTCACTGATAGTTTACCAACTACACCAATTACAAAGGAAAGCTATCAACACTTAGACAACTTAGAGCTAGCAGATCCCACTTACTGGAAGCCTGGCAAAATAGACGCTTTATTAGGTGCCAAGGTTTATGCTAGAATCGTACAAGAAGGCATTGTACGGGGTTCAAACAGCAGTCCAACAGCAATCAGAACAATGTTTGGTTGGATACTAATAGGAACAGCTGAGAATATACCAAAGATCAGGCCAATAAGAACATTCACCACAACCATTCTAGAGCCGCAACGTGAACAGTGGTGGAAAACGAAGGAGGTTTCAGCAAAACCTGATCAACAAAATCAAAGACACTGCCTATTGCCCAGGGTTAACAAAACAATACCCTTCTCTACGGTTCAAGTATACCATGCTGGACCAATAAAATTAAGGACAAAGCTACGAAATACCAAAATAAAAAGGGCTTATTTTTGTATTTTTATTTGTATGGCAACCAAGGCTATACATATTGAGCTGGTATCTAGCATGAAAGTAAATGCGTTCATATCAGATCTGAAGAGATTTGTCAGCAGAAGAGGTATGTGCACAGAAATCTATTCAGATTGTGGCACCAACTTCTTGGACGACAAATCAATTCTAGACAAGGAATTACAACAAGCAATGAAACAAGCTTGGCCAGCTGCTGCTGAATACTTGTCAAACAAATCAATTTCATGGCACATGATTCCACCAGCAACTCCTCAATTTGGAGGATTGTGGGAATCGAGTATGAAATCCATCAAACACCACTTACGAAGATCCATTGGCAGCTCCAGCTTCACACTTGAAGTATACGCAACACTGCTTAAACAAGTAGAAGTCTGCTTAAATTCAAGGCCCTTATGCCGAGTGAACAATGATCCAAGTGATCAAGTTGTTCTGACTCCTGGACACTTTCTAATAGGACAAGCGCTAAACGCCATTCCAGAGCCAAATCTTAATATGGACAACGTAACACACTCCAGTCGATGGAAAAGTGTGCAACACATGGTACAAAAGTTCTGGAACCATTGGTCTAAGGATTACTTAAACCAACTCCAGAATAGACCAAAATGGTTTCAACCAGAACCTAACATCTGCAAAGGAGATGTGGTGTTATTAAAGGTTGATAATGCTGCCCCAACTACTTGGCCATTAGGTGTTATTGAAGAAGTCCACCCAGGAGCTGATGGACTAGTTCGTGTAGTCAGAATCAAAACACAGACAAGTACATTTGTCAGGCCTATCAACAAAATTTGTAGGTTACCGTTAAATTGATTAACAAATATGTGTAACACTAACACATTTGTTAAATGTTGTGTTGTCCCTTTAAAACAAAAAACATTTACTTATTAGATTTATTTACAGATGTCCGAATTTACAGTCGATCATGATATTTTAGATATCTATGACGATCTGAATTTTAACTTTTCATTGCCGGGAAGTCCCCTCAGCGCTCCTGCATATGACTCAAGCGAATTCAACAGCTTATGGTCCGACATCGTGGAAGCTACGGCAGATTCAGAGCCAGATGTTCAAGTAACAGCATCTTCGTCCACATCAACGACGCAGACCCTTGAGAGACCAGCTACAACATCAACAACTGGCGAGCAGGACTTGTCCAGGATAGCAAAGCCGTACAAGGCTGTAGAGGGAGATACTCCACAAACGAAACCAGTTACACAGGGACCTATCATGATTAACGGCGCTCAGATCACCGACCTACAGAGTCTCCTTCTGACTACGACTATTAAAGAAGCGGAGATGAGAATCGAGAACTCATTTCAACGATTTCTAACTCGGGAAAAGGTGGACATCTTCCTATCAAAAAATACGATAAAAAGAATTAATTTCTACGACATCCAAAAACGTCGAAATAAAGAAAAAACAATCAACTTACCAGATCGTTATCAGGTGCGCCTACGAGTACTTGCTGATGGCAAGCTGCGATTTTTTAAGTACCATCAAGGAGGTATACAACAAATCAAAAAACGGTTGAACATGGCTGTTCAACAGGGGGGAGAATGTTCGACCAACCTACAAAGAGACAAATCAGATTTAACGTAAATTAAAAAATCTTACCAGCATCTGGGTTTCACAGATGCTTAAGGTCCCACGACGACCTAAAAGTAAACAAAAATGAATTAAAAAATGCCAATTGAACTAAAATAAAGAATTAAACACACAAACTAGGTTATTTACTAAATTAAAACATGAATTTCAAAGATAATACTATAGAAATAAATGAATACACATAAACAATAAATTATGTTTACATAACACCTTACTATGCATGCAAATAACAACAAACAAAAAAACGCAATAAACTTTATGCTCAGCAACATAAAGCATACAATTACATGAAGTACTCATGCCAAGGTACATATAAAATCCCTTTTGTAAGAGATTCACGGATACCTAGATGAGCAATTAGCGACAAATTAACTCACCTTGACAGGTACCCGCGGAATTTACAAACGAGAGATTTTACAAGAAATCTACATATAAATTAAATAAAATTACATACCAACCTGTAGTTTAATGGATAATTCCCTCGCTGAATAATTATTCACCACACAAAACACACAATTTAAAACAAAATTCAACACTATTATAACTCGCGCGCGGCTGACATTACAAACATAAATAGACCGGCGAACTTCATATTTTCGCGACGTTTAAAATGTCACCCCGGGGTAAAAAGAGACGCAGAATCGAATGGGCGCGTTCGCGTCGCGTAATTTTTCACGGTTTACGGAATAATCGCGAATTTTCGAAATTCCCTTTACACCAATGAGTGCGAAAGAGACACAAAGGTGTGAAAGGGACACGAATAAAGATGAACGAAAATGGATTCTGAGAGGAATTTAGTAAATTGAACTAAAAGATGGCGTATCGATAAGTTATGGCACAGATTCGGAAATCTTATCATAATTACGTGAAATTAAAACCAATTTATATGGGAAAGATGTCAAAAAATGCAATTTGTAATTTGGCATCAAATGACTACAATGAATTCACACATTGTAGTCAAATTAAGCTCAAAAATTGTATAATTCATTTTTATGGATATGAAATCGGAACAAAATTTTCTATAAAAAGGGGGTTCATTCTTCATTCTGTCTTCTTATTTTCAAAGTTGTCAAAGTGCGAACACATGCAATAGCATTCCTCCCACAATTTGCAAGTTTTTTCAAAGTGTCATCGATCAAAGGGAAATAGAAATTTCAGCAACATTAACATTTTTCAACAATTGAAGCAGTACAAATTTCAAAGGCAATTCGCAACTTCAACAAATTTCAAGTGAATTTATTGATTGAAATTTTAATAGCAACAACTTTCAATCAAATTCAAGGTAACCTTGTGAATTAATTATTTATTTTCAATTTGAGTTAAATTTCATTGTGGTCGCATGCCAGGTGTTGGTCATACACACATGTATGAATTTAACAAGAACAATTGAATTTTGTGATTCTTAATTTCTTTCTTTCAGCCATTTAACTAATTCACTCAAGTAAATCGAAATTTCTAACAATTATTCATCGTGTAAAAAATATGCCATTAGGTCATTTTTACACAACATAATAATTGGAAATTAGATCTACCTTGAGTTCTAATTACTATTTACTTTCAGCCATTAGTAAATATATTAGTTAAGAAATATAAAGGAAAATTGTTTTTACCTTATATATATATAGAAATAAACTTATAACGTAGCATAATTTTCTAATTTGTTATTATTGACTAGAAAAGGATAAATTCGAGTAAAATATAGTTTTTTTTTGTACATTTCAATTTCCTTTAGTAATTAAATACATTACAACACAGTGAATCAGTGAATTGTAAGTGAAATTTCGAAGTTTACGTGTAAGTTGAAGGAAGTAAATTTGACATATCGAAATAATTGTTCAAGTAATTAATTTTCTCATAAAATTACAGTTTGTTTAGTCATTAGTATTATCGTTTACAATAAATAATTGAGTGAATAATAGAGTGGCAAATTTCTTTTTATTTAACCGCTACACTCCACCAGAATATTTATTCCAGCATACAGCATATTCTCGTTTGTAATCATAGTTTGTTTGAAAGTCAATTATTGGAATTGACAAGTTTCATTAAATTGTGTTTTGCGAACGCAGTTGTGTGTAGACGTCAATTATTGGAATTGGCAGTCAGCTGTGATTAAACACGATTCATCTACTTATATATCTATTTTTTATTTTCTACTAGGTTACTTTTCAGTATTGATATATCTGCTCCTGTGTCAATTAGAAATGTCATCGGGTACTTGCTTTCTTTTGTATATATATTTATGTAGTTTGTGTAATTGTTTCCTTCTTTTAGATGTATTATCTTCTTAGTGTGTTTCCCCCGGTTCTCTGTTTTCCGGGGACAGCTAAGTTTTCCGATTCTCTGTCCCATTTATTATTGTAACCTTTATTGTGTCTATTATGGTTATCGCTATACCTGCTGCTATTATATTTGTTTCTGCTATTATTTCCATATCTATTCTTGTAATTGTTATTCTCATGTCTATAATGGCTTGCTATTGTAGTTCTTGTTATACTTAGTTCTCATTCTTGTTCATGTAATTGTTTTTTTTTCATATTTGTTGTTGTTGAATCTGTTAGCACCGTTGAAGTTTTGTTTGTAGTGATACATGTTTGTCTATTTTGGACTATCAGTGGTTTCTCTAGTGATGGTTATGGCTTCTGATAGTTTGTTTGTCCTTGCTGATATGAGAATGCATTTGTATGGTTCATTAATGCCATTCTTAAATGAACTTAAGCCTAATTGATCATTCATGTTCACGATCAGTGCTCGATTACTTTCTGCTTGTTCCGTTATTTGAATGTCGTTTAATGATGCTATTAGTGCTTCTATTCTTGAAGCGAAGGCATTTGTATTTTCAGTGGATTTTTATTTATTTTGTATGTTTTTTGTAGATTTGCTTTTAATTCTGCTATTTTTGTTGGTTTGCTTTCTGACAAAAGTCTGTTCTTTACTCTATCAGATAGTTTTTTTGTTCTTATACATCTCAGCAGTATACTCTCTTGGTCGGTTTTTAGCGATTATTTTTTAAATTCAATTAAACCAAGAAAATTTAATAGTGTCTTGAAGTCACCAACAAATTCTGGTATTATTTTTGTTGCAGCTGCAATATCAAATGCTGCCATTTTTCCTTTTGTAATCTCATCTGAAATTTCTAATGATTCTTTTGCAATCAAATAGACATTTATTTTATCTTTTAACTTCTGAAATATCTGTTTAGCTTCTTCTAATTTCACTTGATCATTGATTTGCTTTTATATTTTCAGCCATACTTCATTTATTTCCTTATTTTTCGTTTCTATGAAATTCGCAGTGTATGTTCTACCAGGACTTTTTTTTAATTTGCTAAGACTTCTACTGGCGGATCAAACTCCATCAGTGAAACCCTTATTAGTATACATTACCGCTGACCAACGCTGATACCACAAGCAAGAAATGTTTCATATAGTGAAAGAGAAAGTCTGTTCTATACATTTATTGTCCTAACTAAATTTTTGTGTGCATATTTCTTATAATGACTATTTAATTTAAAAATCAATATACTAATCACTATGCTTACGATTACATAAACTAAATACTATCTGATATGTATTAAATCACTTCTTCTGTGTTGCAATTAACTACACCCTGTTGAGATTTTGTATTTCCCATTTCTATTTTTCTTTTTCTTTGCAACCTTTTGAATTTCTTTTAATATTTCTAATTCTCTTACTGCTTTTGTTCTGAATTGTCCTACTGTTGTTTTCACTAGCCGCTTCAGTTCAGCTATACGTTGGCGCTGTTTTACTAATCTTCCTCCTTGTGGTTTCTTTTCTGGTTTTTCTTCTGGCTGCTTGTCTGCTATTGTTTGGTTTTTAAGCTGGTACTTTTATCTGTACTTCTCGATGGAAATTGGCCTGGGTCCAGCTTGTGGGTTTTGCTTCAAATCTTCCTTTAATTCTTCGTTGAGTTTCGCGTATAATTTTTCAAATTTTTCATCCATTTCTGCTATCCATTCCTCTCGGCTCTGCGATATCGTTAACTCCATCTCATTTGGGTCGTTTGTAGGCAGGGTCGCCATGTTATGTTTACCTTTATACTGGTTGCCAATGGATTGGCGTATTCGCTGATGTCCAATATTCTATGGATCTGGTTGAATGCCTTAATCCTTACTTGATATTTGGCTGGGGTGCCTCAATATCTTTATGAAGAAGATATCTGGCTAAGAAGCCTCTATATCTTTAGGAAGGCGAACGCTTGGATAATTGCCCCTGCGTTCTGAAGAATAAGACTTAGAGTTTACCAGTCAATGGTCAATTCTGTATTCTTGCTTTCTTTCTTAATGCTACCTTATTTATAATAGTTAATTATTGCTAAGTAAGCAATGTACATTAATTTCTTAAAGCTACCTACAGTCGATAATTTTCCCGCCTTATCATTATGTATAATAATGAAAGAACGGTGACCTCACGTGAGTAACATGTTGCTATTGTGAAATTTGGTGCACTGTACATACATAATTTAGTTTCTGCTCGCGCTGTAATTTGATGCGCTTTTATTTTACTTCATTCATAACAAGGTATGAATGTTTCACACAAAATTGATTACATATACAAATCTGTATGTATTTAAATTGTATTTTAATTTTGGTTTATTCGAGGAGTTAATTGAACTCCGAGTTTTACCTTTTGAAATGATTTACAAACTTTAGTTGTAATCTTGGTTTCTTATTTCTCTTAGGGAGATGTGCATATGTTTATTTGGAAAATCTGTGTATTATGTGGAGATTGCGAATTCAGTTATATTGGATAAACTGGTCGAAGCTTCAATACAAGATTTACTGATCATATAACATCCTTTAAACTTAGTAGAAAAGAATCTGCTATGGCCAAACATATGAAAGAATTCACACATACTTGTAAGAAAGAAAACTTAGTTTTGTCGTGTCCCAATTACAATCAATCAGTAAACCCTATTAAGTAACCCCGATAAAACTTTCTTAGAAGTAAAATAACACTCGAATTTCTTTTAACACAAATATACTTTATTTATTCCGTACTGACCTAACTTAGTGATTCACAAACCAACCCGAACCGAACGGTAACTTAATATCGCGATGAGTGATAACTGAGCGGCTAACAGATACTACCGGCACTCAACAGACCAGTCATTGGTCTTTTATGAACCTATACTCGGAAGTAAGCTTTCTTTGCTCACAACGCGGATGTAAACAAACGACAACAACCTTGTCGTTTGTTCTACCTGTTGCAGCACCTGAGTCGCTTAGTAGTAAACAATCGCCTTACATAATAATTACCATGCGAGGTTAATTATTATCATAATCGTCGATTGCTTCACTAAGCGCTCATCGCAGCCAATCTTCCGCATATCGGGCCATAACAGTTTCTTTATGTTGAAAATACGGGCGAAAAAATTGAATATTTTAGAAAATTATGAAATTTGGAAAGCAATAAAGGGGGGGGGGGACATGTTGAATGTACATGTAGAGCCAATTCGTTCAGTATTGTTAAAAATGTTTATTAAAAGACAATGACTTTACCAGTATCAGCTGGCTTGGCAATCCTCTTCTCATAAATATTTGATGCCACTTATATGTATGTATGTAATTTCATTTTTTTAAGCCTAGATGAAAAGTTTCTCGAATTTTTAATTTAATATCAGTAGCACTTGTCTATTCTCCGATGCTGATCCAGTTGGACCGAAACAGCTGTCAGAATTTGTAAAAAAAAACCTTTAACTTGTGAAATTAAAGTAAATGTACAAAGGCTACTAGGTTTGTTTTATTTAAGAACCAAAATGTTTCTTAAGTATGTATTTAAGTACTCCCTTATAATTTTATTTGAAAAGTAAATAAATTGAATGAGAATAAAATCTAAAAATTATATATAAAAAAGATTAAAAATACTCAGTTACAGCTCCAGCATCATTTGGCTGAACTAAATAAAATGTCAACAAAAAGTAAAAGGAACTGTGCTTGTTTCACACCGGATGGAGTAGTGTATACGAAAATAAAAACTGATCGCGAGCTACCTCATCAAAGAATAAGAAAGCGGTAAATACAAAACAATAATTTTCAAGTTCTTACCTACAGGATTTCTTTCCTATAGGGGGCAACATCACTCTCTGCTGGGGCAGAGGCATACACGAGAAATACTTCGCACAAAACTTGAAAGCAGCATAGTACTAGAAGAAATCTACCATGATTATATTCCATATGAAATGGAACAACTGTTGGATATCGCAAATGCTTTATATTTAGTAGAGGACAGTTTGCACCTGAAACAGCAGCACCAGAAGATGCAGGAGAACGATGTGACTAAAAAGAACTCACGTAAAAAACGTGACAGTATCGATCCGATTACAAATGTTATCCAAGAAATTCAGAAGACACTCGAGAATCTTGAGGCCAAATTCCTCGAACACGATAGTATAAACCGCAGTCGTAACATAAGTGAGGAGAGAATTGCAGCTAAATGTTTCGTGGAAACTACTGGCAAAGTGAATTGCTCAGATATAATTTACGAGGACGAAAGAATGTGGAAAAAATCTCGAAATCAAATTGATTTGTTGATAAAAGTCCTCAAAAATAAAATAAACGATCTGAAGGACATCAAGAAGCAGTTGAAAGAGCATAAGCCAGCACTTAATCGAGATTTCAATGAGAAAGAGGATGAATCTTTGGTAACGGCTGGAGATGATGTGGAAAGTGATAAGAATATGGAAGACTTTGATATGGGGTCTAGAAAACAACATCATCGGAAAGGTAAGCCCTTTATCTCTGGGCCACATTTGCATAGGCACCGTAACAAGAATAACCCGAGGCAATTGGAATATGAGAGTAATGAAGGAACTTTAATTGATATGAGTTATTTCACCACTGATAGAAATGATATTCCCGAAGAAGTCGCTAATTCCTTAACAACGGTGAACCCAGATATACCACAACGAAGAAATTATGGTGCACGGTCTTCTGGATACTATCATGGAAAAGCACAGCAAAATCGTCATAAGTACTCAACAAGCTCAGTTCGATCTAGCTCAACAACTCCATTTACGACTGCCCAACAGTTTGGCAGCACTATTGAAAGAAATACTCCTACAGGCAACTCATCGGCTAAATTAAATATAATTAATTTAACGTCTAAAAAAAGCGAAGGTAAAACAACGACCAGATCCGAAATGAGTTCTTCAGCCACGGTTGGTGCTAATTATCGTACAAAATTTATGCCAACATCCCAATCATTGCCTGGGATATCTAACTTGATAAATGGTCTAAAGTCTGCGGAAACAACAACCCCCAGTATTTCGACGACTGCAAACGATATCAGCAATATCTTTAAAAGTAAGAAAATTAATAAACCTTACTTATTTGTTCATATTCAATAGAACAAAATATTTAAGTAAGACATAAAATCTTTTAAATGCTTAATTTTCTCTTTTTTATTATTTTCAGCAGGAAATGAACCAAAATCACAGAACACAAATGATCCATTCCACCAACAGAAATATCGATTTTCAGGACCTGCAGAATGTTATTGCGAACCGGAAATTGAAAGGTAAGGTGACCTTCACATTCCCCTTGTATATAGGCTTCGGTTTTTTCATGAGCAGTAAGGATAAATTACTCTTTTAGGTTTCATCGTCAACAATCGCTTCATTTAATGTCAAGACCTACACTTTTTCAATTATTCACTCCAAGAAGCGAACTGTAGGGAATTTGTATATTTTCTGACGTTTCAAGAAGAAATTGGTTTTGGTGGAATATAAATTAATAATTAGTTTTAAATATCAAGGAATTTAATTAAAGAGATGTGTAAAACCGTTGGCTAGGATGAAAATTGTGGAAGCACATGGGAGGGGGTTGCGGTCCGTTCTATAGGTATAATGATAAGGCGGAACTGTGTGATGGTTCTTCTAGTATTCAAAATAGATCCAAAGAAAATTTTTGCTATTTCGAACAGAAGATTTTTTCCGTATGGAAACCATCGGTATTTAACAGAGAAAATTACATACATATATTTCTACAATTTCATCTATTATACTTATTGACATTCCCTTTTTTGTTTCACGTCACTTTGATGTTATTATCCACCACTGTGTTTCCGTATGAAAATAGAGAATTGCTGTTTCAAAACCATATGCTCTCTTTCATCCCGTACAACTCACCATGCCTTTCTCAAAAATATACAAAAATGAATAAATTCAATTAGTAGAGTTAACCTTTTGAGTGTACTAAACAATTTTCTTAGTCTTATGCGAAAAATGCGGAGTACATTATATATTCGATTTGGATGAAACCTCCACAGTTTGAATGTGTATGGACCTGTGATTAAATTGTCCCACAAAATTATGAAAAGTGTACAAATGTTACAGCTATGATGAATACAATAAACGTTAGAACGGTTTATAGCTCCAGATAGCTAAAACAAGTGCAATTGTATAATTTACAACATTAGACAATTGGTGATAAAATAAGCGGTTTAAAACACCGCTTGGCAGATTGGTAACTTCCACCATTACCTTGAGTGCTCAGAAAGGAATGCAATGATTCGAGCGTTTGTTTTCGCTTTTATAGCGGTTTGTTCGTTAAAAAGACTACTTAGATGCCAAAAAATATCTAGTGTAGTCCTGGCAACGATTCGCTATTGAGTTTGATTTGACCTGATATACAGTACAGTATGGAATACAAAAATATCTCACCGGTATGTTTTTTTGTTTTCCAAGTGAAACTAATTGCTTGATATTGTTACGCGCTACAAAGTGACACAAGCGACATCTGTTAATGATATCTGAAATATTGTGTTTTAAATAACGAACTAAGGCCACGCTCGTAACAATATTTTTCATAAAAAATACGGCAACATCGAATGAAACTTTTTTTGTTAATAATAGTATTTTTTTTCCAAAAACAGTGTTATTTACTATTGATGACCTGTAGGAGTTTCTCTTTGTGGAAAAAAATTGCTATGATACACGACTTCGTTTTGGAGATATAGATTTTTCAAATGACCATATATACGCAGCCATTCCACTCGAAAACGATGCCTTTGGACTAATTTTGTACAGACCATTTGTTTGTATGGAATACAAAAATAGCTGAACCGTATTTTTTGTTTCTCCGTACGACGCCTCACGTTTTGCTAGGGGTTTAGATATTACGTGATTTTACGGTGGGACACGAATTTTCAAAGAATCATATCTCCCGATTTTTCTCTTCAAATGCCATATATTTTTGAAAAGTGAATGAAAATTTTATTGTTAATAATACTATTTTTTTTAAATATGGGTATTGTTTACTATTGTAAATGGGGATCTGTAAAACCCTTTCTTTTTGTATTTCTATTTCGGAGATAGAAGGATTATATAAATGTTTGTATTACAAATAATGCTAGTGCTCGGCCTCGTTTTGACGATATAAATTTTTAAAGTGACCGTATACCCTGTAGTATATCCCATATATTATTATTTTGTTGTATTATTTGGCCAAGCTCAGCATGGCAGGAAGGAGATAGTTAAAAGAAGAAAATGGTAGACTGTTCCACAGTCGCACAGTTCGGGATAAAAAAGCATCACGGAATGTTACTGTACAGCCGAAAGAATTTTGAAGTGTGAAATGATGAACGCGGCTAGTAATGCGAGTATTGCGCGCGGGAATTAATTCAGAAGGGATCGGGGAGGGGGTAAGAGCGAGCTATTTTGATATTCCAAACAAACTGCGAAAGTTTCATACAAATCGGATGTCGAATTCACAAGCTTTTTTGTGAATTGAGTTGATTTATAAAATGAAACCACAATAGTTTCAATTATAGTTAATTCTTATTTATTTCGCCGATAAAAATTAACAACTTTCTATATAAGCAACTAACTAACAACTGCCGTAAAATTGGTGCACGCAGTAATACGAGTTGAAAAAAGACTAGCTGGCTAACATCGAGATGAGATGGCCAAGCTTGATTTGATCTACAACCATAAGATCGAAGGAGATTGCAGCACCAATTAACAAACCAATTTTTTTCAGTTCGTAAAATAAGGGGTCAGCAAGCTTCAAATTTTCACGGATTTTCCAGATTTGAGTGTTAATAAGATAATGTGGCTGAGGTCCAGTGATCGAAGGAAGAATCCAAAAATTTAAGTGAGCGGAAAAACTCTTTAGCCTTGATTTGACAATAGTTGAAGTTCTACCTTTTATTTTTGCCGTAATTTGCCCGATGCCATTGACTTCACTTTCTGCTTTCGTTCTTTTCAAACCAAGTCGTTGAGATATCCGTTCGGTAATAAAATTAAATTGTGAAGCAGAATCTAGAATGGCTCGACAGGGTATATAATATCCTGAATTATACTTCACCTCGACTAAAGCTGTTGCTAAAATAATTTGACTACTACTATGGGGATCCTTTACTTCCTCGCCTTGCGGGAAGTTGACGAGACTTTCAACGAAGTGGAATTTCTTGAAGATTGACTAAACAATGAAGTTGATTCCTTTTGCAATTTCGTTGATGAAGAAGAAATTGATGATGTTGTTTCTAGTGTAACATCTGGGCTTGAAGCTTTAGTCACGGAATGCTTTGATTGCGCCTGATTAATTATATCTCGCTGAAGAAGAGTGTGGTGAGCACCCTCGCAGTGGCTACACATTTTCTCCGTACAGCTTTTCGTGGAATTACCCTTTAGCATACACATCAAGCACAATGACAGTCTTTTCACTTCATAAAATCTTTGCAACGGGTAAATTTGGAGCACTTTTCAATGTGGAGATCATTTTTAAGACAGCAAGGACATCAATTTGCTTTTATTGCAGATACCAATAAAGTGTTTCTTCTATTAATAGGAAATCTTTCGCGAAATTGCTTTGTATTTGAACCAATGCTTGAGGCAGGACGAATACCAATTTCTCTGTTTTCTAGAGTGGTACAACGATTACATAAGAAAGATGAAAATGTTTTCCATGATAGCAGAGAATTGAATTTCATCTCATCATGCCACTTCATTTGTATTTCGAGATCTAATTTAGTTTTAACAAGATGAGATAAAATTGCATCGAATACTTTTTCAAGTTTGCCTAACGAATTCAAGGCACGCAACTGACCATTTACCGAATCGACCAAATCACGTATCTGTATGGTGGATCCACGGCTTACTCTGGGCAAATCAAACAACTCTTTGACATGTGCTTGAAAAATAATACATTTATTATCGTAATGTTCTTTCAACATTTTTATAGCTTCTTCGTAATTCTTACCCGATTTTTCTAAGGCTTGAATGGTACGAAGGGGTCGTTCACTCAAACAGGATCTTAAGTGCTGAAATTTGTCTATATCAGTCAGCTCGGTATCTTCATGAACTAAAGTAACGAACGAGCCATAAAAATCAAGCCACTCCGTATATTTGCCTGAAAACTGCGGCAATTTTAATTTAGGTAAACGTGAAGTACGAGATTGAGGGCCACAAAAAGAAGTCTGAGTTTCAATAGCTGGACTCTCACTTTGCTTTTTCAATTTGAAAATGCCTGACAAAATTCTTGATTTAACAGGGCGGTAAATTTCTTCTAATGTATCCCGCTTTTGAAGCTCTTGCTCTGCATTATCCGTAAAGATTTCAATTTCACTTTGAATATCCATTACTCTGTTAAAATAGGATTCGAGTAACCCTAGACGCGTCTCTAGATCAAAAACTGTCAACGTATCTGAATTTTCATCAATATAATTTATAATGCGAGTAACGGAACCTTGTAATGAAGCCCGTTGTGTTTTCAATTTTTCATACTTTTGGGCATTTTCTCCCTGACCCATTATGATCAAAATATTTTAGATGAAATTCAAACTTTAATAATTCTTAATATTTTATGGCCTTTAACAAAACTCGTTATCAACACTGAAATAAAAGTTTTTCTTGGATTGATATTTAAGTGTATCTTAATGTGATTGTAAAATTTCATAAAATCTTAAAACAAATTCGATTGCCAAATCATATATCTACTACGCAGCAATTTTCTATGTATTCATCCTAAATAGAATACGGCATTGCAAGATACAACTGAAGCTATCTATATGTAGGGCTATTGACTTCTTTAATGTACACAACTATAAGATATCTCAATATGTGCTCACAATTCACGTGGTCAATAATCGGACTTTAATTTAGAGTAATTTTTTCTTTATTTAATAAATTCATTTTATGTAAATAATACTTGGTATGCTGTTTCACTGGACCGTACCTAGCGGTATTGACTTTCTGAATGTGTGGGTGAGGTTATTTTTGACTATAAATTTTTCAAATGGCTGATAAATTCAATTATCAATATTTTAATAATCCAGTTTTTATTTTAACGACATTTTGATTTTATTCACTTTAATAAAATATGTGTGTATATGTAAGTATATGAATAAAAATTTTCATGCTATTTTACATAATAATCTGTAGCGGTACTCACTTATATATTGCAAGACACGTGGAAATACCTTTATTTATTTAAGGAAAACTATGCACAAAATCCAATAAATTTATCATCCAAAGATGTTTATACTTTTAGATTGCTGGCAATTATTGCTCCAAACCAATCGAGACTGACGAAATTGTGTGACTGCTTTTAACACGTGTTTACCCAGACGAGATGAAGTTATATTCCGAACCTCCTTACACAATTTATTTTTTTAAAAACTCTACATTTAAATTACCCGAAATATCCGGCTCGAAGGACCTTGTAGAATTCACAAGCTTCTGATTTGATCCGATCTCCTGAGTTTGGGACTCCGTCATTTATCGTCTTTCCTTTGGGACTTCTAGCTGGATATGATTTTTATACATTTACATTGCGGTCTGGTATTTACTGATAAAGAAACTATTTTCATCCGCTATAAGTGTTTCCGTCTTGGAATTAATTATCGGAACATTATATAAACTCTAACATTTATACTAGATATAATCACGAAACTCTGCATAAACTCAACGTAATTATTCTTAATAATCAGAGACATAAATCATAGTTTTTCATGTACGCCTACCAATTCTCTAATTAGTCTAGACATACATAAATAGGGGCTCTATCAAGCGCACTTAATTAGACATCAACCAAAATTCAACCCCATCTACAAAAGGCCTAAGCTGGTTCTAGCATGAACTCAACAAGCGCTCTACTACTTACTACACAACCTTGCATATACATTGGATGCTCGTTATTTTGTGAAATTCAAGAATTGCTACCTTTGCTATTCACTATGGCGCCTAAATGTACTTCTTGCTCATTATATCTTAACAAACACAACCCTGGCTTCAAATGCGTCGACTGTCAACATTGTTACCATGCAGCCTGCTGTAAATTGTCCGTGGAGGTTACTAATAGCAGTATATGTGGGACAGTTGCCTTTCGGTACTCAGGCTGTATATATATAAATAACTCTAGTATTTGTCGCACTGACGATAGGGAGGAATCCAACATTCTGGCGGTTGTCCATATTATGTCTAAGGAGATTGACAATATCAAGGAAAAGTAGCTGGAATTTAACAACTCAGTTGACTGCACGGTTTCGACGAAGTTAAAAAATTAGTTTCTACAGTGGAAGACCACAAAAGGAGAATTAAAGCTCTTCAGTCTGATTAGTCTCGACTGAATGATGAAACTTCCTCTTTGAAAGAACGTCTGCAAACCCTTGAAGAGAGATCCCTAACGAACTTTCTCGAGGTAAAAAGTGTTCCAATGCATCCTAATGAGCAACCCCTTGATATCGTTCGAAGGCTCCATGCATCACTGGAGTTGCCTTATGTTGATGCTGATATCTTGAAAGACTAATGCAAAAAGAGCAAATCAAATTATAACCCTATAGTTGTATAGAATGTTTCGTAGTTGTTCAGGGATCGTACATTGGTAGCGTATAAGGCTTGCGGGAAACTTACAGCTGATTCTCTTGGCTACACAGAAGCAAATATCATCTTTATAAATGAATTTTTATCAAAAGAAAAGAAGGCACTACTTTATATAGCAAAGCAGTTCAAGAATGAAAACGGATATAAGTATATTTGGGTTAAAAACTCCAAAATTTATTTGAAAAAGCAAGACAACTCTAAGCCTCATATTATAAAAAATGAATCGTGTCTAGATCGTATCAAGCGCAACCTTCTGAATATTTACTATCAGAATGTTAGCGGACTACGTTTGAAAACTGAAAATGTCCGCTTAGCCGCGTTATTATATGTTTTACTGATAAATTTTTACACTCATATGTCTACAGTAGTGGAATTCTGTATGACAGGTATTTAATTTATAGAAGGGACAGGAATTTGGATTTCACGGGTAACAATGATGATGGCGGATGTCTTGTAGCTGTCAGACGTACCTTCGAGTGCAGATAATGGAATCTGAACACGAAATGATCTGGGTGGTCATAAAAGAAAGGAATTTTACTCTTTATATATACTGTGTTTACATAACTCCCCAAACTTCATACGATGCATATAACTCTTTATTTTCCAGCATAAATGATAACAATTTGCAGCTACCTTTAAACTCTAAAGTGCTTTTCTTATGTGATTTTAACTTCCCATACCTTCGCTGGACTCTTCATGAGACGGACAATTATATGCGCCCATCAATTTAATCCTAATAGTCGACTCTTAGATCTGGTATGGCCTAATATTGCTTCCTACAATATCGAGATATCTTCTGAGGCCTACAGTCTTGCTTCTCAGTCTCTCTTTAATAATATGGAACTATGTTGCTTGAAGCAATGCAATAATCAATGCAATCCTAATAGTAGACTCTTAGATCTGGTATGGACTAATATTGCTTCCTACAATATCGATATATCTTCATCTATGTGCCCACTCTCTAAGATTGATCCCCACCACCTACCTTTCGACATAAAATTAGTATTGACACAACTGAAGACCGCCCGAGATCTGTTTACGAAGGTAAGAAACTACCAACGTGGTGATTATGTAGCCTCAATTACTTTCTAGACAACAACAATCTGTCGTCCTATCCTATCTTTGGAACGATTCTATGATACTTTAAATCAAGGTATTAATCTCTATGTATCTGCACTTAACGAACATAACCGCTTTCTGAAATGGTATACCCATCAGCTCATAAGAATGCTCCAAGAAAAGGACAGATAGAGACGCCTGCATAAAATCAATCCTTATCCAGATATTTATAAGACCTTTTCTTACCGTAGGAAAATGTCAAAGTCACTCGTAAAGGAATATGTTGAAAGCACAGAAAATTCCCTTAAAGGTAATCTTAGGTCTTTCTGGGCGTTTAGTAAAAATTTAAAGCGATCTAATATTAACCCAAAAGAATTAACATATAATGGTAACACTTCTACATCTCCCAAATCTATAAGTGAACTGTTTTCATACTATTTTAAATCTGTTTACGACCATAGAGAGCCTAATATCCCTCAACAAAACCACTCCATTAATATCAAACTAGACCCCATATCTCTGGAGCGTGTTATTTTAATTTTAAACGATCTACATAGATTGTAATAAAAATGCAGGCCCTGATAATATCGTCTTAAAGATTCTATTCATACGTACTTTAGTAAGGCTATTGATAAAATTAATCATAAACTATGTATATCCAAAATGGCTGCCTTGGGCTTTCATCCGGACACCGTATCCTGGTTCGCTTCAAATTTGACCAAGAGGGAATATCGTAGTTTTTAACGGACAACAGTCTCTTTTATTCCAACAGATTTCCGGTGTACCTCAGAGTGCCATACTTGGATCATTAGTATTTCTCATTTACATTAATGACTTACCTTCCCTCTTCTCGTTTAACTTCCTATTATATGCAGATGATGCCAAAATACTTAGGGTTATTAACAACGACTGTGTCCCTCTTCAAAAGGATATTTTTCAATTAGAAGATTGGTGTCAAGAGAACTGCATTGAAATTAACGTCAGTAAATGTAAATGTATATCTTTTTATCGTAAAAGGGGTTTTATCTCTTTCTGCAGAATTTATAATACGTCTTTATCTCGTGTTGATGAATTAAATGCTCTGGGAGTCATATTTGATCGTAAGCTTCTCTTCGCATCACACATCAACTCCATTACGTCCAAAGATTTTCGATTAATGGGTTTCATTTTCCGTACTTGTCAGTCATTTAAGTGTGCGCTTTCATATACTACGCTTTTTAACTCCTTAGTAGGAAGTATTCTTGAAAATGCATGTCAAGTATGGAATCCATTCTATTCCTCATATAAATCGAGTCTGTTCAGCGTAGATTCCCCAGAATTACACTAATCAAATTAGAAAACAAATCCGTGTAATACGCCGAGAGACTAAGCAGACTCAATCTGTCTACACTTGAAAGTCGAAAAACATTTTTAGATACATTGTTTTTTTTATAAAATCCTTAATAATCAGATATCTTGCCCTTCTTTGGTTTCCCTCATAGATTTTCATATACCGCCCCTTGTATCTCTGGCATAACTAACTTTTCAAATTTCCTGCCTGCAGAACCAACATAAGAGAAAAATCTCCCATTTTCAGAACACAAAAGACATATATGTATGTAACTCTAGATTTAACAACATGGACATTTTCAATACTGGTCCCCTATCATTTAAAAGGTTGATCCTGCTTGAGATCGGACATTAATTAGTATTGGTTTATCCCCTTCCTTTTTAAAATATTGCGTTACCCTATTGGTGCTGGTTAGCCAAGTTTTCAGTTTCATTTTGTGTATTATGCATTCCTCTTTGTTTTGCCCTCTGTGCTTTTCCTGGCCACTCCTAATTAATTAATAAGCCTGATACAGTCCTATAATTTCACTATATTGTAAGTTGTTACTTTAATTAACTGTAATCTAAGTAGTTTTGAATTTCTAATTTTCTTTTTTAATGTATTGCATATTGATTGATATTTTAACTATTCTGTTCAATTTTAGTTCCGTAGTTCTAGGTTGTAATATAATTAGTTTCTTATGCTTTTGTATTTTTAGATTTCTTCTCTTCTTTGTACTTTTGCTTTTAAAATACTTTTCACTTGCTTGCCTAACTTTAAGGCAGTACCTTTAATAGGAGTTTGCTCTGTAATCTACCTTGTTAATCGATTAATAAATAAATAAATAATTATTTCAGTCCAATTTTTCATAAAATATATGATTTTCGGGAAATAAGTTTCATAGAATTGATTCGGATATTAAAAATTCTTTCGTCGTATGAAATCATTTATAAGTAGTAAGATTTATTACCGGGTAAACTTTATATTTATTCAAGATGGCTATTTTTTAGGATTCTCCGATACAAGGGGGAAAAAAATTTATTCGTTATATCATCACACAATTCATCAACAAGTCCCAAATAGCGAATTTGAGTGATTCTAAAAAACATTCATGTTATTAGATGTGGCAGTTCTTGGATTTGCAGCTTACCAAGCATATAAACAGTTTAAAATCAATCAAAGGACTGTCAAAGCGTTTGTCGCGCGTTAAAAGTAGAACATTGCTCTACTTTCGCGTCGCATCTGGTAAGCGCGGCAGCTGTTTGGCCAGCACGAACTTAAACTCGTATATTCTATTGAACTGTCAAAGCGACGCGACGCCTACCGCGGTAATTGGGTTTTCACACAGAGCTGGCATCTGCGTGTAGCTCAGTCTCCGCTGTTGGGTGGAAAACTTTTAAAACCGGAGCCGTCGTTAGAGTCGACTTCAATGTCTCAAATGAGTCAAGCTCCTTCACAGAAAATACGAACACAGAATCTTTTTTCAATAAAGCGTAAAGCGGGCTAGCAATTGTTGCATAACTATTGACAAATTTCCGGAAGTAGCTCGTTAAACCGATGAATCTTTGAAGCTCGAAAACATTTTTTGGAACCGGAAATTCCTTAATGGACTCCATGTGATGTTTCGATGGCTTTATGCCTTGACCATTATTTGAATAACCTAAATATTCTATTTCAGATTGAAAAAATGAGCACTTCGACGGCTGAATCTCTAAATTTAGTTGACCTAAACGATCGAAAACCTTCTTCAGAACCTCACTATGTCTCTCAATAGTTTTAGTCGCTATGAGGAAGTCATCTATATATATATGAACCTCTCCCGTCGAGACTAGATCTGCAAAATTCTCTCGAATGAATCGGGAAAATATACTTGGAGCATTTGACAAACCGAACGGCATCTTCACGAACTCATATTGAGCATCCGGAGTAGAGAAAGCGGTGTACTTAATCGAATTCTTTTCCATTGGTATATTATAAAACCCATTTTTCAAATCGATTGCAAAAAAGTATTTCATTCCCCGTAAAAGATCAAGGTAATCTTCTATTCTACCGATTGGAAATCTATGTTTTACCGTAAATTTATTTAACTCGCGATAATCAATACACATTCGTGTTTTGCCATTTTTCTTTTTAACTAAAATAATTCGACTGCTGTAAGGACTACAAGACGGTCTTTTAACGCCTTTACCTAATAATTCTTGAACAAGTTCATTTATTGTTTCTTTCTCCTTTATTGAAAACTTTCGCGGATTTAAATAAAACTGTATTGATTGTGTTATTTCGATTTTCGATTCATACCGTTTATCAACAACGTTTTCATTCTTATTACTAATCGACTTATAATATAATTCCCGCAAAAACTCAAAAAGCTCAACATCAGCATAAGGGCTAATAGCCTTACAAGGACCGACCACAAAATTAGGTGAATTCTCATTAAGATTTTCCATACATAATATATTATTAAATATATGTTTATTCAATGCACTATCTGACTTACCAGACGTTATATTATCAACTGATAAATTCTCTGAAGTTGGGGTTGAATTTAAACATTTGCCATTAATTGTCACTAAGTTTTCTGATTTGGAGTCTATATATGGACGCTAGGATTGTTAATAAAATCAGTTCCCAAAACGCCATTGCAGTCGAACGATTCGTCGTCTACAATAAAAAAGTCAATTAGCAATTGGTTACAATAATTAATTTCACAATTTAATTTGATACTGCTAAAAACAATCAACCTTGATTTATTTATACCTGTATACATTAAATTTGTACTTCTACTGTTATTATCATATATTAAATTATTTGCAAACAGCCTCGTCGTACCATATTAATCGGACTACCCGTGTCAAGGAGTGTACTTGCCATTTTTCGTCTCCCATCCGGTAAAACGATAATATTATTCACGAAAAACCTCTTATTTGAAGAAATTATATGAATGCCTTTCATTAAGAATCTATCTTCCGTATGTCCAACTCGCGAACACTTGGAACACCTCGGCAAACGTTGAGGCTCTGGGCAATCTTTTGCTCGGTGACTTGTAAACTTCAAGCAATTATAGCACTTTATTTTTGATTTAGCACTATCAAATTTAGATTCCATTCTATGTGATAAGTCGGGTTTACTTTTACAGATGATTTGACGCTCAACTTCTTGTCAACCTGTTTATCATATGACTCAATTGCTCTCATTATCTCCAACATATCACTTAAACTATCGCACTTACACGTCACTAATGCTCGTTGTAATTCAGAGTTTGTTATTCCCATTACCAAGTATCTTCGTATCGCTGCATCTAACAGGTTTCCCCGTTTTCCCATCATGAGCATGTCGTAATAATATTTAGTGTATGTTTCGTCCAGTTTTTAATACGTGTAGACATTTGAAAATGTATTTGTGCTTCGTCAACCAAAGCAGGGAATGCTTCCATTAACTTCTCCTTAAATTCATTCCAAGAATTCAAGTCTGGTTGCGTCGCTAGGAAATTTCGTGCTGATCCCCTTAATTTAATGGTCGCTATGAAAAGTTTCATATTTTCACTCCAATTAAATGCTCTGCCTGTATCATTTAACCATCCGTTCGCAGTTAATTTTGCCGTGGTGACATTATCTGGATCGAATTCCATTATCATGTCTTTATTCTCGTTCGTATGTATTCCCATTCCTCTGAAAGAAGTGGTGGTCTGCTGTTGAATAGGCGGATTCCCATCGGTGTTGTAACCCCCTATACTGCTAGCATTGTTTATGTAATTCGATGGAACGAATATATTTTCGTTTGTCCCATCGTCCCGCACGAGTGTATGCATGTTGACGCTTGTTCGTTTATTCGATTCATGTATACTAGTCGCTTCTGGCTGTTGTACTATCGTGTTGTCGATCATGTGGGTGTTCGTTGCTACGTAAGCTTTATTCTCACTCATTTGTACGTTCGTTGCCTGCTCTTGTGTAGAAACTACGTTGTCAGCAGTACCCGCTGGTATTTGTTGTTTTACATCGGCCGTATGCCAATGTGTTACGTTTCCACTTTCAACAGACATGGCGTTGTTGGTTGTATTGGTGTCGTTCCCATTTAATTTTCCAACTAAATCCACATGCTGCATAGGTGTTATGGCCGCTTTTTCCAAAAGAACTTTTTCTCTGATAAGCCGATTATACATGTGAAGAAGCTCGATTTTCATCTCAAGAATTTCTATCTGGCTGATGTCATCTATGCTGGCATTTTACTTACTTTTTATGGTGACATTCGAATCGTTCTCTTCTAAAGAGATATCCTCGGTACTTGATGTTTTCGAAAGGACGCTTATCGTAGGAGATTTCGGATCCGTGCTATCCGTCTGCCATGATGCGCCTGATCTCGTAGTTTTCGGAATTTTACGTGTCGTTGGTGCAGTTTGGAGCTAGTACGCAGAATTCACAAATTCAAACTTCGCGAGTATTCCACTTCTGATACTGTAGGGGTCAGGATATTTTGACTTTGTAAATTATTAAAATAAAACCACTGACGTTTAATATAGAGAATATTTATTTCGTCCAAGCTGCACGACACTCCGTTTACAACTGTCCTCTAGTTCTTACTTTTCATCACCTTTCTCACTTCAACCAAATATAAAATAGGGCATTGCCAACTAAAATAAACTTCTAACAAATACCTTGGCTCTACAATACAGTGATTGCTGCGTCATGAAGTTGGATCGCAAGAATAATCTGCAATCCACCTCACCTTACCGTCGATTTGGCCAAAGAACCGTTATTTCTGAATTGCTGAATCACCTATTCTAACAAGTTATTCTGGCCAGATTAATCTTTGTGATGTCCGCCATTTTTCACAATTTATTGCATGCTAATAGGACGATCCTTCCCCCTCCTCCCTGTTTAAAGGGAAATGGAAATTGGAAAAATTTAAAAATAAAATCCAGACATTGCTTCACTCTTTTCTTCATAACTTCACTCCCACTGCTCCGTTTTCTTCATTTGTAACAGACGTTGCTGTTACATGGAGGATAATAGACTATAAGTCCATAAAACCTTGCAGAAATGCTTAGCTCCTTGAGTTGTCTGTCAATAATAGCTCACATAGATGTTTCAGCGAAGCTCTCTTCTTATTCCTATACCTTAGGACACGTACTTGCTCGAACTTCAGTATACCGCTGTGAAACGTTATATGTTACAGTATCGGTATTATCTATACTCATATCAAGTAACAATTTCAGAATTTTGAATCTTTAAGTTTGTTGTTCCCGAACAAGGGCTCTAATTAAATCATAAGCCAACGATTGGCGTATGATTTTCAATGCAAATGTCAGGTAATCAACGGCGCGCATGCTTGTATGCATTTAGAAATCGTTGGGTCACTTTCTTAATGTTGCCGTCTTAAATTTAAGCAAGAGCGGTCTTTAGTTCACAAGTTCGGCATTTCTAGTACATTCAACAGATTTTCGCATCTCAATTTTGCATAATGAAATAAAGGCTTCCTAAAAGAAAAGAAAACATATTAAAAGAAAAAGAAAGAAAAAGTGCACGAGAAACAGAATTAAATATAGGCAAAGAAGGTAAATATTGATGTCAAGCAGGGTCCACACAAACAGAGACACTTATCAAGCCGAATATTTAAACGCTTCGAAAAAACCCCATATCCACATTGACGCAAGCGATCAGTGAGCAGTTAAATAGACATTGAAGGTTGAATAGAACGAGAGATTTGTTAAGTAGTAAATTGGTGTTACGAAATGATTCCTAGCGGCGAGATGATCTATACATTAAAATGCAATCTAGTTAGATAGTCACACACGGAGACATTATATATTATTCACTATAATTATGCGTAGAAATCCGTCCCACGGCTTGCTGTCTCTCGTCGTATTGATGATACATGCACAGTAACTTTAGGTTAGCGATAAATTTGTGAATGTAATCAAAGTTCCGAGGTAAGACAATTAATTAAGAACTGTCACAATAAATGAGATTGTCAAACGAAATGTCAACCAATCTGGTATGGCAGTAAGGTTGCAGCGTAGATTTAAGATCCATTATAGTACTAGACGTTCAAATGAGAGCGAACTAGTCACAGTTAAATTAAATAGTTAAGCTAACCACTAATAGTATGAATTCGCTTATATAAAAAAAGGAGAAAAGAAGAAAAAGTAAAGCTAAATATCACATTGTATAAGTGGAAGTTTACGTCGTAATTGATTTGATTGTTATATTTGATTTTGTACTCAATAATGGTCTGATGCAATGTGTAATTGCTAGAGCACATAGGGTAAGCAGTTGAGGTTGGCGTGAGGTGCTAATGGGTGAAAGGCTTTAAACAGGGCTGCCTTACCATTTCATAGGCTGAAGAGGAGTTCAAGTTCGAAAAGTGATGAGATAGCCGTTCGAGATCCGGAAGACATTTTGATTCTGAAGGAAAAGGCGCGAGTAGTAATAATTAAAAGTGCGCAAAAGTTTTAGTTAATTTGCGGGAGTGAAGAAAGATAGAAAAAATAAATTAAAGTCAACGAGAAGAGTAATTGGGAAACTAAGAGGTTAAGAGTCGCAGATTCGTGGAATGTGTTCTTCATTGATGGCGGCGATAGGAAACTAAGTAAAGCTGTTCGTAAACCGCTAGTTACGTAGTGGAACCCAGGAGAAGGCGTGGAAATAGGACCGCGAGATCCCGCAACACGTGCAGCGCTAAAAATATAAATATTGAACAATAAGGAGAAATAAGCCGAAAGCGTTCCTCAGAATAAGAGGATTTCTGAATACGGGTCGACCCGCAAACGTGCGTCGTGTGGATTTCGAGAAGCCTTCATACCAATTAGCACAAGTCGTCGTAGGCTAAAAATCTGGAGAGTATTAAGCTTAGGTTAAGGTTACAGGTTAGTTGCTCAATTACAATATTTAAGATTAATTACATATATTAGAAAAATTTTATGTGCTCGACTCAATTCGAATTTTAATTCAACCCCTGTTCCTCAGAGAGGCTAGTTTGAACGTTAGTGTGCTATAAATTCTTTTTTCATATAGTAGCCCATCGCACGGTCAGTGGTCTGACCACCACCCACCCACAGCGCAGAGTAGCAAGCAGGCAATTACTAGTTGAATGAATAGTCGTTTATCAATCTACTGTGGCGAGGAAATTTTGCAGGAACACTCTGCAAAGGAAAAGATGTGAGTTTCTATTTTAAAAATGTTTTTGTCGATTGAATTACGTATGCCAGATTAATCGTGAATTTTTATAGTAGCTTCTCAAAGCATAATTAAATATATAGTCGTCAAAAGAATTTATCTGTGTGCAAGAAAATTTAGCAGGCACAATCTGCAGGAGTAAATATGTGAATTTTCGTAGAATTTTTTTTTAAATAATCTTTAAATATATAGTTGATCAATCTACCTGTGTGCGAGGAAATTTAGCAGGGACACTCTGCAAAGGAAAATGTGTGAGTTCCGATAGTTAGCAATTTTCTCGATTAAATCACCAGCGTGTCAGGTTAATGAGGACCAATCTGCAAAAGAATTGGTACGTTTTATAATACGATTTTCAAATAATACTTTACACTTTTCGTTGATTAAAATTACCTGCGTGTCGCATAGAGCAGGAACACTCTGAAAGAAAGGAAAAAGGATGAATTGGTGAATTTTATTAACTTTTTTTTCCAATTATAGTAATATCCGTCGATTAATTTATCTGGTGTAGCATAGAGCAGGAATATTCTGAGAGAAAAAGAAAAGGATGAATTGGTGAATGTTATAGACTTTTATTTTACAAATTATAGTAATATTCGTCGATTAATTCGTCATATTATTGTGAATTGTTGTGCTGTCCAGTCGAGTTTTCATTCGTGTCCGCTTTTAATTTTAATTCCTTTATTTATTCGTTGTTCTGTGCATTTGTTTTGTGTTTGTTCTGTTCATTTTTCTTATTTTGAACAGTTTCTCCATGTTCTTGTCCGTTCCGACTGGTTTTGAGTGCTGTTATTTATCTTCGGATTACGCCGTGTTTGTCTCCTCGATTTGTTGGGAGTGGTTAAAAACTTTTACGGGGGTAATTTCTCCTTATTTTTGTTTGTCTCTTTGCAGTTTCTGCATATGGGTGCATGCTGTGCATCTGCAAAATTCTTTTAAATTTTTTTTCCCCATTTTCACTGTTTTCTTTTGCCTTGGGTTGGTTTTGAGGGGCTGACTTTGCCTCGAGATACATATACAGGGTGTCCCATACTTACCGCATACCCCGGATTCCTCATTCAATTTCGAGAAATAAATTGTATGGGAGGAGAGCCGGAAAATGTACGGTGTGGGCGGTAGGGGGGTTTATGATTTTGAGTACTGTTTCCACTTTACACCCTGTAAATTTCTTGATATACACCCTATCAAGGCTAGATTCATCTCAAGTAATAACAAACCGTCTGAGTTGTGCAACGAATGCACAACCAGCCTTTCTGTCGTTTTCCATCGTCAGTTGTAGGACGTCAAAGTCAGAAAATTGAAAAAAAAAATAATTTTTTCAAATTTTAACGATTTTCCCGCCAAAATGCATGATAACTAAACAGTTTACAATATTTAGAAACCTCCGAATGTTATATTTAATTTGACTATGCACATGTACCTAACTAAATGATAAGGTTTTTTTGATATTCCCGTTTTTATAATGCATAATTTCATTAATTCTGCTAATAACAACAGAAATCGCGCCTAATTTTATGCAATTCCACACAAATTAGATAAATTCCTGAAATTATGCATCATAAAAACAGGAATATCTGAAAAGCGGTAGCATTTAGGTAGGTATATGTGCATAATCAAATTAAAGGTAACATTTTGGGGTTTCTAAATATTGTAAATAAACTGCATATTAAGCTTTGCTTTACGAAAAACTTGTACCGGAACCTTTCTCGATTTTTTATTTATTTCTTGCATGTTGATTTGAAGCATGGATGGTTGCTGTTATAATAATTGACAGTTAACTTATAGTAATCTTGATCGTGTCAAGTGCCAAGGAATTTGTGGCAGATCTTTTCATTATGCTTGCATGGGTTTCTCCAATTTTAGCCGCCTCACTGCAAAGTCACTGCTTGAGTTTTCAAATATATTCTCCTACTTTTGCTCTGAATGTAGGGAATTTTCGTTATCTCATATTTTAATGGCAGTACAATGTAATAATGGTCAATTGTAGGAATTACTAAACAACACTGACAACCTGACCAATAATCTAAATTCTCTAAAAGTGATGCAAACAGTACAATCCTCCGACTTTTCATCTATTTGTCAGGTTCGTGATGCGCTGTCTTGTAAAGTCGATAAACTAAATGCGGCTTCAAACAATTCGAACAATTCTGCCTCTCTATATCATAGGCTTGATGCACTTGAATCCAAATTGGATTGTTTACTGGACTGTTTAAAGGATGGCAAATCAAAGTCTTCAGACTCTGATCTGCGTAAGTTGGCGGAATCATTCGGCAGGAACTACATGGATGTCTCCACACATTCGAGACACTACAAAGAGTTGTCGGTAAGTTTAAACAATCACTTGACCGACCTTAAGACATATATTAATGATATTCCTAGTTCTATTGAGAACTTGTTTGGTCAAGAATCCACTTCGCACGTGCCGCCTCCGTTGGGCAAATCTTTCGACACATTGTACAAAAACGATAAGTGCCCCGCAGGCTAACATATCTGCTCTGTTTTCTGACATTGCAGCATCCGCTTCTTCCGTACCACTTGACTTGGGTTTGAATAGGAATGCTCCCATTCTTGTGGAGTGTTCCAAGCCAATCCGTAATATCCGATCCCGGAAACGTGCAATTGCGACTGAAAGGAGGGAGCCTTCCACAGTAGCGAATGGTACTTCATCTCAGTCCTCTTTAGGAAATGGTATGGTGCCTCTTTGAGAACGGTATCTAAACTTTCGAATGTTTTCGTCACCCGTCTCTGCGCAGAAACGATGTGCGAGGACATATCGAAGTATTTGAAGTCCAAAAATATTGCGACTTATCGTATTTCTGGTCGAAAAATCAGTAAAATCTCTAAACCGGTTGCATCCTTTCTCCTAACTGTTTCAGCAGATATGCAGGACAAGTTATTAGACCCCTTACTTTAGCCTCCTGGCCCTTTTACTAAATTATTAGTACCTTCTGAGCGCCTACCTAGAAATAAATCTAAAATAAACAACGTTGTTCCAAAAAACTGAAGTCGCTTTCCTTTTACTATCGAAATGTATGGGGATTCGGACAAAAACCGCACATATCTTCAAATCCTCTGTCGCGGCTTGCTTCGATATAGTTGTTTTCACTGAAACTTGGCTGCATAATGGTATTCACGATGCTGAAATCCTTGACAATTCTTACCAGACTTTTAGAAGGGATAGACATACTGTTTCGGAAGCTCGTGGCGGTGGCGTACTACTCGCCTGTAAAAATAAGTTCAATTGCAGCAAAATTGAACTTCCTTGTTTTTCCAACACCCTCGATATTGAGGTCATAGCTCTTAAGCTATCTCTCCTAAAATATGACCTATACATAATTTGTTGCGTTATTCCTCCAGACTCCATAAATATTGTCGATGACAAAGGTCTAAATATTTACGGCCTACTTACTTTAACATCTAACTTTGTCCATGGTAAGATGGAACCTATTGACGAATTACTACTTATTGGTGATTTTAACTTACCGAATATACAATGGGTACTTGATGAAGATGACGAGGACTATCTTCCACTTAATAACTTGACAACAAGAATCACGTTTCCTTGACACTATTTCATCTCTTGGTCTCAGCTAAATCAGTAATGTTAAGAATGACATGGGTAGGCAGCTGGATCTGGTATTTTCTACTGACACAGGGAACTTATTAGTTGAACCTAGCTCAGTTATAATGTCTACTCTTGACAAATATCACCCCCTCTACTAATTACATACTGCCATGACACCGAAAATCTCGCAAATTGTGACGAAACACAATACTTTTTCAATTTTAGTAAAGCTGACTTTTCGGAACTTTCTAGTAGACTTACCTCTATTGATTTCAACACATTGCTGTCTGGCAATAGTGTTGATGAAGATGTTTCTAAGTTTTACATAATTCTTTTTGATTTATTTGCTTTTCATGTTCCCCGTGAGCGTTAGCGGATCTCTAAAATATCGCCGCCATGGTTCAATAAAGAGCTGAAACACCTTAAAATTAAAAAGAACTGTGGAAAGGATATTTGTGGGACAAGGGCATTATAAGTCACAGCAACTTCCTCCCATCCTATAACGAGTTCAACGAACTTTCCTCTTCACTCTATGATGAGTATATTCAAAGTATTCGTACGAAATTATTTAGAGACCCACGTAAATTTTTTAGGTTTATTAATATGAAGAAAAAAAAACCGACAACTACCCCAATACCATGAGGTGCAGAGATTCTGCTAGTGACGTTTCGTCTGAAAATTGCAATATGTTTGCTTCATTTTTTTTAAAATGAGAATATACTTGATCACATTAATGGGCTTTCAAATGACTTCACAATGGGTCCCAATGGGATTCCTCCAGCCTTTCTGAAGTCATGCTGCCTCTCCCTAGTGGCCCCGCTGAGAATCGTTTTCCAAAAATCGCTCGATAGTGGTTGTTTCCCGCAGCTGTAGAAAAATTCTTTCATCATACCTATCCGCACAAAAGGTAGTAAAAATGATATTTCTAACTATAGGCCTATTGCGAAATTATCTTGCGTTCCCAAATTATTTGAATCAATCATTTACTCTCAGCTATCATTTTCCTGTATGAATTTGCTTTCTTCAAACCAACATGGGTTTATTTCGGGCAGGTCTACAACCACCAACTTATTAGAATTCATCTCGGATACTAATGGCGGGTTTGCAAAATGCTGTGACTTGGGTGTCAAATGTGACCAAAGATTGAATTTCGTCTCCCATATAAACTTCATGGTATCAAAGAGTAGTTCTATGCTGGTCTTTATAAAACGTTGGTTTCGAGAGTCCTCGAATCCCACCATTACATTGCATTTGTACACTTGCTTTGTGAGACCCCTTCTTGAATACGCTAGCCAGGTCTGGTCTCCATTTTACGGTATACACATATTGACCGTATCGAGTCTGCTCAGCGGAACTTCTTACGATTTTCTCTCACGCACCTACCCTGGAATAATTCATTAATGCTTCCACCCTATGAGGATGGCTTGAAGCTTTTAAATATGCACTCGCTTGAGAAATGTCGTATGGTTGCCGATGTAACGTTTGTGCATCAACTCTTAACCGGGAATATTGATTCTCCATTTTTACTTAACAAAATCTCTTTTGTTTTCGACGTTTCTAAGCATGTTTTAAAAAAACGTCTATATAATACTTAATCTATTTTGCTTAATGTTGTGTGCATGTAATTTCATCTGGTGTTTGGTTTATGTTTAGTGTAACATACTAATACTAACACCGACTAACTGATGAAACGCATGTATTGTTGACCGTTAATTTATTAAACGTGTCCATGCAGTGAGGTTGTGTTAAGCTAGTTCTGATAGTCAATTTTAATTAACCTGCGTGCCACATAGAGTAAGAACATTATGAAAGAAACGACAAAATTGGTGAATTTTAGAGAATATTTTTTTTTGTGATAAATTATACTAATATTCGTCGATTAACTGAATAAACCTCCTCTCATTCACTTCCAAAATATTTGAAAAGCTTCTGAACTGACAAATGATGAACTATGTAGCTGCTGAAAATCTTTTGATCCCTCGGAAGTCTGGCTTTCGGGAAAATCATAGTTGCACTACAGCTCTACTCAAAAATATAAGAATTGCGATTGACTCTGACTTGGCTTCCATTTTAGTACTTCTTGATTTCTCCAAGGCCTTTGATTCCGTTGAACATACAAAATTATGTTATAAACTTCATAATTTTTTCAAGTTTTCCTTACTGAGTACTAAGCTCATCTGCAGTTATCTATCAAATCGAGATCAAAGGGTCCGAATGAATGGTCTTCTTTCTAGTCCGATCAGGATTAGGTGGGGAGTACCACAAGGATCTACTCTCGCTCCATTTTTTTTCACTGCTTATAAATGATATTGCAATAGTACGCCAGCATTCAAACATACTCCTGTACGCAGATGATGTACAGTTATACCTGTCGCGGCTACTAGAGGATGGTATTTGTAAAGTCAATGAAGATCTGGAAGCCGTATGATTTTTGGCACTTTTGAATGGCCTGGTTCTTAATCCAGTAAAATCTCAGTCTATTATTATTTAAATCTTTAGACTGGACACTCGCTATTTCTCGCCTATTATTCTTAATAATATGATTGTCCCATACTCTGATGTCATTAAAATTTTGGGGTTATCTATAACAAAGCACTCACTTGGGATATACGCAGTGATGGGTAAGATCTATGGCGGCTTACGTAGCCTGTGGCCATCTGCTTCATTCACGCCACAACAGGTTCGACTGAAGATTGTTAAAACCTGGCTAGTACCCTTAATTATGTATGGAGTGGTAGTGTATGGCTGTATGAATCCAGTATGATCGCGCGAGCTTAATGTTGTGTTTAACTCGTGTGTTCGCCACGTTTTCAATCTTCATAGAAACGATCATGTGTCCACCTTTACCAACCATATCTTGGGGTGCAGTTTGAATCAATATCTTAAAAACCGCACAGTACTCTTTCTTTTCTGCTTAATGTACAACAAGCAGCCTCGGTATCTTTTTGAAAAATTTAATTTTGCCACATCGTCCAGATCAAGATCGCTAATCGTACCCAGGCATACTGCCCTGCACTGCTGAAGATCATTCTGTGTTCACGCGATTAATCTCTGGAACTCCTTGCCTCATGGAATCAAACGCACAAACAATTTGCTCCTGTTGTTATCTGCGTCTAATTCTAGGAAATTAGAGCGATTTCTATTTCATGTATTATATATATTTTACAACTATTCTCGGAGGTACCTGAAAAAAATAACTAGTTATCTTAGTTAAATAGAAAACACCCGAGTTCAAGGAATTCAATTTTATTGACAAGTGTGAACAGTTCAATATGAGAGTTGGCTTAATATTTCATATCATTGGAGCAAATGTGATTATATATAATGAAACGTGTTGGTATGTAATTAAATGTATGTACATATACTAAATATACTAAGAATGAGTTAGACTGACTTTTATACTAGATCATTTTATTAATAGATTAATTTTTAACAACCTCCGGGCCGGGATATTCACACATAGTTGATAGCTCCAAAGGATACAGCAGCTTGATAGGACGACGAAGAACTGTACGGTTTGGAAGCCGCACTTCACAAGCCCTCAATTTGCCATCCCGTCCGGTATATTCTCTTTCGACAATTCCCATCATCCAGTGTAGGTGCGGAACCACGGACCGTTTTCTGATATGAGTAGAAATAGATCTCGGAATGTAATTGGCTGATCTTAACTGTAGAAAGTACTCAGTTTTCCAGCGTCTTTAAAACATGTCGATTGCCTTTTGCCTCTGCTTCCACTGCTCCACAATTACTTGACTTGTTATCCCCTCAGCTATTTCACTTAGCGCTAAACATCGGCTGTATGTACCTGTTAAGAAATGAGAAGGGGTAACTGGTTGAGGATCAAGGGAATCATTCTTTATATAGGTTAAGGGCCTAGAATTAAGAACGCCCTCTACTTCCGCTAACAGTGTTCTCAATTGATCGCCCAATAGTCGTCGTCTTTAATGCATTGTTAATTATTCGGACCATTCCTTCCCAAAAACCGCCCAAACATGCAACTCGCTAGGGGATGAATTTCCATACTATTCGCTGTTCGGCTCGTATTGCTGCACTATTGGTGCCCTCAAGGAGTTAACTGATTTCTTCAGAATTTTTAGCTCCAAGGAAGCACGTTCAAAATTCTTCGCGTTGTCTGAATAAATCACAGAAGGACATTCTCTTCTTGCGACGAACCGTTGCAATGCTGCTAGAGAGCTACTTGCTGTCAAATCCGGGAAAACTTCCAAATGTAATGCTCTTGTAACAGCACAGGTAACCACCATTACATAAGCCTTTAAACGAGGTCCATCTTGGTTGGAATTCATAAAGTACAATGGACCAGCGTGGTCCACTCCAATAATATCAAATGGACGAGAGGAGTATAAACGATCTCGTGGCAGCGGTGCTGTCTTTTATGTAGCCGGTTTTCCCTTTAATTTTACACATACAACACATTTCCTTATAAACGATTTAATAAGTTGTCGTGCTTTGATAAATCAAAACCTTCTTCTTAAATAAGCTAAAACTATCAGTGCCACCATGATTTGTCGCTTTATGTGCATTCAACACAAGAAGCCTACTAAGATGTGATGATTTTGACAATATTATGGGATGGATTTCATCGAAATCATATTCTGCCTCTTGCATTCTGCCAGTTACTCTTAAAATTCCGTTTTCGTGTTCAAAGGGGTCCGAGTTAATAAGACAGGAGTGGAAATTTATAGCTTGTCCCTTTGTTATGCAATTTATTTCATTCAGGTGACCCGTGAACTGTGACATCTTCACCCAATATAATTCGCCGAAATCAATTTCTTCTGACGCTATCTCTCCAGAAATTTGTCGTTTCTCTTTAAACATCTGAACTGCTCTAAAGACATATGCCGTGATTCTCAATAGTTTTGAAAGTGCATAACATTTTTTCCAGTCAAATAATGCTGAGAAATTCTCCTCTACTTGTGTAGGCTCAGATAATGTTAGGTGAAGGACTTGAGCATCTTGACCAGGCCACGACGTCATTTCATTAATAAGCTATAAGGGACCATGCTTCCACAATTGTGAAGTTCCAAGTTCCTTTGCTGGTATTCCTCTAGTCAATGTATCGGCCGAATTAGATTTACCAGGACAAAATCTCCAATTATAAATGTTTGTTAGATTTTTAATCTCCTTCACTCGATTTGCTACATAGGGGTGACCTTGCTTATGTTCACCCTTTATCCAGCACAACACTATCTTGGAATCGGTCCAAAGGAAGGAATCATCACATCTTACTTTCAAATTCCTTGTAATGTATGCATGAAGTCGAGCTGCCATTAAGGCAGCTGTGAGTTCCAGTTTGGGCAGTGTTAACGTGTTGACTTTAGTCTTACTAAGCAGTGCAACTCGATTTTTTGCTCAAAGCATTGATGTTGACACTGCTCCATCATAATTTACTTCTCTTATAAAAACAACTACACCGTATGCTAGGGGACTAGCGTCGCCGAAAACATGAAGCTGTAAACCGTTAATATTGATGCGCTCATTGTGGAAATATCATCAATTTCCTTACAATAAGTGATCCATTTTACCAACAAATCCTTGGGTAGGGATTCGTCCCAATCCAAATGCTCCTTCCAACCTTGTTGCAACAACAGTTTTATTTTTACAGTAAAAGGTCTGAGAATACCTAAAGGGTCATTGATCCTTGCTAGGGTTTGCAGAATTGTTCGCTTTGTTGGAGGTGATACTTGTGCAAAATATTTCGCTGATATGTCAACGCTGAGCTCGTCGGTTAACTTGTACCAATTTAATCCCAAAACCTTTTGGTGATTTCTTCCAGTATTTACTAGCACTTCGTCATTTATAAACAATCTACACAGTTCTTGGTTGTTCGAACTCCACTTCCGTAAGTCCATCGAGGCATTACGCATCACTTTAATTGCTTCCTTGTGGATCCTATGCGCGGACTCGACATCATCTATTGCAAGAACTAAATCATCAACGTAAAAATTATACTTTAGAATAGCACAAGTTTCGGGGTGCTGTCTAGCTGATGCATCCAAATGTTTTGTAATGTTGCTGCTAATAGGAAAGGGCTACTTGTGACGCCAAAGGTAACCCTGGTCTTACGGAACTCTTGAACTACAATATTGTTACAATTCGGCCTTCTCCTATACCATAGAAACCTATGCGAGTCACGATCCTTTTCCGCTAAAGAAATTTGCAAAAAGGCCTTCTCTCTATCTGCTGTTATTCCTATTTTACCAACTCGAAAATTCATTAAAACAGTAAACAGTTCAGGATTTAAATTGTCACCATATAATAAGTTATCGTTAAGTGAGGATGCTCCTTTTGCATGAGCGGACGCATCAAATACTATACGAAGCTTCGTGGTTAGCTTATCTTTACGATATACTGGCCTATATGGCATGTAGTAATCACGATTATTTAGTTCTGAATCACAAGTCATATTTTCCGCGAAACCGTTTTCAATTAATTCGTTTACGGCACAGTCATATTCGTACAATTTTTCTGGATATTTTGACAACCGATTAATTAAGCCTTTCATTCGTACTAACGCAACTGATCGATTATCTTCAAGTGTAACATTAGGTACGCGCCAAGGGAGCATTACTTCATATCGATTATCGCGGCTTTTAATAAAATGTTCACAATAATTATTCAAGTCTAAACCTGCTCCACTTTCTTCCTTAATACCTAAGGATTCTAAGTCACAAAAAGTCTTGATATCAAATTCACTAACATTTTGCACAGTTGCTGCGAATAGCGTAGATACAGTATCAAAAATAGCATTAGAATTATCGCTAGGGTTGGGTCCCTGTATAGACCAACTGAAAGTAGTATTTGCTGCTACTAACCTATCAGCGAGAGAGACAGAGAGACAGTGCTGCTGTATTAGCACTTCCCAATTTTTCATTCGCAGTCTTGAAACGAGCTAAATAAATTAATAATTCTTCTTCTACCGATTCTCCGCCCTGTTCGTATTCTGGACTTCGGAGATAATCGTTCGCGGCATTTACTGTTTTTGTGATTTGCCCGCGAAAAGATGTCCGTAAAGCCAACTCCATTGCGAAATTTTGAACAAGATTCCCGTTACTTGGAATTTTCACTTTCTTTATCACGAATCGTTGGGTTAAATAAAGTTTTCGCTATTCGATTAATTGTTACACATTGTCACCGATAGTGTCCCGGGTTTCGGCACCATGAAAAAAAATAACTATTTATCTTAGTTCAAGGAATTCAATTTTATTGACATGTGTGAACAGCTCAATATGAGAGTTGGCTTAATACTGATCGAAATGATCTCTGCAAGAATTCAAATAGCAACTGTATTTCATATCATTGGAACATATGTGATTATATATAATGAAACGTGTTGGTATGTAATTAAATGTATGTACATATGCTACATATACTAAGAATGAGTTAGACTGACTTTTATACTAGATCATTTTAGTAATAGATTAATTTTTAACAGTACCAATTGTAAGCATCTTATAAGTAATTATACAGTACGTAAATAAAATATTTCATTGAGATAATATTTATATGCCCTTATACATTTACTTTAGTACTGACCACATGTTACTTGTAGTGAGTATTACTTTACACCTTTTTCAAGTCAACACTCACCTTCGAATATCTTGGGGGCCAACATCCCTCTGATCAATGCAAGAATGGAGGGCCATAGAACCACATACTGCAATTTACTAATTTTTCTACAAGCATTCCGCGTGACACAATGTCGGCAGGATTATCACTGGATTTAAAATGATGCCATTTCTCTATACCCGATAGCCTTTGAATGCTGGCAACCCTGTTAGTCACAAAAGTTTAGTATGATGAAGACTCAGAATTGATCCAAGTAAGTACAACTTGTGAGTGTGTCCAGAAGTATGTTGGTATGTTGCGCATTCTTAAGTCTCTTGTAACCCGTCGAACTAACTGAGCAGATAGTTTTGCGGCACATAATTCCAGCCGTGGAAATGTTACAGTTTTGATGGGTTTCACCTTGGACCTTGCACATAATAGTCGTACAATTACAACACCATGTTGAAATATCGACCTGATGGAGATCGCCGAACCATATACCTGTTCGGATGACACGTAAAAGGGATATCTGTGTAGACCGCTGCTGTTGACTTGCAAATACATTCCATTGAACTTTGATATCATTAAACGCCTTGAGTCCTTCACGAAATATGAGCCAGTTAATGGTTCTATTGGTAAGGCTGCGTCCCAGTCCACTTTGAATTTCCACAGCCTTTGTATGAACAATTTTGTAATTACTGTAACAGGATTTACCAATCCGAGCGGATCAAAAATGTGAGCAGTGTCCGATAACACTGTAACCTTTTTAATGTCACTCTATGTTGTGTTTATGGAAAATATATCAGATTTCGGAAGCCTAGTTAAACTAAGAGTCTTTATATGCCCTTCGGTTGCTTCTGTGAAGTCCAGTTGTAGCTCGATATCTTCTTGCGGTATTCCTTGCAGTAATTGTTGGTGGTGCACGCACCACTTCCGGCGATTGAAACCCCCTGATTGAAGAAGTTCTTTTAGTTATCTTTGAATTTCCTCTGCTTCAGATAAACTATTGGAACCAGGCATCACGTCATCAACATAAAATTCTCTTCTGAGAGTTTCTGACCCTAGTGGGAATCTTTCCTTTTCTGCTGCTGCTAGGCATTCTAGGCATTCTTCCAAGGAATAGGGCAGATGTCGTCCCGTATGTCGTCCCGTATGTCACAGAATTTATGTGTTTATTTGGATCTTCTCTCCATGAACTCAGTTGGTACATTTGATCTTTATCATCTAAAAAAACTTGCCGGTAAATTTTCTCTATATCGGCAGTGAAAAATATTCTCGGTAGACTGAATCGTACCAGAATGGAGAACATTTCGTCCTGGATAGTAGGCCCCTTGTACAAGATATCGTTAAGTGAAATGTTTGATGACGTTCTCCCGGATGCGAGAGAGTACTCGGAGTTTAGTGGTACTGCTATCCGGTTTTTTGATGCAATATTGCGAAAACAAATAGTGTGGCTTGCTTATTTCAAGAGGATCAACTTGGTCCATGTGGCCTAGCCTGAAAAATTTCCGAATAAAGTCAATATACTGTGCCTTGAGGAGGCACAGTTTTTGTTCCAGTGATAGAAATCTATGAAGTGTTATGGTTTTTGATTCCCCCAATTCCCTGGGATTTTGTGAGAATGGCAGTCCTACTATGAACCTTCCTTCTTGGGTTCTCTTCATATTTTGATTAAAATGATTTATGCATCGCTGTTCTGAAATTTTTATATTGGGTTCTTCATACATATGCTGAATCAACTTCTTCAAATTTCCAGAATTTTTCTATTTGTCTTTCAGTCCTTTCGCTGCAAATGCCACATGTTAATGTATGTCGGGACTCTCCGTTATGTTTGTCAGATACCACCCATCCAAACACTGTATTTTGTAAGGTTGGTAAGTTGTCAGCCAACATTATTTGACCAATTGACATGATTTGACAATATGTTTCTGCTCCGATCAGAAAATCGACTCGACTTGGTTGGTGGAACTGCGGATCGGCTAATATCACATTGCAGGGAATCTACCAATCTGTGGTGTCTAACACCTGCGTTGGTTGATGAGAGGTGATCCTGGGTAAAACAAAGGCTTCCAGTCTGCTAGAAAATGTGACTGTTCTTGACAATAATAGAAAATTGGCTCGTTTTTGTGTATGTTACTTGCTTTGTCCAACACCTTGAATTTGCATGAGCCTAGGCGTTTCGTTTAATCCAAGCTCTTTAACCAATTTCTCTGTCACGAAATTTAGCCGTGGTCCGGAGACAAGAATCGCTCTATACTGCCGGGTTTTGCCCTCATGACTTACGAAATTGATAATTACAGAGCCCAAGATGACGTAACCTCTCTTTTGGCGAGTTCCGCGTATTGACAGTGTGGTTGCATTCTTTTTCAATATGGGCACAGTCTCTTGAGTCGAATTGACGGCTGCTTCTTTGACCTTCAATTGTATATTTGTGTATGATGACTGGCTCTTCTTGGGGACTGGAGTTAACACCTTCCCCAGGTGCATCAAAGTGTTATGCAGTTTTTAGCACTTAGAACATCCTCTTGAAGTACATTGCGATGCACTATGTCCAGGCTTGAGACAGTTCCTACACAACTTTGCCTTTCTGAGGAATGTCAGTCGACTTTATGGCTGTATTCGTAAAATCCTTGACACGCGAACAGCGGATGATTCTCCTTGCAAAACATACATTGTTGAGTAGACTTGGCGATTGAAGTTAGCGATTTAACTGAATGTCTCCCTTGATACTTTTCGGCCTTACTTCCCAAGGCCACTAGTGATTGAAAACGCGTTTTCAAAAAATTTAGGAACTCCTTTATGGGCTGCAGCTTTTAAGGATGGGACAACGACTGCTCATATAATCCATGAGTGGTTTTATCCAACTTTCTAGTTAACAGATAAAACAGCAAATGATCCCAATATGTGGTATTGATTCCAAGATTTTCTAGTCCCAATAGGCATTCTTTATGTCAGGAATTTATTTGATTGCAGTTGAATTTTCGGACATTATATTCTGTTGAGATAGTATTTTATTCAGTAATGCCGTGACTAAAAGCCTATGGTTGTCATAGCGGTCTTTTAACAATGGCCAGGCAGCGGCGTAATTCTCATCAGACAAGCTTAGATGGCGAACAAGTTTCTCAGCTTCCCGGTTAAATGTGATTTCAAATACCTCATTTTTTGGCAAGCCCTTTTGGCTTGCTTATAGACTATTTGATTAAAAAGGTCATAGAATTGCCGCTATTTTAAATAGTACCTATCGAAATTTGGCAAAGTTATCTTCGGTAGATTAATTATTGAACTAGATAAGGTCACGGTATTCGAAGTAGCCCAGGACAACATGGATAACTTTTCTGAAAGTTGTATCAGAGTTTCTTGTAAAAGTTTATCCATGTTAAAGTAATCATCAATTTGATTCCAAAAGCGCGTAATAGTTGATATTTTTGCTTCGCATGCCTGGGTCCAGATGTGCTGATTATCTTCGCCCAGCATTGTCAAAAGTCGACATAAAGATTCGATTATTGCTTTTTGCTTCCCTACCTTTCTGCTGCATTAATATTATTTTGAGATGGCTGAGATTTAGCATTTTTCTCTTCCCCCGTTTTGTAAACCTCCGTGGGTTGTGAACTGCCACCTGGCCATTTCTCTAATCGTTCCATTATTTTTCTTAAGAACGCTTGAAGTAGGGAATATCCTTGTTCTCAGCTTGCACTTCGCTGAGTTTATTATAGTTCTTGACAAACTGGGTCCATTGCTAATCAAGATTCCGCTTATACTTGTTTGTGACTTGAAGTGTTCTACGAGCTTTCTTTTCTTTGCCGAAATTTTCGAAAAGCTACTGAATGGCTTTTCCTATGCTGGCTTGCGTTCCCACTAATTTATCTATTGTAGTAGGTTCTCCATGAACATTGGATAATTTCTCCTTAAATTGATTCGAATACACTTTAAAAAATCACTCTAATGGCTTCGTAGTAGTTTTTGGTGAAATAAGCAGGCTGTAGTTGATCTCCATGTTGTTGTCTGATGTCGCCATCTGTTTCCTCGAAGCAATCCCAGGACAACCCTAGATTGTGATGACTATTCACTTTATTGTGGATTCAGTACAGTGACTATAACCAAATCGCCTAGATCACACCTTCTTAGTTGAGAGGATTGGACTTTTTGTGGAATAATTGTTGATTACATTAACGTATCACAAGCGTATCGCCTGGCTCACGTCTCTTAAGCGTGAAACGATTGAAGCTTTCTCTATCTCGCTGTCTCTCGCTATCTCTCTCTCTCTCTCTCTCTCTCTCTCTCTCTCTCTCTCTCCCCGATAACAAAAGCTTTTGCAGGTAAAATTGTGTGCTTATTATTTTGCGTGAATTATTTATGTTTGACTATCGTAAATATTTCTAATTAGGAAAATTGTATGATTTCTTAAATACATCTCCGGCTATCGATGATGAGTCTACACACAGTTATTAGTCCGAAGTACTTTGGACATATATATACGCGGGGTACAACTTCATGACTAAACTCCGAAATGCCGATTCATCTTATTGAATCTACTCATTCAACTTTCCTGCTCTGTACTACGACAGTCCAAAAGGTGTGCGCAGCACACGAATATTCTAAGTATTTATCCTCTGACGAATTGGAAGGCGAGTATTCCATCAGAAGTATTCAGTCCACAGTCCACTGATTTGGATGCTCGCGAGCGTTTAGTAGAGCTATATAAAGCAGAAACCCTTAATCCTGGTCGTGTACATTTTGGTAACCCAATCAGAAGTGTAAATCAGCATGCTACGCTTACAATCTAGTTACCTGTACAAATCACAAACTGTCAAGACGCCATCTTACAATTTTGTTTTTATATTAGAAATTGTGTGTAATAAGTTAGACCACGAAAGTATTTAGTAAAAACTTTCTGTTTCAATAAAGAATATGTCCTTCGACGCCGGATAAGGGATAGAACTGATACAATCGTTAAAAGAATTTAACTAAAACGTCAATCGGAGCAACCACATCGTCCGTATTTTCGGAAAATTTCACGATTGTGAAGTAATTGTCTAAACAATAACTCAATCTAGCGCCTGTATATCCATAAGAAAGCCGCAATAACGGACTTAGTCGAGCAACTTGAGTTTCAAGCGAGGCGTATCCCAAGGTTTATTGAAAATACGGTCAAAATCGGAAAGGATAAACACAGCCATTGTTTTTCATCAGCACGTAAAGATCTATTAAATAAATACTGGACCACATTCGAAAATTTACACAATGATTTACTATCATCAAAAGATCCCAAAGTTTTGGAGCACGCATTCTTTACCGACAGCAAGTACGAGACAATTGAATGTGCATATATGGTCTGTATTAAGGAACGTCGACAGAAATTTAAAAATATAAGCAGTGAAATTGGTCGTAGTTAACAACGTGTTCCAGAATTCAATGGCCACTTCGCTGAATGGCCTTCGTTCAAAAACATATTTAAGACACTTATTCATGACAATACAACAGTAGTTTGATGGATGTACAACGTCTATATTACTTAAAAAGTAATCTTACTGGGGAAGCTGAACAATTATTACGCAATGTCATGGTAACTGAAACCAATTATACCGGCGCATGGCAGTTTTTGAACAAACGCTTCGACAACGAACGTATCCTGGTTAATACATATTTAAATAATTTAACTAGATCGCCAGAAATCATGAAGGAATCAGCCACTTCTATTAAGGGATTATTGATTGGTGCCACAGAAGCAATTAGAGTACTAGAGAACTTAGGCAGACTTGTCCATAGTTGAGATGATTGGCTTGTATTCATCACTGCTGAAAAGTTGGATGCAATTCTGCGTAAAGAATGGGAAAAATCAATCAATAACGCAACTTCCGTTCCTAAATTCGAAACTTTACAAGAATTTTTGGAAAGTCGTCTTCAGATGTTTGAAGTATAAAGATAGTATATATATTGTAACAAAACTACATACCTAGTACAATCATAGCTTGCTGGAGAGCTTCGACAATACCACGGTGCCGGCCCGATCGATCAGTAAATAAACATCCGGAGTTAGCCAGAAACTCAACATGGGGAGGCTTTTCCCTGGTCCTGCGCTAAAATCGGAAAGGAGATATTAGCACACCGAATATGGAAAGGTTACCCAGCCACCAACATGCAAAAACAACACAAACCAGAAACAAAAATCCACCCCCAAGGCCCAACTCACCTAAATATCCCAATATACACCACGCTGTCGTCCTCCTGTCCAGGACCTCCCCTATTCACAGTACTGCATTGGAATAATGGAATCGCCATTGCAAGTCCTCCCAGCCACCAGATACCTGCAAATAAAATGTTGAGGGAGTTATCAACGTCGAAATCAGCGTACCGATCTATGAACAGCTATGAAGACGGGGCATCCAAATCTTCCGAAGCTCTTCCTCAATTTCATAGCTTGTGGAAACTGACAGCACCATTTCCACTACCGGCGGACCCTGCAATGATAAGGAAAAAGTGATTAAACACATAGAAAACAAAAACATAACCTCAAGATTAGAATAGGATTTTGCACCCATTTAGAACTATTCAGCCTATGCCAGCAAAATTTTAAGTAGCATTTTGTACACTAATTTATTAGAATTTAAACGAATTTAGAATATTAAGTCAAATTAAAATTTAAATGAATTAAATAGAATTTTTTCGCTAGATGTCACTTAGTAGGAGTAGGAAATGGAAATAGGAAAAAGGCATAAAATTGGAAAAATTGGAAGGAAATTTTCGAGAGACTGATGTTTTTTTGTGTGATAGTAAAGTCTGTCAAAAAAGGTCAGGGGCTCGCTCTTACTCTTGTGACTTGGAAAAAGCAACAGTAAGATTGTATAGTAGAAGAATAAAAAAAAATACATCAAATTAAAGTTAATTAATTAAAAAACTCAATTGTTGTTAATTGACCTTACCTTTCAAATCCGTACTCTGTGATTTTGTTCTCAAAGCCCGAGAACCTTTGACTGGCGGCCGAAAAGTCCCACTAGAGAAACCGCTTCATTGATCCAGAAAAATCTAAATAAAGCTAAGTATCCTTCCAATGCAAGATTCCTTTCGAAACTACTTCTATCACATCTTCAAAGTTGCAGAAATTCACAGTCCCCGAAAGAGGAGATTTCGTGGAGTTGGCAAGTACATAATTTACACCAGCACATGGAGTGCAAGCCCTAAGAACGCTCAAAGTGAGGAAAGCTGTACAACTAAATCGGCAGCTACAGTTCACACATAACCACAAAACATAAAGAGCCTGGAAAATAATTGATACAACATAACACAGCCTGCTGCACTACATAGCCAACATCATAATCGGTCCAGCACAACACAAACTAACACTCCAGGTAGCAAGTGCACCTGACAACCAGGTAACACAAAACGAAATATTTTCTTCTTTTTGTTTGATAAACGAACACCAAACAACACATAACATAATCTGCGAATAACCACATAAAACATTCCACAATTGGCACGACGAATAAACATAAATAAAATAACCGCGTAAATAGCACAAAAATTTCTCGCCTAGCTCCAATAACTACTGCGTGCTAGTGTCAGCTAATGTACTTTCATGCCGATAGCTTATGTTGAAATAGCAAAGCAACTATAAACGTCTTCTTCTTACTCCAAGGCCTCAAGAAAAATCTAGTTGTTGGCGTATAGCCTGCTTCGCTTCATTCATACGATATTTTACCTTCCGTTCATTCATGGTGATTGGAACTCGCTCGGCCAGCTCAACGGAAAGGTGAAAATTGTAACTATTTGTGTCAAGTTTGGTGTGAGACAGAGACAATTATTTATAAGCCATTTAGAATAGAATTTATCATTATTGAACTTATTCACAATAGTTAAGTTACGCATTTGAGACAAGAATTATGGTCGGATGATATTGAAAGTTAAAATACAAACTTAATCAATTTATGAACAAATATATTGAGATATAGTCGTACAGAAAACAAAAATGATTTTCTAAACCTTAAAAACAAATTCGTGTGACAGTGAATTGTGTAGTGTGTGTGTAGTATTGACACCATTAGACTAAGTACAGAAAGATTAAATTGAGATTTGCGATCCTAATTTATACAATAAATTAAGAAGTACAATCGAATTTGTGAAGTAGTCGTGTTGGCAATGGTGCTTCGACCTTCGTTTCGCTACAAACCATTATGAACAATTAAAGGAAAATTCTTAGCACTGACATATTTCTAATAGGTATTCTATCTACATAAATCAATCGGGTGCAACAGCGCAAATAAATACGGCAACAACTGGGACTGCCCTTAATTTCTTTTGAGGTCATAGCTGAGGGAAATTAAAATTATTAGTGTATATGTAATCGGTGAGGATTCGTTCTATTATATTTGGGAAACACGGAACAACCGGGCTGAAACTCGAAGGCAACGTAAGCTACGTCTGAAAGATTCATTACAAGACTGAAGAGCAGATTTACCAATATGTCAGAAGAGAAGATCGAGGCGATATTGAAGAACTTAGTAGAGTTAACGCAGGCAATCCGAGAGCAAGCCCAAGAGGTAGCCACCTTGAAAAGCGACATGAAGGAAGTACGGGAGGAGAATGCTACCTTCCGCGAAGAGGTAGTATCCCTCCAAAAATAAATACATGAATTTACGGCCATGGGCACAACTACATTTGCAAACAGAGTGTTTGAAGAGACTCCTATTGGCGATAACTCTTCACCAGCTTCAGAAGGGAACAATTTAAGAGAACCTGGTGCACATTCCAAGCCACCAACATTCCTAGAAGGGTACACATCACAAGCTGGAGAGCATGGGACTCCATGGAGCTCGAAAACCCTGCTAGATGTGGCCCAGAGGGTGACAGTCAAAGCCCCAAACCACCGGAGAGCATGCGCCTTATACGATACCACTGCACATCCAGCCAAAGCAGATGGTGACACTCGCGGAATATGACGGCAAGATTCCTTGGAGCCGGTATGAAATGCACTTCGAAGCTATCGCGCAGACAAATGAATGGAACAATACCTCGAAAGCCCTCCAACTGGCTACCATCTTAAGAGCACACGCCTTAGCGTACTACGAAACATTATCACGTACGGAGAGGGGAAATTTTTCCAGAGTGAGCGATGCCATGCGAATTAAATTTTGTTCAGATTACCAACAATCTGTGACTCAGCGCCAGCTATGCGCTATGTTACGGAAGAGTTGCGAAAGTCTTTCTGAGTATGCCAACGATCTGCAGAGGATAACTTCCCTATCTGACTGCACAGAGAGTGCTAGAGACCGCATCGCTTTAGACCAATTTCTGGACGGCATTCTGGACTTACAGATATAAGCGAAGTTCCGCAATGTGGAGCCATCTCCATTACAGGAAGCAGTCCAAAGGGCGATGAAAATCGATGAAAACCAGCGGGCCACGAGGGCTTCCAGGAGGAATATAGGAACGGTCGCGGCCACGATCAACGTTAACAGGAACCGTCAAGGAATGCAAAGACAAGTGCCAGTAAGAAACTCGCATGCGCCAGCGTTTATGAGTTCATCGCGCAGCGTAAACAACGCACCCACCAATACAAAAAGACAAACACCATTAGCAAGCCAGACAACCTACCTACAATGAACTCTGTATTAAGAGCCAAACCCACACCAAGAACTAGTGCCAGCACGAATACTCCATTATTTGCCGAACACGTGAGATCTCCTAGGGCTAAACCTATTGATGAGACCAGTGCGACACAAAGCCTGCCACCGAATAATATAGATTTGACGATACCCCAGTTGCAAACTTCTATGCTTCCGGCTCCAGCTTTCATTACCGTACGCCAAAACACAACGTACAGTGCAATCAAAAACACAGAGCAAGTGGGTGGACTACAATGTAATATGATTGTCGACACTGGGGTTACGCAGACAGTATTACATCCACGAGTTCTCAGGCATATGACTCCTCAACCGCAGCAACTACACACTTGTTTAACCTACTTGAAAAACGTTACGGACGAAATGACCGAAGGCGAGGGAACGATCGAACTGCCTGTCTCGACTAAAGCTTTCACCACTCTTGTTAGGTGTATTCTCATCAGCCTAATGAGTTACTCCCAGAGTGTCTTACAAGAATGTTCCTGGGGACCTCTTCAGTCGCTGCTTGGTCTGTATAGATTTTCACAGTAGTTCAGTCTTGGAGTAGCTTGAATAAGCTTAGCTCCCTTTAGTTGTATGATGATGGAGTAGCTTGATTAAGCTTAGCTCCCTTTGTTTGTACGATGACTAAGCTTAGCTCCCTTTATTTGTATGATGATGCAGTAGCTTGAATAAGCTTAGCTCCCTTTATTAATATGATGATGGAGTAGCTTGAATAAGCTTAGCTCCCTTTATTTGTATGATGATGGAGTAGCTTGACTAAGCTTAGCTCCCTTTAGTTGTATGATGATGGAGTAGCTTGACTAAGCTTAGCTCCCTTTGTTTGTACGATGATGGAGTAGCTTGACGAAACTTAGCTCCCTTTATTAATAAAAACACTGACCTCTGTAGACTTCACTTCTTAAGATACGACTTTAGACTCTCTTTATTCTAAAAATACAAGAATATTTATACAAATTGTTCACTTACATTTCTTAATTGCTATTTTCTGATGGCACTCTCTGCTTCATGTATATACATATGTTTTCATCAATTTCCGTATTTTAACGCCTTCTTCCGCAAAGTTCTTTTCGCTTTGCTATTGTTTTATTTCCGCAAAGCTCTTTGCTTTGCCATTGCTACATATATATACACACACATGAATGTCAATTATGATAAAGCGGTTGCCCCTTGTTATTATGACATCATTAATGTGAACCATTCATGTTCTACCGCTGGTGCAAGGTTATCATTTTGCAACGTGAGAACTCTTGCGCGCAGGGGTATTATGCTTGATTTACCTTCAATTGATTAAGCCATGTGACGTAGGTCAGTAATGAATGGTTTTTAGCATGTAGGTATGTTTGTACATGCATTGATAGGAACTACAATTCTGCTTGCAATGGAAATGATGTAGGTATGTATGCATCTACCCGTTTACATTTCTTTATTGCTAGGAATTTTAGTTCCGCATGAAACAAGCATGACATATGTATGTATGTACATCTGTGCAATGTTGTGTACGATATGTGTCTCGTTCATGGCGAATGATATGCATCTCGTTTATGGAGGATGATATGCATGTAACAAATTTCCCCCTTTAAAAAAAAATGTATTATTCTTGGAAGAGGAATAATGCATTAGAACATGGTTCAATCGTTTTATAATTTCGACAAATTGATGATTTTATTTGTATGTATATACATGATGCCGAGTGTCAGTATAAGTAATCTTACATTTCTTGACTTATCTCATGATTAATTAATTACAAATATGTTTTTTTTTTAATTATTAGTATTGCTTACGTATTTTTATTCCTAATATATGTACCTATATATATGTATGTATACATAATTTTTATTTTTTTTTTCTAATTTAATTTAAATTTTAGAGATACACATATACATTTATCGTTATGGCTTTTTGACTTTATATAGGTGTGTGGGCCCATACGCCATTTAAAGTAATATATGTGTGTACATTTGTTTTCATTACTTTCAAAATATTTATATCTTCTTTTTTTTTTGTTACAAAGAAATTGTTTATATTTGTTGATGCATATTTTTTTCCTTTTTAGCTACAAACTTCTTATATGTGTTTTATTTTCACTTATTAAATCTTAGATTTATCTATAAATAGGTATGCTATTTTTATTTCTACTAGATATACATATGTGTTTATACACATTCTACTATCCACATCTATGATCTTGTTCACATATTTTATACTAAAACCGTTAAACTACCTGTAGATGACGGGTACGTGTAAATGGATGAATTAATGAGGTTGGAAGTGGAGGTGGTGGAGGAGGTGATCTTGCTTTTGAATTTAGTTTGTTATTTGCCTATGCAGGCTGGGTACCACGATGTTTGATTGCATCTTGTAATTGTGAGGTAGCTTTGTTTGCTGTCATTAGTTCTTGTTTTCTAGGTATTACTGGGGAAATTCGGGATTTGTTTGCTCTTACGATTTCCGATTGGAAACTTGGTGAGATTTGCCTGACTTTGCTTGTAGAAGGCGTCTCTTGTAGTGGGGTTGAAATTGGTGGATTGCGGTTCTTTACATCTGCAATGGGCACTTGACTTGAGCCCTCCGTGGTTTCAATGCAAATTTGAGGGTGTGTCTCAGTGTCTAACTGAGCTTTTTGGTTATTGGTTATTATTATTTTGGGTGTTTTGACTATGGCATTCCTTTTCTTTTGTTTGTGTTAAGACCAGCCGTTATTCGTGAAGTGGCTTTAATCTATTGTTATGTACTGTTACTCTTCGTTTACCGATTTGAATAACAGTATTAACAGGGTTAAAAACTTGTACCACTAGATATGGACCTAGCCATATCTGGGAAAGCTTGTGTTTTTTAGCGGGATTTTTTAATAATACTTTATCTCCTGCTTTGAATGTTAGCGGACGTGAGCGCCTATCATAGTATACCGTTGACTTTTCCTTGGCTTTCAGCAGATTTTCCTGGCGATAGCATATGATTTCTGTAACTTGTACCTAAGAATATGATAGTAACTTTCGTGATTGTACATTGGCTCTGGCTCTCTTCTTAGATTTGTTGGTACATCCGCTGTAAATCCAAACAGACAGTCCATTGGGGTGAACTTCATGTGGACTATTATTATATACGAAAGCCGCGGTTCTCAGGAATCGATCCCAAGCCTTTACATTTTCGGATACAATAGCTCTTCGATACTCCACAAGTGGTCTGTGGGTTCGTTCAAGTGCACCGTTGGATTGTAGGTGATAAGCGGATGTTTGTAGTTTTTTAATTTTTAAAAACTTACAAACTCGTTTGAAGAGATCGCTTAAGAAATTCGAGCCTTGGTCAGTTACTAATGTTTTAGGAATGCGGTAGCGAGTAATTATTTCGTCGAAAAATATTCCTGCTACCGTTTCGACTTCGGCATTTGGCATGGAGTAACAATGTACAAATTTCGTAAGATTGTCCTGAAAAGTCAGAATATACTTATTTCCCGAATGGGTTTCTTGAAGAGGACCTACGATATCCAAATATACTTTTTCGAATGGCATTAGGGCAGTATCTGTTATGACCATTGGCATACATTACTCTGGGCTAGCCTTCATTCTTTGAAATTTAGTACATTTGCGGACATATTTTCTAATCGAGCTGAGCATGTTTTTCCATTTATACTTTCTTTTTATTCTTTTATAGGTTTTGACCACACCTTGGTGACCACCGAATGCAGAATCGTGGTAGTCCTTTAAAATTATTTGGATTTCCTCCGGGTCCGTGATAGTTTCCCGCAATTTAACCTGGGAATCTATAAGATTATTTTTTGTAAGTAATTTGCTGTGTTCAGGTGCAATGTTTTCAAATTGGCTGTTCTCAGTTGAGCCAATTTCTACTGTGTCTTTTATGAAGTTCTGAAAATTCTTTTGAATTTTATGGGGAGTTTTCTGAACTATGCCTTCCATTTCTGTCTCCCTTGCTTGAGCTCTTGTAACTACATGACAATGTGCTTGTTTAAATTTTGAAGTTGGCGGAGAACTAAACTCTTTTTCGTCTATGTCGGAATCGGCTCGGTGATGTACCTGAGCTTCAACAATGAACGAATGGGGATTTGATTGGTTTAGTTGGGCAGGTATTCTACTAAGCGCGTCTGCATTGGTGTTATATTTTCCAGGCTTATATTCAATTTTATAGTCAAATTCCGAAAGTTTATGATGAAATCTGACTAATCTCGATGTTGGGTCTTTCACATTGAATACGCCTTTAAGGGGTTTATGGTCTGTATAGACAGTAAAATTTCTACCCTGTAAATAACATCTGAAGTTCCTGGCGGCCCATACAGTAGTGAGTAACTCTTTTTCTATTGTAGAGTATTTTTGTTCCGCCTTATTTAAACTTCTACTTGCATATGCTAGTGGCTTGAGATAAGACAGCTCCCAATGCCTCGTTGCTAGCATCTGTTGTTAAATTGAAGGGTTCAGTAAAATCTGGATATGTGAGAAGGGGAGGATTTACAAGTGACCTTTTAATTTCGTCGAAAGAGTCTTGGAACTTTTGTGTCCAAGTAAATTTAACATCTTTGCGTAAAAGATTTGTTAAGGGTCTGACTATTTTTGAAAAGTTCGGAATGAACTTGCGGTAGTAGTTAGACAACCCAAGGAACGATTGAGTTTGTCTAACTGTCTGCGGTTGAAGAAAGTCTTGGACACAACTTGTTTTGTTGGGATCTGGAAGTGCTCCTTCGTTTGAACATTTGTGTCCAAGATAAATCACTTCTCTGCGAAGGAACTGGCACTTTTCGGGTTGTAATTTAATGTTATGGGCTCTGAGTCTGTCGAGTACCTTAGTCAAATTCTCGTTGTGATCTTGTAAATTTGTTCCATATATTACAATATCATCGAGATAGACAAAGCATTCTAAGCCTTTGAGACCCGTCAGAATGTAATTCATCAGGCGTTGAAAAGTCGCAGGTGCGTCTTTCAGCCCAAATGGCATTCTCTTAAATTCATTGTGCCCATATGCGGTACTGAACGCATTTTTGGGTCTATCCCTTGGATCAACAAGTACTTGATGATATCCGCTTGCAAGGTCAAGCGTAGTGAAATATCGCGAATGCCCAAGTTGATCTAGTATATCCTCTATCCTGGGTAATGGAAAAGCATCCGCTATGGATTTCTCGTTAATTTTACGGAAATCTACTACTACTCGCCAACGTTTATTGCCGTTAGGTCCAGCCTTTTTGGGAACTACTAGTAAAGGGGAATTCCATTGGCTCTTACTTAGTTGGATTATATCATTTTCCAACATTTCCTTTATTTGTTCATTTATGACTGCCCGATGCGTTTCTGGGAGTCTATACATTTTTTGATTTATTGTTGATTTTGTACTATGGGTATAGTATGTTTTATTGTATTTGTGCACGTTAGTTTGTCTCCCTTTAGGTAGAAAAGGTCATTGTACTTATAGCAAAGTTCGAGAATTGAATTTTCTTCTTCTTTATTTAAGTTTCTATCCAACAGTAATTCTTTACGTAAAGCCACTAGCCTATCTTGACTGTAATTTGAAATGTGGTTTACGTTTCTGGAATGTGGATAGGAGTTGAAATTTTTTGTTTTTTTTTTTTGAAATTACTGGAGATTTTGCTATGTGCATGAAAGGAAGGTGGAACACCTTTTTTCTGATAACTTTGGGAATTTATTCCGTCCAAAGGTAACTGGAGAGATTTTGTATTGAATATACTTTTGTCTTGTGCACGTGGGTAAGGAAGATCGCCTTCTTTCTGAGAACTTTGGGAATTTATTCCGTCCAAAGATGAATAGAGGGACCTAATGTAATAATAATTAACTAGAACTAGAGTAAGTTTTAATTTTCTTATGTATACAGGTTCTGTGTTTGCGTTCAGAACAGATAACGGTATGAAATTTCTATGAGGACTAAATAGGCAATTTGCGACAAATACTCCTTCTTGAATCTTCTGAGACAAACAGAGCATTTCTTGGTCTATGTGTAACGGTATGCTCAGTATGATTTGAGATCGAGGAGGTATTCTATGAGATCGCTGAAGTTCTACTTCATATTACCTACCATCATCTTCATTCAAGGTGTTTGAAATTTCTTCCATTCGAAATAAAGAATTTTTGTTTTTGGGTGCCCGTGAAACGGTAGTAGATTCAAATTGCTCCACTATTTGATCCTTTGGTATATCCTCTCCATCTTCTATGGATGTTTCCAGAGGTACCGTGAATTCAATAGGGTTGATTTCCGTGCGAGGAAACCGGAGTAACCGGTTAGGCCCTTCAATATTGCAATTTCTTGCAAGAAATTCGTTACATAATAGCCCTTCCTGCGAGATTTTGGCATTTTCTTCTATAACCTGTAGGTTGCACGGGATACTACTGCTTAATAAAAAGTTGCCTTGGCAGTTGTCCAATGTTTTCCGTTCTCCAAATGGAGTTTTCAAAGTGACCTTTTGCCCTTTTGCTATCCGTTCCGGCGAATCTAGTGCTTCCTGTTTTATAAGGCTTACTTCAGCTCCAGTATCTACTATCAGCCGAACGGCTGTGTTTTTGCTTATGTCCAATGGTAAATTTACCACTGGAACATTTTCTCTTGTTTGTTGCTTTGTTTTTTGAGAAGACCTTGAAGTAATTTGCACAGTTCTATTTAATGTCAAGCCGGGGATTTTTCGGTCGACAGAGTGCCGTTTCCCGAATGTGTTGCCTCCCATCGTTGTTTCTGTTGGCAAGTGGACACCGAATGGCTTCTTCGTCCACAAAAATCGCACATATTCTGTATGTGATTTATTCTTTGTGCTTGATTTGCAGAGCCCCACCGAGCATGATTACTGTTTGCATGTTCGGGTGGTGCCTTTGCATTTTGCTTGCAATGTTTGGCATCATGGCCCTTTATTCTGCAGTTTACACAGAAAGGAGTGTTTTTCCATTTTAAACATTCATCATACGTGTGTCCCTTGAAGTTGCAGTAGCTGCAAGTGATTTTATTCAAAAGTACCTTTTGTTTGTCGTACTTTCTTTCCTCCCGCTGGTAAGAGATGTTCTGGTATGGAGGTGGCCTTCCTGATTGTTTTCGGGTGAAACTAGTTCGATTTGAGTGCCAATTTGTTGGATTTTCATCCGTATTAAGACACTGATGGCACCTTTGAAGGCTCCGTTATGGGAGGTATATTGAACTCCGTTTTTATTTTGGGTTTATTTATCTCCTTTGTGTAAGGGTTGGAAGACAAATTTACACTCTCAGGTGTAGGATAACCATAATTTTTGGAGAAGTGCGAATTATTGGATCTTAAATAGTGGTTCATTTGAGAATAGTTTGTTGGGGGATGATTGTAATTTGTGGGTGGCGCTACGAAGAAAAGACCTTGCTGTAGTCTTTCCATGTCTAGTGCCCTTTGAATGAGTTGGTCTACTGAATCTTCATTCAAGGTAAGTAAATATGCACTTAGGTGCAGATTAGTGGCACCACTCTTCACTGAAGCCATTGCAAAATCCTCTATTTGTCGTTTCACCACGTTGTAATTTTCAGCACCATATTTGTTCTGTGCCGCTTCGTTACATTGTAACAATAAGCCTTTTAGCCTAGTGGTGAAGGAGTTAAAAGATTCGTGCGGATATTGCCGACAAGCAATTAGTTTGTTTATCAGCTCATGATATGTCTCACGAGGTAAGTAATTACGATAAAGTAATTTTTCATCCTCTTCGAATGTTGTGAGTGAGCATGAGGCGATTAGCTGGTATGGTTATGGATGGTCTACTTGGAGACGAATTTTGTTCTGCAATTGGGCTACCTGGAGGGCTTGTGCCTTCGAATGACAAGGAATTAATTGCCGTTTCAAAATCAGAACATGAAAGGCTTCGATCTGGTTTGGGCATGAGCCGATCGCTAATTGAGTCTCTTCCGTAAGGAGAGAATTGTGGTACAAACCCGTTTTCATCTTTACTTCCTCTGGTATCTGCGTTGATCTCTTCCAGTAAATTCTTGTGCACTCGTGTAGGTTCGGGGATCAAGGTTTTTCAAGTGTTTGTATTGAATAAACTTCCTTGATGCTACCGGCTGCGCCAAAATTGTTAGGTGTATTCTCATATGCCTAATGAGTTACTCCCAGAGTGTCTCACAAGAATGTTCCTGGGGAGGTCTTCAGTCGCTGCTTGGTCTGTATAGATTTTCACAGTAGTTCAGTCTTGGAGTAGCTTGAATAAGCTTAGCTCCCTTTAGTTGTATGATGATGGAGTAGCTTGACTAAGCTTAGCTCCCTTTGTTTGAACGATGATGGAGTAGCTTGACTAAGCTTAGCTCCCTTTATTTGTATGATGATGGAGTAGCTTGAATAAGCTTAGCTCCCTTTATTAATATGATGATGGAGTAGCTTGAATAAGCTTAGCTCCCTTTGTTTGTACGATGATGGAGTAGCTTGAATAAGCTTAGCTCCCTTTAGTTGTATGATGATGGAGTAGCTTGAATAAGATTAGCTCCCTTTATTTTTATGATGATGGAGTAGCTTGAATAAGCTTAGCTCCCTTTATTAAGAAAAACACTGACTTCTGTAGACTTCAGTTCTTAAGATACGACTTTAGACTCTCTTTATTCTAAAAATACAAGTATATTTATACAAATTGTTCACTTACATTTCTTAATTGCTATTTTCTGATGGCACTCGCTGCTTCATGTATATGCATATGTTTTCATCAATTTCCGTATTTTAACACCTTCTTCCGCAAAGTTCTTTTCGCTTTGCTATTGTTTTATTTCCGCAAAGCTCTTTGCTTTGCCATTGCTACATATATATACACATGAATGTCAATTATGATAAAGCGGTTGCCGCTTGTTATTATGACATCATTAATGTGAACCATTCATGTTCTACCGCTGGTGCAAGGTTATCATTTTGCAACGTGAGAACTCTTGCGCGCAGGGATATTATGCTTGATTTACCTTCAACTGATTAAGCAAGTGACGTAGGTCAGTAATGAATGGTTTTTAGCATGTAGGTATGTTTGTACATGCATTGATAGGAACTACAAATGTCTCGTTCATGGAGAATGATATGCATCTCGTTTATGGATGATGATATGTAACACTCTCCATATCTTCTTTGTCGGAAACATTTTCGACGATTGCATCGTGGGCATGGATTTCCTGGCAGGAAACCGATGCACCATTGATCTGGACAGACTCAGTTTAAAGATCGGCAGTGAGGAACTAACTCTGCGACGAAATGAAGGATACAACATCCTTGCAAGGGTCGCATATGACTACACCATTCCAGCCGGTTCAACGAGCCTCGTGCCCCTTGGTAATAGGCGAACTGTTTTAAATTCGCCAGAAAATACGCCACCCGACCTTTGGCTCCCGCAAACATTTGTCAATTCGACAACGGAAAATTTATTGCCGCCATAACTAACATCGGGCAGGATTCCATCGACCTACATTCTAATAATTTTCTGATCAAAGCGGAGCTAGCTACCAGAATTGTGATCCCGAAAATCGAAAATAACACAGACAGTGACAGCCTACCATGAGAACTTCTCATGTTATTCGATCAAATAGCTTCAAACCTGGAAGAGAAGCAAAAAGGAATGGTTAAGCACACGCTATTCGAATATCAGCATTGTTTTGCAAAATCAAAGGATGATCTAGGTCGAACATCCATCTTACGCCACAGTATCAATGTGGGCGATAGTAGACCTATTAAGCAGCCCTCTCGACGGCTACCACTGTCAAAGCGGGAAGAAACAGAGTATTTAGTGCATGACATGAAAAGTCAAGGGATTATTCGAAAATCTAGCTGCCCCTAGAACTCCCCCGTGGTCCTAGTTAAAGGAAAAGATGTCTCTACGCGCTTTTGTGTAGATTATCGCCGATTGAATGAAGTCACCAAGAGGGATGCGTATCCGCTCCCTCGAATTGACTTGACACTCGAAGCCTTAGCGGGATCCAGTTGGTTTTCAACCCTGGACTTGCAATCGGGATATTGGCAAGTGGAAGTAGAAGCCCAAGATAAGGAATAGACAGCATTTACAACAGGTCACGGCCTCTGGGAAATCATTGTCATGCCCTTTGGACGAACTTATGCCCCCGCCATATTTCTGCGGAGTAATTAGGAGGTCGTACTTCAAGGCAGCGCCTCAATATAGCCAACTTAAAGGTGTCTCCAAAGAAATGCCAGCATTGTCATCGCCAAGTGAAGTTCCTTGGACATGTTATAAATGCTGATGGGATATCTACCGAATTAGGAAAAACAGCTGCTGTTCGAGATTGGTTGACGCCGAGGAACAAGAGGGATGCTCCATCCTTCTTAGGATTGTGCGCTTATTATAGACGTTTCGTAGAGAGCTTCTCAATAATTGCGAAGCCACTTACTGAATTAACGGAGAAGAGAAGAAAATTCTGTTGGACAGATGCATGCTCTGTAGCGAAGATGGAATATATCCTATAGTGGAGCCAGCTCTCGACATACTGTCGACGAATTCGTATTTAGAGTGGAAGCATTGACTTACTCGGCCTTAGACGGAGATTTTGATCTCCTAGTACGGCACATGACAACCTTGCTTTCTGGACCAGTGATGGATTGGTACTGATCTCTCCTGAGGGGAGTATCGAAGGATGACCTTAAGGTCAAAGTCCAGCTGATGTTGAGGAAACAGAAAGCAGGGGAGTCATTTGCTACGTACCATCAACACCTGGTACATCTGCGCGATCAACTGCAAAGTCCTTTGGCGGACGGAGATTTTTTAGAGATCGTGAAGGCTAATCTGCTTCCAGACATTCCGCAGAAAATCTGCTTGCATCCCACTAATACCATCCACCAACTACGGAGTCTCGTGACTCAAATACAGGCTACCCAGCAGCGAATCGCGACAGCGTGCAGCTGGAATGCCTATTGCAGCCCAAGAGTCAGCGAGGTAGATGAGCGCCATCCAACACATGCCGAACAGCACAGGTCTCCTGAAAGCAGTGAGCAAGCCGTCCTACTATCTGCCCTAACAGCACCTCAGAACGTTAGCTGCTGGAACCGTGACCAGCCTGGTCACTTTTACCAAGACTGCCGGCAGGAAAGACAAGTAGTGTTCTGCTATGGATTTGGACGCAAAAATATCTTCAAGCCCGACTGCAGCCATTGCCGAAAGAAAAACCTTAGGCGGGTCGGGAATACCACCACCTTTTCTCGACCAGCGTCAACGTCACGCGCGACAACTGCAATGAACACTCCAGCTAAAACCTTGAACAAGGAGGAGGGTCCGCTCCATTAGCAGATCCTAATGAGTCACTAATTGTCCGCTGATATCATTCAGTGACTCTGATGATATCAGCAAACCAACTGATGGTACAAATATTTCGCTGATAGAGACGGAGAATTTAATAGATTTCTCCGCAGATCTTCTAGCTCCCATTTCCACTTCTGGGGAGCCCATGACACTATTAGACACTTCTTTGGAAGAGTCTTTAATTTTCGATGTCACGATAATACAGACAGCACCTTTATCTGACAAGATTACTGAGCAGGAGATTTGGGCTCCTGGCATTTCTGTACTGAGACGGCCACCAAGCTCTGTTATGACAAGTGGGCGTGAGCCTGTTTCTCACCCGCTGATGCCGTATCATACGCGTCTGCAGAATTATAATACAGTAAGAGACCGAATCTTCTCCTCAGTGGCGGAGTTAGCTGACATTATGTATCCTGACCTGGATATTAGACCAAGAAAGAAAAGGTCTACCTTTCGTTGGCGGGACTACTGTCAACGGATGAGACAGGAAAGAAAACAACTGGCACAGATTTCCGTGTGAATGCCAGACGACATTCTACCGTATGCCATGCCGAAGTAAGACTACTCGGGCGAACTGAGACTGGATTACTTGATAGTGGTGCCACTGTCAGTATACTAGGCCAGGGAGCTCTAGAGAAGCTTGCGGAAGCAGAGGTTGAATGGAAGAGGTATCGGAAACAGGTACAAGTAGCGAATGGTGCCATGACGACTGTGCATGTTAATGTGAACTTGGACATCACTTTCCGTGGTAAGACCCAAAACGTGCGTTTTTACGTGGTTCCTGGGCTCACACAGGCACTATATCTAGGAATAGACTTCTGGCGTCTATTTGGGTTGGCTCCAGATGTCCTAGGTATAGTTGCAGGAGTGACACCAAGTTTACTAGCTACTTCTGACACTGACTGCCATGCTCTTTCCGGTATAGATCGACAGCGTTTAGAAGCTACTAAACAGCTTTTCCCGTTCTTCGCCTCTTTAGGCTTAGGACATCTCTTGTCAATCACAGGATTGAAACGAATGACGCGACTCCGATAAAGCAGATGTTTTATCCGATTTCACCGGCAGTACAGTGTTTGATGGATGCGGAATTGGGACGAATGCAATCATTGGGTGTGATAGAGGAGAGCCAGAGTCCTTATAGCTCTCCAGTTGTACCAGTGCGGAAGGCTGGGAAGGTTCGGCTTTGTTTTGATGCCAGGCAGGTCAACTCCGTTACGAAGAAGGACGCCTATCCGCTGCCGCAAATAGATGCGCTTCTGAGTCGAAAAAGTCCGGAAAAGTACATTACAAGCCTGGACCTGAAAGACGCATTCTGGCAGATCCCACTATACGCTGATTCCAGAGAAGACCGCGTTTACAGTACCTGGTCATCCTCTTCATCAGTACACCGTGAGCCATTTGGCCTTCGCAATGCTCCACAAACTATGTGTTGCCTCATGGATTAGGTCATTCCTTTCGATCTTCGTGAAAATGTTCTCGTCTACTTGGACGATTCGCTGATTCTGTCATCAGACTTTGACTCTCATCTCACATTGCTGTCCCATGTAGCGTATTGTTTGAGGATGGCTGGCCTCACTATCAACGTTGAGAAGAGTAAGTTTTGCATTAAGGAGACTAAATAGTTGGGTTTTATAGTCGGGAAAGGAGGAATCAGGAGTGATCCAGATAAGATCTCAGCCATAGTTGACTATCCGTCACCTAAAACTGTTCGGCAAGCCCCACTCCTGCTAGGTATGGCGGGGTGGTATAAACGGTTCATCCTGAACTATGCTGATTTAACTGCCTCCATAACTGACACCTTGAAGAACCCTAGTCAGTTCAAGTGGACACCTGAATCCCAGACGTCTCTTGATTTGTTGAAACAAAAACTTACCACTGCTCCGTTGTTAGTGAGTCCAGATTTCACCAAGCCGTTCATCATACAGTGCGATACGAGAGCCAACAAGGTATTGGTGGAGTGCTGTTTCAACTAGATGACGATGGCCCCGAGAAGCCAATAGCCTACGTCTTGAAATAGTTGAACTCAGCACAACGAAATTACACCGTCACAGACCAAGAATGTTTACCTGCAATCTTAAGTGTACAGAAGTTCCGGCGCTTCATAGAACTTATGCCGTTTAAGATACTGACGGATCATGCGAGCTTGAAATGGCTGATGTCTCAAAAGGACCTCAGCGGTAGACTTGCTCCTTGGAGTTTGAAGCTTCAGGGTTTCGACTTCACCATTGAGCACCGAAAAGGAAGCCTGAATGTCGTCCCTGATGCGCTGTCACGCATTCATTGTGACAGCTTGTCCACACCTGAAGATCTTGGCCCGGAGGTTGACCTTAGTTCGCCATATTTCAATATGAAGAACTGCGGCATAAAGATAAAACGACTTCTGGCAAACTACCAGATCTTTGCGGCAGGGATGGCTTCGTTTACATTCGGACTGTTCCGAGAACAGGCGATCCGATTCAGGAAGAAGAAGCTTGGAAGCTTTGGATTCCACGAGGGCTTGTCTCCGACGTTATTTCGAGAGGGCATGATCCGCCACTGGTTTCTCACAGAGGTATAGGGAAAACATTGGAACGTCTGAGAAGACATTTGTACTGGCCACGAATGACAGTTGATGTCAGAAACTACGTAAGTGCCTGTGACGTATGTAAAGAGATCAGAGCCCTCAATACCATTCTTGGACCACCTATGGGAGTCCAGTCTGTGACAGAAAGACCCTGGCAAAATTTGTACATCGATTTCCTAGGTCCATATCCTCGGTCAGTGAAAGGAAATGTCTGCACCTTAATAGTTCTTGACCATTTTTCAAAGTTCCCGATTCTCACACCTATGAGAAGAGCATCTACACTCATCGTGTGCCAGTTCATCGAAAGGAAGTGTCCCATGTGTTCGGAGTCCCGGAAACGATAGTCTCTGACAATGGAGTCCAGTTTTGCTCGGCTCAGTTACCAGATTACTGGACAAATATGGGGTGAAGCACTTGCGAACGGCAGTTTACTCGCCGTAAGCAAACGCCTCAGAGCGAGTAAACAGGTCTCTATTGTCAGGGATTAGAGCATACATCCGGAAGGAACATACGAAGTGGGATGAGAAACTGAGCCAGATAGCTAGTTCCCTCAGGAGCTCTTTCCACCAAGCTGAAGACAAACTGAGATTGATCCGTGCGAGAGTGCAGGAAAATTTGCACCATGCGTTTGAACAGGGCTCAAAGGCCTATAATCTCAGGGCGAGGCCTGTTAATTTCAGAGTCGCTCAGGAAGTATTCAGACGGAATTTTGCCCAAAGCAACTTCCAACAGCAAACTAGTGCTAAACTGGGACGAAAATTTGTTAAGTGTAGGGTTAAGGCCAAGAAAGGAAACTTCTTATACCAGCTTGAGGATCTGCAGGGGAAACTGTTAGGAGTCTATTACGCCAAAGACATCAGGCAGTGATATCCATTCAAGAAGCGTTATCTATCTACTGCCACGGTTATTCCTGGTAGCCCTAAGAAGGCATCCAGCCAGCTTCACTGGTAAACTATAGGATATCGCGAAGCCCTCCTAGTGCCCCGTCAATGATATACCGTCCGTGATATACCTGTTGGAATTCAACCCTGTATACGGTCTTTATCAATCTAAGGGATGAAATCGGCATCGTCACTACGTCGACGACGCCTTGGAGACACACGTCGAGTGCGTGGAGTCAATCCGATCGGATGTTGCCTCGTGTTGTAGATCTAATCGATTAATCTAAACATAGCTAATGAATTAATTTAAAACAAGTTGTAGTGTTGTGTTAAACAATTTCCATATAAATCGTTAACTATAATTATTTAAAATTCGACGCGATCGTTCAATAAATAAATTATCAAAATTAAATTTTATCCGCCAAGTGAAGGGCTCTTCTATGCCCTATCAACATTCTATAAGCCAGCAGCACGGTAACGTTTCCTTTCCTTCGCTTCATCTGTGATCAGTGCAAATGCATTAGCACTTGTCACTGATCAGCAATCCGGGTGCACTCAGCTGTGGTCATTGAACTGCACGGTCTGAGGTATTGAAAGCAGCAATAGGCATAACACTATTGTTGTTTTTTTTACCTCGCTGTGTCGTTGACTGCTGCTGGTGGCGCCCAAATATTTGTGTTGTTGTGTGTCGCTTTTTGTTCCTTTTTGCTTTTTTGTTTTTGCCTTCAGCATGCAGAATTTTATTTTAGATTTCTGCAACATTCGCGGATTAAGAGCAAATCGGTTTTCGGTGTACTGCCACCTTAACTCAAAAAATCCGGCAATTTTTGCGCTAAGTGAAACCAAGGTCGTTTCTGATGCTGATATTAATCAGTATCACGTCCCTGGTTACAGCTTCGTGCCTCTTTTTTCTCAGCATAGAGGGATCGCAGTATATATTCGGAATGATGTGGCCTTTACTATTCTTCAAGATTTTCCTTCTGCTAATCCAGAGTTTAATTATATCTGGATTAGGTTCAAACTTCACAAGCACATCATATACTTCTGTTTCCTTTATCGCAGACCAAATATGTCTGATGACGACACGGTATTCGTATTTGACAATATCTCCAACAATATTGATCATTTGCTTTCTGTTTCCCCCTCTTCCGAAATCGTCCTGGCAGGCGATTTTAATGTTCATAATATACCGTGGCTCAGACATTCTTCTACCACAAGTCCTGCGGGCCGTTTCGTTGAACTCTTCTGTGAATCATTTAATTTGCAACAGCTAGTGGATGCACCAACGCGAATTCCTGATGCAGCTGGAGATAAAGCTAATTTACTCGACTTGTTTCTAACATCTCATCCTGACAAATATTCCATTTCAGTCGGTTCCCCTCTTGGAAATTCAGACCATTGTTTAATCACGGCTCAATTTACCACCTCAAACCTGTGCCGACCAACTGCTCCACCTACAAGTAGGCTTCTTTGGCACTATAAGAATGCTGATTGGGAAAGTCTCAATAAGTATCTTAAAGAAATTGATTGGTCGGTCTGTTTTGCTTCGAGGGATGTTGATGAATGCACATTACAATTTAGTAACATACTAAATCTTGGCATGCGTGAATACATTCCGTATTCTTACAGCAGGTCTCAACAACAGCATGATCGCTCCTGGTTTAACGATAAGTACAACCAAGCTATAAAAGCGAAAGAGTCTGCTTTTCGCGCCTATCAATTGCATCCATGTCCGGAAATGAAACAAGTCTACAAGACTGCACGGAACACCTGCAAGTCCATTATCCAGAGAGAAAAATTTCTTTTTGACCAGAATATTAGACAAAGAATCTTGACAAGCCGCAAAGGTAGCAAAGGTTTCTGGTCCCTGGTCAAAACCATCAGGAACAATTTCACCAGTTCCTCTATACCTTCACTACTTAATAATGGTGAAGTGATTGTTGACTCCCTGGATAAAGCTAATATTTTAGCTGCTAGATTCGCTTCAAATTCTCGTCTTCCACCAACTTCACAAACACCTGTTTTGCATCGCCCGTGTGAATGTGTACAAGAGCCAATACACGTTCGTACGAGGGATGTGGTCAGGGTCCTTAAGGGGATCAACGTCTCCAAAGCCGCAGGTCCTGATGGTTTTTCGCCCCTGTTAATTAAAAGCTGCGCCTCATCCTTGGCTAAACCTCTGCGCAAACTCTTCTACTTGTCTTATTCGACAGGAAAATTTCCAACTGCTTGGAAGCTAGCTCACGTTCAGCCTATTCCTAAGAAAGGAGAGGGTAGCGATCCCTCAAATTATCGACCAATTGCCATCACTTCGATTCTTTCAAAGGTTTTTGAATCTATCATTAACTCAAAATTAATGAAGTATCTAGAAACTAATCATCTCATCAACGATCGCCAATATGGCTTCCGAGCTGGACGCTCATCTGGAGACTTGCTGACCTTTCTTACGGAACGTTGGAACCGTAGTCTTCACAATTTTGGTGAGTCTAAAATCGTTGCCCTAGATATTTCAAAAGCCTTTGATAGAGTCTGGCATCCAGCCCTTTTAGCCAAACTCAAAGCACTTGGTCTCTCCCCACCTCTTGTATTATGGATTGAAAGTTTCCTATCTAGTCGCCAAATACGTGTTGTATTAGATGGCGTTACGTCTGAACCGCATCCCATAAATGCCGGTGTACCTCAAGGCTCTGTTATCTCTCCAACTCTCTTTTTAATTTTCATTAATGATCTGCTTTCCCTTACTTTCAATCCCATCCATAGTTTCGCAGATGACAGTACTCTTGATTTCGCTTACTCCTTTGACACTCTTGCAGAATCCAGGGGGAATGCTGCATGTGTTAAACGAGATTGCATGACTAGATCATTGAATAACGATCTTGCCAATATCCTCGCTTGGGGCAAAGCGAATCGCGTCGAATTCAATGCATCAAAGTCCCAAAGCTGTCTTATCTCATTAAAACAAGATCATAACTTAACCACACCCGTTTCTTTTGATGGAGCATTCATTTCTGATTCACCGTCACTAAGCATTCTTGGCATTAATATTTCCAGTAAGTTAAACTGGACAGATCACATCTTCTCTGTTGCCAAAGAAGCATCGAAATGTCTTGGATTTCTGAAAAGGTGTAAGAAATATTTCAGCCCGTCAAATCTAGCGCTCCTCTACAAGTCCTACATTAGACCTAGAATGGAATACAACTCCCATATATGGGCCGGGGCTGGTCGCACAGCCTTAGCTTCATTGGATATTGTCCAAAAGAGAGCCTTCAAGCTCATTGGCGATTTGGCAATAACTTGTCATATCGACTCACTCGAGCACCGCCGCAATGTTGGATGCCTTTCGCTCCTTTATCGCTATATGCATGGTCAATGTTCTGATGAAATATCTAGTCTAATCCCTTGTAGAATGATTCCTGCACGCGCTGCAAACCGCGCACATCCTTTAACCCTTCAAATTACTTTCGGCCGTACAGTAAAATTCAGAGATGCTTTTTTATCCCGAACAGTGCGAATGTGGAACAGCTTACCATCTTCTGTTTTTCCTCCGGCATACAATCTGCGGAAGTTTAAGGGCGACATACATCGGCACCTCCGCCACTTTCCTCATATCCCCTAATCCTTTCCCTATCTCCTTCCTGCCATGCTGTGCTTTGCATCATAGGGTATCCCCTGAGCTTGGCGTAATAATATATAAAAAAAAAAAAAAAAAAAAAACACCCTTGAACAATCGCCAGTCGGAGATCGGAGGGCCATGTTGTGCCGGGAAAGCTTAGTGATCAGTTGGTTGGGTTACTGGTCGCCAGGTTTTCTCAGCATCTCGGTGAAGGGAGGCAGAGAGGCATCGACCGGCTTGATTTTTTAGGTTACCAGCTTGTCGATGTACCTTTGGTTTCCAACACGGAGAAAGATGTCGAGGTCTGATCGAAGACTGACGGGACTTCAGGGATGTGTCCTCAATGCGTCATCGGTCAAGTAGGGCCAATAGTCGTAGTCGAGTACGAGTAATGAGGAATGCTGTTAGTGGGTCGTGGGTCGGGCGGGACACACGTTGGGCGCCCGCAGCGATGAGGCCTATGTTTAAGACCGGCTAGCTCAGTCGACCATTTTTCAGCGTTGTCTGAACCACAGGTGGTCTAGAGCACTCTGCCCTGTTATGGTCGTAGCGTACTGCATATAGCAGTATGCTACACTGAGAATTACTGCAGCATGTATACCGGCCGGCTGCCATACCGATAGTCCGCACGCACGCCGACTCGAAGAATTCTTGCCAGCTGAAACAAGGAAGAAGAAGCATCCGAGATGCCGGAACAAATTCCTTTTAAGAAAGTAGCCATGACAAAGAGAGTAAATAAAGTGCCCGGAGCAGAATATTTAAAAGTTATATGAGTAGTAAATAGTTCAATAGGAAAGGAACACAAAGAGCAAAACTAAAGTGGAAACAAAAATAGAGTAAGAAGTGCAGGGTATTTAAGCACGGTATTCGTACTATTGCTGTTATCAAGCTCATGAGGGGCATTCCCAGACTTTGGCTTGATTGAAAAGTATATGCAACTGTCAGGAATTATCAAGGCATTAATGCTTACTACTTGGCTTCAATGGGAAGCAAACCACATCGTCGGCTAAAAGTCAGACGTCAATAGTACCCCAAGCACGAAAACCTTACAGTGAAGCAACCTCGTTGTAAATTCAACTATATTATTACCCCTGAATGTGCAGCGCTGTAGGAAGAAAAACCAGAATCCAACTTCTCCAGCTAACCTTTTTATCTATGCGTGTTGAAAGATAAGCATGGTATGTACCTAGACTAAGACGGAAATACCGACAGGACCTAGTGCAATTAATTACTAATTAAAACTTTATCCGACAGTCGGCCCCATAGAGCCCTAAGTAAAAGGCCCGTGATCATCAGACATAATTGGACACGAAAATGTTAGTGGTTATAATTAGACTAGTTTATATTCACACATCAACTTTTACTACCTTTAAATAGAGCTTTATTAAGTAGATTACAATAAATAAAATTTTGCATTCAGGTAAAATAATACTGCCCTAATGTCACAACTGTAATATGTATGCGCACTTTTTGTGCATTTTTTTGTTAAATTTTGTTAAGCAGCACGGAAGGAATAGACGGATGAAGGCCCAGTGAGTTCCATATCATTTCGGTTACATACATATTTGAATCCTTTGTGATTTTTTTTATTAAACATACTTATTCAAACCTGTAGAAGAAAAATAGAAGGAGGAGGAGAAAACAAAGAGAATAATGTCCTTAAGAATAGCTAAAAGAACAATTTTCGTTAAAAAAACAAAGTGAAGAACGATCGACGGCACGCACATAACTATATTTTTCTATATAAACAACTGTGGATTTAACTTAATGCTTGTAAGCACACGCACCTGCTTCCAAGGAGCTCCTGTGGGGGACTTGATAAGACGTACGTAAATCGTTTGGTAAAATATTTTTATTATATACTACTTAGTAATTATTTGAAGAACCTTTGGGCCTCGCTAGCCTATCTATTAGATACGAATGTTTTTGTTTATTTACACATTCTGTTATTATTAAGTTTCTCTCAAGGAAACTAGAAATGGGACTAAAATTAAAAGAAAACAAAAAGGAAAAGAGGAACCAACCAAAAAACAAAAAGAATAACTTTTCACAGCAGAAAAAGATTGAGAACTTCCAATTCTAGTCGGTATAGTTATAAATTATTCCATCGAATCAAATAATTTCCGCCAAACGGAAGAGAATAGATATGTAATAGGAAAGGGTAATTTGAACTGTAAACTCTAATAGAAGTCGCATAAGATCAATGATTCTTCGCACCCATAAAAATTACATAAGAATATAGTCATCATGATTAGTCTTCCCCCCGTTTTAATATCCCGTCCCTTCGAATCGGGGCTAATGCATTATTTAAAGCTTTGTTTTCAACGGTCACTATCGTGACCCCAGTTAGTCCATATACCGTCAACGAAAGTAGTGACTATAAAGATTTCTAGAACTTCTGGTCTCGTCGTCATTCTTTTCATGCTCGACATATAGAAATTGCTAAATCTAATCACATTGAATATAGGCACTAAGTCGATAGTTTTTTTTAGTTTTTTCTGAATTGAGTAATTTTAGTCAGCATTTAGATTAATTGAGATACAGATATTGTTAACGCTGATCATATTGGAGTTAGACAGTAATAAAATATATTCCCATGAAGGAGAACGAAAAAAACGTCGCATTAGTCATTGTTTAGTTTAGCTTAGTAGGCATAGTAATAAGTTAGTGATCCCACTGTGTTATTATATAGTCTTTTAAGTTCTCCCAACTCGATGTATATTAGTAAGATAGGTGCCCAGTAAAATGGTGACGAAGAAACGATAAGATCTTTTACTTTCTCCTTTCGCTTTCCCGGAGCCCTCTCCCATGAAGGTCATCTAGGTCCGCTAGTCTGTCTCTTTGGGTGGTTGGAGCATGCAGGAAGGCAGACCATCTGCGCCTTCAATGGGGATGTAAGTAAGTAAGTAAGTGACGTAAGGGTCCCTTCAGGACTGAATGTGTGCCGGCGGTTGTGGTTAAAGGCACCAGATTTTTTTTATATGGCAGGCGGCAGCGGCAGGCTTTTTCGTGGAACCTCCCCACACTCTCCGCCAATAGCCGAGGCGACCTAGCGTGCCAACCTGCAGTCAACGCTGTCCGCCGAGTGATCTGTCAGCTCCTGCTGCCAGTCTGGGCTTCACGTCCAAGCCAATCACTCAACATAGTTCCATAACAAGCGAATTTATTGTCATAAAGGCCCTAGGTAGCTAGCTTGTCCACAGAACAGGCGAAGGAAGAACAGTTTTGTAGCTGGAAATGGCCGGGAGGAAGATAAGGTAAACTCCAAAATTTTCACTTTGTAACCTCGGTTAAGTTCGACGCCCGCGACGATTGGTTTGTTTAATCTGTGTCGACGCTGGTGATCGCTCGGCCAAGCAGTACGTCGACCATTTCTAGGGGAGTTCCAGAACGCTCAAGCACACGGTAGACGCTACTCGCCACGTGCCGTCATTTCGAAGAAGAAGTGATTAAACAAGGTAACAATTGGTGTCAATGGTGGGGTTCCACTTTAGTCCCCTAAAAGGGCCCCCACGAATTTTCAGCCCGTCGACCTCACAACGAGATTTGGAAGTCGAAGCTACACGAAGTTGTGGTACCGTACTAACGGTACAACGGCCGTCCTCACAACAACAGGAGTTCATCGACAACGACACACCGAACAGATTGGCCGTAATTAAATTGTATTAGTTCGAGACCAACGATAATTATTTTTCGCTCTCTTAATATATTTTTATTATTTGTCTAATATATTCTTATTAAATATATTTCTGTCGCATATTAATAGGAGGTATAACGTTTTCTACTACGTGCAACATAGTTCCATCAATTGACTAAAATTATTAATAAATAAAGTAGTTCACAGATCTAAATCAATTACAGAAATCTCTCTTACAGGCTGTCTAATCTAAATTAATTGCAATTATCACTAAGTACAATATTCTTAGCACTTATAACGGTTGCAAAATTTTCTACCAGCTGCTACAGAAAGTAAAGTGACTAAAATTATTAATAGCTGCGATATTCTAAGCATCTATAACGTTCGAAAGTTTTCTACTAGGTGCTATCGCAATTAAATTCATTAAAAGTAATACTAAATAAAATATTCTAAGCATCTATAACGTTGGAAAGTTTTCTACTAGGTGCTATCGCAATTAAATTGATTAAGAGTATTACTAAATACGAGATTCTAAGCATCTGTAACGCGTGAAAATTTTCTACTAGGTGCTATCGAAATTAAATTGATTAAAAGTATTACTAGATGCAATTTTCAAAGCACCTACAACGTTTGAAAGTTTTCTACTAGGTGCTATTGCGATTAAATTGATTAAAAGTATTACCAAACACGAGATTCTAAGCATCTGTAACGCTTGAAAGTTTTCTACTAGGTGCTATCGCAATTAAATTGATTAAAAGTATTACTAAATACGAGATTCTAAGCATCTGTGACTTTTGAAAGTTTTTGCTAGGTGTTATCGAAATTAAATTGATTAAAAGTATTACTGGGTGCAATATTCAAAGCATCTCTAACGTTTGAAAGTTTTCTACTAGGTGCTATCGCAATTAAATTGATTAAAAGTATTACTAAATACGAGATTCTAAGCATCTGTGACTTTTGAAAGTTTTTGTTAGGTGTTATCGAAATTAAATTGATTAAAAGTATTACTGGGTGCAATATTCTAAGCATCTATAACGTTGGAAAGTTTTCTACTAGGTGCTATCGCAATTAAATTTATTAAAAGTATTACTAAATACGAGATTCTAAGCATCTGTAACTTTTGAAAGTTTTTTACTAGGTGTTATCGAAATTAAATTGATTAAAAGTATTACTGGGTGCAATATTCTAAGCATCTATAACGTTGGAAAGTTTTCTACTAGGTGCTATCGCAATTAAAGTTATTAAAAGTATTACTAAATACGAGATTCTAAGCATCTGTAACTTTTGAAAGTTTTCTACTAGGTGTTATCGAAATTAAATTGATTAAAAGTATTACTGGGTGCAATATTCTAAGCATTTATAACGTTGGAAAGTTTTCTACTAGGTGCTATCGCAATTAAAGTTATTAAAAGTATTACTAAATACGAGATTCTAAGCATCTGTAACTTTTGAAAGTTTTCTACTAGGTGCTATCGCAATTGAATTGATTAAAAGTATTACTGGATGCAATATTCTAAGCATTTATAACGTTGGAAAGTTTTCTACTAGGTGCTATCGCAATTAAAGTTATTAAAAGTATTACTAAATACGAGATTCTAAGCATCTGTAACTTTTGAAAGTTTTCTACTAGGTGCTATCGCAATTGAATTGATTAAAAGTATTACTGGATGCAATATTCTAAGCATCTATAACGTTTGAAAGTTAGTTTTCTACTAGGTGCTATCGCAATTAAATTGATTAAAAGTATTACTAGATGCAATATTCTAAGCATCTATAACGTTGGAAAGTTTTCTACTAGGTGCTATCGCAATTAAATTGATTAAAAGTATTACTAAATACGAGACTCCAAGCATCTGGAACGCTTGAATGTTTTCTACTAAATGCTATCGCAATTAAAGTGATTGAAATTATTACTAGATGCAATACCCAAGGCATCTATAGAGTCTGAAAACTTTTACTGGGTGCTATTGAACTTAAGTCGATTAAAATTGCTAACCAAAATCAATATTCTACGCATCTAGACCAATTTCAAAACCTTTTACTGGGTGCTATTGAATGTAAGTTGATTAAAACTTCTACGTAATACAATATTCTACGTATCTAGACCAATTGCAAAACTTTTTACTGGGTGCTATTGAATGTAAGTCGAGTAAAATCACTACTTCGTACAATATTATACGCATATAGACAAATTTCAAACCTTTTTTCGGGGTGCTATTGAATTTAAGTCGATTAAAATTTCTACGTAATACAATCTTCTACGCATTTAGACCGGTTGCAAAACTTGTACTGGGTGCTATTGAACTTATGTCGATTAAAATTGCTACCAAATACAATATTCTACGCATCTAAGTCGATTGCAAAATTTTTACTGGGTGTTATTGGATTTAAGTCGAATATAATTTCTACGTAATACAATCTTCCGCGCATCTAGACTGGTTGCGAAACTTTCTACTAGCGGCTATTGGATTTAAGTTGATTAAGATTATTATTAAATACCGTATTCTACGCTTCTATACTAATTACAGCGTTTTCTACTACGCGCTACCCAACATAAATTGACTGTACGTTGCGCTTCCGGCATTTGGTCTAGGCCGCGTATGATATACGGCGATAATTTCGAATCTTTCACGCTCGATTATCGACGATTTGAATTACTTACGAGGAAGGGAGTAGCGATCGCGTAGGATGGCAGAAGAACAGCTCGAAAAGATTCTGCGAAAGTCACACAGTCTACACAGTCAAGTGCAATGGCGGAATTCGGCAATGAAATGAGAACCCTAAAAGGGGAGGATACGTCCTTCAGAGAAGAGTTGGGCACGTTACGAAGGCAGGTGTCCAATATGTCCGTCCTGAGCGCCTCTGCGTTCGCACATAAGGTCATGGACGATTCTGAGGTCACACCGAATGCACCAGCCTCTGACAAAGCGGATGCCCCGCCGCTTGTGAATTTGCACAACAATTTCCTAATCAATTGAAAATACAAGAATGCACATTCTGCATTCTTGCATTATTCAATTGACCCAAAACCCATCGCTCAATTAATAAATTACAATAAATGCGATCGATTGATTAATTGCAATTAAGCAAAAACATACGCTAAACAAAATATATGTCACAACCTTAAGAAGTGACTGTAATTGTATAAATTAAGTAGTGATACTCGAATAAACAGACAGTGTGATTTTAAAAGTAATCAATTGATTTAGTCAATCGAAAACAGCAAGTAGTCTTTTAACTTGGTGACTGCTATTTTTAGCTGCACCTTTCAAGTTCTCTAGGAGATCTACCTAAATGGCTGCCTCCCATCATCGCTTCATCAGTGCGCAAGAAATATAATTACTACACCATCCATCACCGTCGCCATTCCACACCGTCTCCAACTAGACTTCCCAAGCAGAATCCAGACTGTTGCAAGTTTCAATCGGCATGTCCTAACCCTGGGGGGTCAAAGCAGTGAAGAGAGGCACCGACGTCGTGCAGATCACAGTCGGGAAAAAATGACAGACACATAAGGAAGCCGACACTCTCACCAATGGAGTACGACGGTGAAGCATCTTGGAGCCACTGTGAGATACATTTTGAGGCAATCGCGGAAACTAACGGCTAGGACGATGGAACAAAAACCCGCTATTTAGCTGCATCTTTGCGCGGCCGGGCTTTGAGTTTTTATGAGACATTAAGTCAGGAGGCTAGGAGATCATATACTAAGGCAAGGAAGGCGCTTTCCATACAGTTTGGTGCTGAGTATAATCAATCAGTTGGTCACGTCCAACTGAGCACAAGAGTTCAGAAGAATGGGGAGAGCTTTTCTGAGTATGCCACTGACCTTTTACGGCTGACTCGACTGAAGTTCTTATATTGTCCAGAGAATGCGAGGGATCAGATCGCTTTGGAGCATTTCCCAGACGGAATTTTTAATTTCGATGTTCAGGAAAGGGTGCGAGACTTCCATCCGTCTACTCTACAAGATGCTGTCCAAACAGCTCTCCGAATTGAAGCTAACCATCGAGCATCCCGAGCCGCGAGGCGAAATATACTAGTCGTGGTAGCAACAAGCAATAATAGAACGCTTCTAAGAGAACCGCCAGATTTTAGAAATGACCAAGGGAGAAGAGACTCCGTACGAGTGCCGTCGGCAAAAGCGAGCGAGCTAGCGTGAGGGAGCCGCAGCTAGCTCAGCCAGACTCTAAAGCTTCTAAATTCGTTAGCGCCTCGTCGAAACCGGAGCTGATAGCCCGAAATGTCACAGGGACTATCCGCCGATGCGACTTTCGGCGAAGGTTCGGTTTTATCGTGCGTGATGAGAATAAAAGAGATGTCTTCTTTCACTTCGCTAACTTTCAAAGACCAATAGTAAATCCGGAGAAGGAGTTAGCACCGGGAATATGTGTAAAATTCGACCAGATTGAAGGTCGTCCCACCAGCCGGTCGATTAGTATCCGTCTGGTACCAATTGAGCCGCGAGAGAATATAGTAGGACCTCCACAAACAGTTTAATTATCACGAGGTCCACCGCAGTCGAATTCCCAGCAAGCCCAAAGTCACGACGGAAACAGAGAAAATAGCACGAATAATACTCAATCTAGACCAAACGAAAATTTAAGCACGAGTCAGCTGCTCTCAGGGAGCAGAGACCAGCACACATCACCAACGCTCCACGTACCGCTCGCCAGCACGTCCTCGGCAAGCCCATAACTTACCCTTTACCAGTGTCCGAATTTTCACCACTAATCAACCTTTGACCAAGTCCCAACTTTTCAGTAGTAATCAACCCTCTACCAATCGCTAGCACACCAAACAACCAAACACTAACTAACAATACACCAAACACCATATCAAACACTAGCACACTTTCTACTCATACACCAATGACTCCCGCCGGCTCAAACACAGCACATATTAACACTATCCACCCCCCACTTCCCACTAACACATTAATACCTTCCTTTTTTCCTACTAACACACTAATCTCCCGTCCACTTCCCATTAATTCCCTAACCAACCCCCCTCTTCCCACTAACACACTAATACCTTCCCCCTTTCCTAATAACACACTGATCTCCCCGCCACTTCCCATTAACCTCCTAACAAACCATCAACATCCCATTAACACATTAACCCCCCCCCCCCCCCCCCCCCCACCAATAATGCACAGATACACCGCCCACCTCCCACAAAGACACTAACGGACAACCTTACACAGGACACCCACACTTCGATCCCACACCATTCACCAGAAAGTTGTATCCCAATTCCCGCCACACCCATAACACTAGACGACGTAGAAATGCTGGACAGTACGAGAACACCAGCTTGGAGGCTACCACCTCCAACTTAATAACTGTGAGCCAAGGTATGACTTGTAGTACCATCAAGATAAAAGGAAAAATTGGAGGACTTGTCTGCCACATGATTGTGGATACCGGAGCGATGCATTCTATTCTCCACAGAGGCGTATTAGGCCTTTTGCAATACCCTTATAGTCTTAACCCATCTTTAACACGGGCTCGAAATGTCACTGGAGGAACCAGCATAGTGGACGGCGTCATTGAGTTACAAGTAGCTATAAAAAACTTTACCACAACACTTACCTTCTACCTAGCTGACGTCTTTGACGACTGCATCATCGTTAATCGAAGAGGAGGGCACTGACATTTTTGTTAGAACCACCATACCACATACCACAATACCACCCGATTCCTCCTGTTTCGTAGCACTTTTCAACCCGCTAATTTGTGAACAGAAAACCGTGTTGATATCTCCAAAGAATATCCCATCTTCTCTTTGGATGGAACCAGCGGTCTGCCAGTCCAACAATGAAAATCTGATAGTTCGTGTGACAAACTTAACGGATAACCCAATCGAACTCAAGGCTAACACCTCTCTCGCCGACGTGGAAGTTGCTGCGGACATTGCCAGTTCTGAGGAGGCAGTAACATTGAACATCAATAATCTACCACTCGAATTATGCTTATTGCTTGAAGCCACAACACTACACCTGGATAAGCAACAGAAAAGGTTACTGGAAAAGCTACTGGTGGAATATCCAGATGTCTTTGCGCTAGCAAAACATAACCTCGGCCGAACTGCGATAATGCGACATCCGATAGACGTAGGCAGCAGCAAACCGAGTAAGCAGTCTCCAAGCCGGCTTCCCCTAGCCAAACGTCAAGAAGCGGAAAATCTAGTACACGAGATGAAAACCCAAGAGGTTATCAATTCACCCAATAGCCCTTGGACTTCCCTAGTCGTGCTGGTAAAGAAAAGGGATGGCTCGACTAGATTTTGCGTCGACTACAGGCGGCTCAACGAGGTCACCAAAAAACATTCGTATCCGCTGCCACATATTGATCTAACTCTTGATGCACTCGCTAGTTCAACTTGGTTTTCGACATTAGACTTACAGTCGGGCTACTGGCAACTAGAAGTGGAAGAAGATGACCGCGAAAATACCGCGTTCACTACAGGCAGTGGATTGTGGGAGTTTTCAGATGTTATCGTACATGGCCCCACGTTCGAACAGTTGGTAGAAAATCTCCGCCTTGTCTTAGCCCGATTAAGAGTAGCAAATCTAAAAGTTTCACCGAAGAAGTGTCAATTGTGTCAGAGGGAGGTGAAATTCCTAGGACACGTCATCAGTGACTCCCGCTTGTCGACAGATCCCGACAAAACTACAAACACGAAGAGATATCCAGTCATATCTTGGTCTGTCTGCTTATTACCGGCGATTCGTTAAAAATTTCTCAGCTATCGCGAAACCATTAACGGAGCTTACGGAGAAAGGACGAAAGTTCCTCTGCACAGATGCCTGTCAAGAAGCGTTCGAGGCATTGAAAGACCGCTTAACAACTGCAACTATACTTACACAGCCTGATGAAAACCGGCCTTTTATCCTGGACACTGACTCCAGCCAACTCGCTTCGGGAGCTATTCTCTCAAAAGTGAGAGACGGGATAGAACACGTGGTGGAATATCACAGCAAAACATTCAGTCAGCCTGAGCGAAACTATTGTGTCACCACGAAAGAATTGGTCGCGATAGTCAAAGCCTGCGCACATTTTCAGCCCTACTTACTGGCAAAAAAGTTCACAATTCGAACAGACCATGCATCTTTGAGATGGTTGATGAACTTTAGGTGTCGCGAGGAGCAAGTTGCAAGATGGATAGAACGCATGCAGGCCTATGATTTTGAAATCGTTCATCGTCCAGGTAAAAGTCACAGTAACGCAGATGCAATGTATCGCCGTCCTTGTTCAACAACTGCTTGTCAATATTGTCGTGTCCCAAAGCAATCACACAACGAATATCTTCTTTAATAAATCAGAACACACGAATTGTTTTAGACAGAAAACTTTATTTTGTACAACACTGACCTATCTTACTTTACTTTACAACTAACAGGAACCGAAACATGACACTGCGATGACTGATTATTAAACGGCACTCGCCAGACCAGTCATTGGTCTTTTATGCCCCGATATTCGGAAGTACTTTCTTTGCTCACTACGCGGATGTAAACAAACGACAACAACCTTGTCGTTTGTTCTACCGGTTGCAGCACCTGAGTCGCTTAGAAGTAAACAATCGCTTTACATAACAATTACCATGCTAGGCTAATTGTTATCGTAATCGTCGATTGCTCCACTAAGCGCTTATCGCAGCCAGCTGTTGGGCCAATCAGCAAAACAACCGACAGTTGCAGAACAATACCATGCGAGGTATTGTTTAGCAATTGCTGATTACTTCGCTAGAATGCGCCCTTGGCTGCTGGAAGAATCTTCCGTATATTGGGCCATCACATCCCTCTCCCCTTGGAAAAACTAGTTTCCGCAGGGAACTAGATCTGGAGAGTGCAATAGTCTTAAAAATTGAAAATATTTTAATCTCTGTTCGGTTCAGATTTTATTTTACATTTTTCGTTACTTACTCAAATTTTTCTTATTCCTTTCATTTTACATCTTTTCTTTCATTGTTTCAGTTTTCGCCAATTCTTATTTACTTTCTCTTATTATTTTCTTTTCACATTTAATTTCTTTCTTATTTTCTTCTAATTTCTATTTTATTCTGTTCTTACAACATATCTGTATTGGTTTCTATTTAATTTAATTCTTCTTTATCCTTAACTAATTAACAGCAATAACTTCATACGTACTTTGTTTTTCATTGCTCTATTATACTTCTTTGTCAATCAAAACAAAACTTTATCTGTTCTGATTTACTTAACTTTAACTACTTACTTAACAAAAATTTTTTTTAACTATATATTCGCGTGTTTTAAATACAAAATTTCCTCTTTACAATATAGGTACTTCCTTATTCACTTAACATTGAACATTTTTTCCCATAACTATTTTCTTTCCTTATTTTCCACGTAATTTACCAATTTATTACTTCCCTTCTATAGCAAAACATTGATCAACGCTTTTTTCCATTATCTTTTATATACATGTAAATGTATCATATCTTTTTATCAATTACACGCACTTGTAACTCTTACCATCTCTAATCATGAATTTTTACAACTATTCTTTCTATTTGATACCTCTATTTTTCTTTACCTTTGTCTTACCTGCAGGTCTATAGAACGTACCTATTTACAATAATATCTAATGCTCCGGTTCGCTAACACTGCTGCATGCTGTTACGGTTACTTCAGCCGTACCATTAACCTGTCAACTACCGTCGGCTCGTTGTGTTGTGTGGACTATTACCTTGATGCTAGTTGGGTCCTTTGTTCAATGAGCTGTTTCAATTGCTTAGTTCGGTGTTCCTAGTTGTGCTCAGAAGTAGATAAGCTATGCGGGTACCAGATCACTTTTTTATGCCTCCAGGATTTCGCCACAGATGGCGCCATCGTCGCTAGGTGGTTTGAGCCCGTATTAAATATAGGTTTGTGTCTTGGTTGTATTGGTTTGTGTCTTGGATACACCATGTGCTGCGCCTAAATGTAGGCTTTTGGTTTCATTGAGTCTCGACTGCGCCCTAGCGGGATTAATCGGTACTACCGGGATGCATCATTTGATCTTGACTGCACCCTAGCGGCATTAGCCGGTACTAACAGCATGCTCCCGTACTACGGTTTTCTTAAATAGATATGTGTTGCGCCTAAATGCAGGCTTTTGGTTTCATTGAGTCTCGACTGCGCCCTAGCGGGATTAATCGGTACTACCGGGATGTATCATTTGATCTTGACTGCACCCTAGCGACATTAGCCGGTACTAACAGCATGCTCCCGTACTACGGTTTTCTTAAATAGATATGTGGTGCGCCTAAATGTAGGCTTTTGGTTTCATTGAGTCTCGACCGCGCCTTAGCGGGATTAATCGGTACTACCGGGATGTGTCATTTGGTCTTGACTGCGCCCTAGCGGCATTAGCAGGTACTACGGTTTCTTTAAATAGATATGTGGTGCGCCTAAACGTAGGCTTTTGGTTTTGAACTAATATTAGTAATAATTAAAGTTGACGCCAGGAAATTTTTGTTCATGTCAATGGATTCTAGATGGTTGGGGTGGAGGTATTAGGGGGTGGGGAAGAAATTTTCATCAGAAATCCTCTACGCGCCATTTCTTGAGTAAGGTGCCCTAGCGGTCTTAGCCGGAACTACCAGCATGCCTTGATTTTGCTGTTTTCTTTTATTAGCGGGAGAGTTCTAGATATCGGCATGACGTCATCATGGTTTTGCTGCACCTAAATAAGTTTTCTTAGCAGGGAAGTTCTAGATATCAGGATTATTCGAATTTCACAACATGACATCACCATGAACAGATTCTAGACGATGTCAGTGAGGGTTCTGGGGTATGTGTGTATTGAAAAGTCTTATGTTTTATAAACACTTGTTTTTATTTCCAATAAAATTTCTTATTATAAAAGTATTTCTTATAGCACACTGTCCAATATGAACTTGGCAAGATGGCGGATTTGTGTTAATCTCTATTAGTTTTCCACAGTTGTATTCATCTTCAACGTTAATAATGATTTCACCCTCTCCAACTATCTTCTGCACCCAATGAACTTTTTCAGCTCCTTTACATATACGGTTTTGTTTCGAAGCAGTGGTTCAACTATAGTGTACAGCTTGTGATATGGTATGTAGCCATCATCCCAGCGGAATCCATGAAAATTGTGTTGAAGCCATTTTACTTGTCTCTTTTTTGCTGAAGTCAAATCTTTGTATCTGAACGGTGGTTGAAATATAAAGGTGCTGCATCTGGTTTTCATTGTTTAAAATTGCCAGTTCTTTAGTGATGACTTCATTGAGATTTGTTTTGAATCCTTGGACGTCTACGATGACAGCCATTTTCTTAATTTAACTTTCTAACTTCACTTGTCAGCGGACTGTATTCCACTATTCGATCGTGTAGAAGCAGGCAATATGCTGTTGTATTAGCCGGTATATTTTCAGATGTCTTGAATTCTAGCCTTATGTCAACAGGTCCAGTTTTTATTGTTTAGTTTTGATGTGAGCAATCAATGACAGCGATCGGAGCATCGGTTTTGAACTTCTCCCATGTGAGGAACGGTTGATACTGATGACCATAGTATGATTGTGTAAACTTTATATACATCTCATACAGATATGCGTATCTATTCAAATCAAATTTCAAATTCAAATCATCATAGGGATATGATTCTGAGTTCAAATGAACTGTAACATCGGTGAGTTGACAGTGATCAAACTTGCTTGCATCTTTGGTTTTATCGTTCCTTCGATCCGTTTGTAATGCTAAGATGATAAATCGAGGTTTCTCCAGTTGAGCGGAAGTCTTAACTGACCAGGTTTGATGCGTGGACTCCGGTAGTACTGGATACTCATATATGTCCCAGCTGCGGAATGGTATTTGTATCGGGCGACCTCTCCCGATAATTTTAAATAGTTGCAGCTTTTCATCATCGGATACTGTAACATGTGGAATACTCCATTGAAGTTTGGTAATTTCAATTTTCATCACATCAGTTGGTGATATAATGGCATTATCGTCTGTCCTGCTCCGGATCAATATGAGTTCATGTTTGGAATTTATCAGAATTTTCTTGTAATCTTCAGCGAATCCCAATAAATATTTCAGAGGTACACAATAGTTAAACAGTCCATTGGCTGGTATAACGGATGAATCTGGTGACCAGCTGCCGTTGAGTAGTATCCTGCTTACATTTGCATTTAGCGATACATAGTTTTTTAATGTTGTCGTAATCCCAAGATTTCTTGTACGATCGATTTCCACTGCATTCAATTCATAGCGTATTTCCTTAAAAAGAAATGGTAGAGCGTTGTTAGCTAATTTTGCGGTTGCTGAAACGGTTCCATCCAGCTTTGTTAGCGACCCCTCAATGTAAAAAAACTCCTGCTGGGTAGAAGATTCAAGTCCTGATGGTGTACAGAGATACGGATTTCATCGCTGTTTTTAAATGATGTTAGAAATGGTGAATACGAGTGATGTTCAAATTTAGTAACACTGTTATCAAAGCGAGCGTCTGGTGCAATATCTAGTATTCCTTTATTCATTGTTTCAGCGTTAAGCCTATCGATAGTAAATATGCTGTATTTGCAGGTGTTAATGAAGGTCTTGACCGCTTCAAGTTTGTCCGCTGACTAATGATCTTGTCTGCTCCGAACTCGTATTTATCATTATTGTATATCAACATGCTGTGGCTTCAAATGTAACCTGATGGTTATAGTCTCCCCTCTGAAGTTGATTAAGTCACCGTCTTGGTCAAGGAGCTTCAATGTTAGAGAACTTATACGTTTGGTGCTCACAGGCAAATAGATTACATTTTTGGGTACCTCCACTATTTTATACCCAGGCCCAACGTTCGGGGAAAACTCGTGGAGAGTGTGTACTTGTGTGTTGTTGAAGAATGATCCTGATATAATATTACATTCGATGCGTATAGTATTTACTTTAATGTAGTTGACTGGCAACTCTGATGCATGTACTATATTAGCAGATAAGTTTCTTTTACTGAATCCTAGCAGAGGAGCTATGGATCTCTGTTTTTCAAAATGAATTTCTTCAGTTGCCTTAACTTCACTCTTCAATGTATTATTGTTAGCCTTTATCGCAACCTTTATCCTTTTCCCTTCTTTATCCAGGTATCCTTGTACATATTTTGCTATATCATCAATCTCATAGGATCCAACAGGTATCTCAACAACCTCATTCCCTACATGAACCAGATTATTGCTCACATCCATATTTGGTATAGAGTTGTATATTTGAAAATCAATTAATCCACAAACATAATCAGTTGCTAGCTCCAGCGGAGGAAAGTACTCAGCAGTGAGCAGAGATGACTTTCCCGTGAGAGTAAGTGTTAATGACATGGCGGTTGATAATGAACTGTCACAATTTCAATATAGATTCATTTATTTATCTACATTTTTTACATTTTACATTATTTACATATATTCAAAATCTTTGCATCAACCAAAGTATGAATACTTGAAGCGAGTGATGACCCCCTTATCAGGATTGGGGTATTATACATTCTCAAACAACTGCGACGTTCTACCTCCAGAGGAAGCCAAATCACATTCAGTGTTTATTTTCGATGATGAAGCATGTGAAAAGCAAGATAATGTGCGATCATATTTTTGCATGGGTCGCCACGAAGATATAGACAGCTTCTATCTCTGTCAAACATATACGCATATACCAAAGCACTTAATACGTGACAATGCTAATTTAATCATCTTATTCAAGCAAGATGTCTTGAATTTGAAACATATCTATAATGATCATGTGAACACAGACATGAAGTTTGATAAATTTCGAAGAGCCTGTGCTGAGTGTTGGAAGGATGAATATGGTTTCTTGATGATTGATAAGGATAGCTCATTAAACAAGGGGAACTACCGTAAAGGATTTGATACCTTCATTGTACTATAAAAGGATGAAACATGCGAAACCTTCTTAAGTCGAAGTTGTAACTCAGTCAAAAGCACACCGAGTCCTGTAGACCTGCTGAGTAGATTAAAGCTGTTCACCGATTATCAGACCTGTTTGAAAAGCTGTTAACGTGTTATAAGAGCTGTTTTAAAAGCTGTTAAGCTGTTATCAGAGCTGTTTAAAAGCTGTTAAGCTGTTATCAGAGCTGTTTGAAAGCTGTTAAGCTGTTATCAGAGCTGTTTGGAAAGCTGTTAAGCTGTTATCAGAGATGTTTGGAAAGCTGTTAAGCTGTTATCAGAGCTGTTTGAAAAGCTGTTAAGCTGTTATCAGAGCTGTTTGGAAAGCTGTTATCAGAGCTGTTTGGAAAGCTATTAAGCTGTTATCAGAGCTGTTTGGAAAGCTGTTAAGCTGTTATCAGAGCTGTTTGAAAAGCTGTTAAGCTGTTACCAGAGCTGTTCGGAAAGCTGTTAAGCTGTTATCAGAGCTGTTTGCAAAGCTGTTAAGGTGTTATCAGAGCTGCTTGCAAAGCTGTTAAGCTGTTATCAGAGCTGTTTGGAAAGCTGTTAAGCTGTTATCAGAGCTGTTTGAAAAGCTGTTAAGCTGTTACCAGAGCTGTTCGGAAAGCTGTTAAGCTGTTATCAGAGCTGTTTGGAAAGCTGTTTACCTGTTATCAGAGCTGTTTGAAAAGCCGTTATTCAGTTAATATCGAAGATGAATGAAAATCTATTAAAAGAACTCATCAAGACAAGGAATGCAGTGCGAAAGAAATTTAAAGCTCTAAGGATGGGAAGGATTGAAGCAGAAGCTCAACTTGAAGAAACCTTTAAGCCAATCACTAAACCCTTAAAAGAGTTTGTTAGAAGAGTCAAATACGAGCCACCGGATATTGCCAAGTTTGAGACAATAGACACAAAAGAAGAAGAAGAAGAAGAAGAAGAAGAAGAAGAAGAAGAAAAAGAAAAAGAAGAAGAAGAAGAAGCAAAAGCAGAAGCCAATGACATTGTGGAACCTTTTACCCCGCCAAAACGAAAATATGTGAAAATGGAGGCTAGTAGCACACCTATAAATTATGGAGATTATTCCTTAACATCTGAAGGAGAATTCGCAACACCCAAACATTCAAGAACATTGAAAGCAAGGTCTCCTGTCACCTCCCCCGATACGTCTGGATACATAGTTTCAAACTATTTAAAGCTATTCGCTGATAATAGCCCTAAAATTGATCCAACCTATGTAGTTTACTATGATAACAACGCGTGGAGAATCGGTAATTCAACGTTTGATGTTGATGATGTAGGAAATATTGTTATCAAGGGGAAGAGGTATAAAACAACTTTGAGGTTATGTGAGCTGCTATTTATGAAGGATCCTGTAAAAAGTCTATATACTAAAGAGGATTTAAATAATTATGGATCTATTTTGAGAGATACCAATGCATATAAACGTGACTATGCTGAAGATGGAGAAATAAAAGGTACTAGAGCGGCTAGGTATAAAGCTATAATCAGTAAACTTATACAGCATAAAGGCATGGGACTAATGCGTCTGCCTAAAGAAAACATTGATCACATTTACTGGGATGATCCAAGTGAATTAGTGGATAGACTGCGTCTTCTAATGGCATCAAAGCAGGCTGGAAACACCAGTCACAACAATGAAATTGTATCTATCCTGGAGGAGTTGCGAGAAGCGTATATTATAGTTTAAATACTACTTCATTACCATCCTTCATCACCATCTACAGATGAGCGTTGACAAGTTTGGACGTTTCTCTAAGCGAGGATATCTTGGGAAAGCAGGTGAACGTGGACCAACAGGAGCTCACGGACCAGCCGGTAAACAAGGAATTCAAGGACCAGATGGTAAACGAGGAGCTCAGGGTCCAGCTGGTGAACAAGGAGAGCGGGGTATTGGATTTAATTTAACGATAAACGGAGACTACGATCTAAACTCAAAGTGTATAAAACGACTTGGTGAACCCCTTGAAAATGACGATGCTACTACCAAAGACTATGTTGACAAGAAAATTAAAATAAGTGTTGAAGAAATAAAAAAAACTATTAATATAGAGTTGACAAATTTAACGCTATATATCAATGATGAAATCGCGAAGATTGAAAACTACCTGTTTACATCAGTAATAATTAAGAAAGACTTGACACCAAAAGATGGTGTATATGAGTAAAAACTCTTGAGAAATCTGTTTCATTTCTAATTACGATGAGAAAGAGACAAGTGGTAAATGAGCTGCATAAACCAGCGAGAAAAAATTTTAAACGACGTCGTGTGATTATCAAAGGACTAGATGACTTGTGGCAGGCAGACTTGGTTGAAATGGATCCCTACAAGTATGTGAACAAGAGTTACCGCTATCTGCTGACAGTAATTGATACCTTCTCCAAATATGCATGGGCAATTCCAATTAAAAGAAAAACTGGTGCAGAAGTAAGAGATGCCATGCAATCTATATTAAGCAAGGGACGAATACCTAAAAACCTGCACACTGATGATGGAAAGGAATTCTACAACAGCCTCTTTAAAAATCTAATGCTGAAGCATGCAATTAATCATTACTCTACGTACAGTTTCCTCAAAGCATCCATAGTGGAACGATTTAACCGAACTCTAAAGGATATGATGTGGAAGGAATTCAGCTTTAATGGAACTTATCAGTGGATTGGTATGGTAAAGAAACTGCTCGCTGAATACAACTCAAGAATACATCGAACTACGAAAATGAGACCACGTGATATCAACACCTCCAATGAGGAACAACTGCTTTCAACTGTATACAGTCATATAAAGATTGTTGTTCCTGCAAAGTATAAAGTTGGAGATTTTGTACGCATCAGCAAATACAAGCATATATTTGAGAAAGGCTATACACCAAACTGGACAGCTGAGATTTTTAAAATTATTAAAGTTCAAAAGACAAACCCCATCACATATCAGCTGGAAGATTATCAAGGAAATCCAATCACAGGAGGCTTTTATGAATTGGAGCTGCTAAAAGTTAAACAATCAAACCTATATCTCGTAGAGAAAATCCTAAAGTAGAGTGGAGATAAAGCTTACGTTAAATGGCTCGGATTTTCATCAAAACACAATTCTTGGATTAATAACAAAGATGTTTTATAATTTCTTGAAAAAACACCTATAATACAATTTAAAATAAATATATATTTATAATACTTTATACATGTAGCTATAATGCAAATTACTTTAATAAATGAAACTAAAACTATAATACGTATTTTATTTACACTAGATTTAGATTCTTTCTGGGGTTGCCACTTGTTGATCTGATGAAATGGAGTAATGCCCCAAGGTTAAGTATTCGCCATTCCGCTCATAATATGTCGGTTATTTTCATAAGGACTGATATCCAAATAAATGCACAGCTACACACATCCACCCGCGCCTTAGGTAACGTTTCCTCAGCCACCAAGTAGCCCAGCCCAACATACCACAGGAACTCATACTAAAGTAAACAACTGAAACCAAACTCAAGCTGACAAGTATACTGCCCCCGATATAAATTCGCTTAGGGTATTTCACATCATTACTTAAGCCGTATACATTCTACCCAAGTCTTGAAAACAGCAAAACCATGATGACGTCATGCCAATATCTAGAACTCTCCCGCTAATGCATGCTGGTAGTTCCGGCTAAGGCCGCTAGGGTACCTTACTCAAGAAATGGCGTCTGCGCCCAAACAGATGTCGCTAATATCTCGAAAACCAAAGGATTTCTGATGAAAATTTCGTTCCCCCTCCCGCCCCACACCACCAAGAATCCATTTCCATGAGCAAAGATAACTTGAAATATTAATACGCTAATATCTCGAAAACCAGAGCCCGTAGAGGATTTCTGATGAAAATTTCATTACCACATACCACCCCTCTAGAATCCATTGGCATGAACAAAAATTTCCTACCATTAACTTTAATTATTAGTTCAAAACCAAAAGCCTACATTTAGGCGCTCAAGAAAAATCAATTATTACTAATATTAATTCAAAACCAGGCGCAACACTTGAAAACAACAAAAGCCTACATTTAGGCGCACCACACATCCAAAAAAGTGAAGCAAAAAACATCCCAAAACCGTAGCATGCTGTAACGTGTGAGCAAAAGTGAAGCAAAAAACTTCCCAAAACCGTAGCATGCTGCCACGTCTGGGCCAAAAGTGAAGGAAAAAACTTCCAAAAGAATCGTACCACACATCCAAAGCTGTAGTACCGGAGCATGCTGGTAGTATCGGCTCACTGACATCTTCTAGGATCTGTTCATGGTGATGTCATGTTGTGAAATTCGAATGATGCTGAACAAAGCCTACATTTAGACGCAGCACCCCCATGAGCGAAAAAAACTTGAATTATTACTAATATTAACTATATCTAAAAAGGTAAAATCGCTAATATCTCGAAAACCAAAGCCCGTAGAGGATTTCTGATGAAAATTTCGTTCCCCCTCTAACCCTCGCCCCTCTAACACCTTCTAGAATCTATTGGCATGAACAAAACTATCCTAGGTAGCTTGAATTATTAATAATATTAACTATAAAAGAAAAGGTAAAATCGCTAATATCTCGAAAACCAGAGCCCGTAGAGGATTTCTGATGAAAATTTCTTCCCCCCTAATACTACCACCCCAACCATCTAGAATCCATTGGCATGAACAAAAATTTCCTAGCGTTAACTTTAATTATTACTAATATTAGTTCAAAACCAAAAGCCTACATTTAGGCGCACCACATATCTATTTAAGGAAACCGTAGTACGGGAGCATGCTGGTAGTACCTGCTAATGCCGCTAGGGTCCAGTCAAGACCAAATGATACATCCCGGTAGTACCGATTAATCCCGCTAGGGCGCAGTCGAGACTCAATGAAACCAAAATCCTACAGTTAGGCACAACACATATCTATTTAAGAAAACCGTAGTACGGGAGCATGCTGTTAGTACCGGTTAATGTCGCTAGGGTGCAGTCAAGATCAAATGATGCATCCCGGTAGTACCGATTAGTCCCGCTAGGGCACAGTCGACACTCAATGAAACCAAAAGCCTACATTTAGGCGCAGCACATGGTGTATCCAAGACACAAACCAATACAACCAAGACACAAACCTACATTTAGCACGGGCTCAAACCACCTAGCGACGGTGGCGCCATCTGTGGCGAAATCCTGGCGGCATAAAAAAGTGACCTGGTACCCGCATAGCTTATCTACTCTCAGAAAAATCTGCAACGCCGATATACAGTGGAAGCTCACTGGTGTTTGACTCATCTCAGGTAAACTGCGCTTATGCAACTATCAGCTTGTGGGGCTGCACTCTTTGGTAGCTTTAAAGGGTATTTCTAATAGCGAGATTTCGAGTAAAGCGGACTTTCAGTTTACTGTTGAGCTTTTACTTATAAGGCTCATTGGCTGCTGATCGTCCCTACATGCCTTTGTTCACTCTAATTGATCTTTGAATCTCGTTATTTTTTTTTTTTTGTATTACTTCCATATGCATGATGGAATTCTCCCAATTACATAAATTATTGAGAGTCCAAAAAAGATACATTTCCTCTATTGAAAATTTTGTAACGCGCTTTCTAAAACTGCAAAGAATTCTGCATGATTCCTAGTTCTTTTAACAGATTGTGCTATCTGTTTTAGATTTGCCTTTATATAACCTTTAGTCTTCAATCACATCTTTAACATACAGTGACACATTGCGATGATCTTCGGTATTTGAACTTTTGGAAACTCTCATATATCCCAGTGATTGTATATGTGGGTTCCGGATTAGTAGACAATGCTTTTCTCGTGAGGTCTAATTTCTGATTCTTCCAGTGGCTCTTTTATTTTTTAAATTCATCAGCGCTTTCCTTCTCTTCATCAATCTTCACAGTTCGGACACTGTGTGCGTTAGGACAGTCGTCGACGGATAACTTTTGTCATTTTCCCACCAACAGTATTATTCTGATGATCAACTTGCTTCACGTAAATTATACAAAGATGTTTCTGGAACCGATGTAAGCAATTCTGCTGCAGTCTCCTTGAGGTTGCTTCAACTTCTACCTATGGTTAGCGACGAATTTTAAATTCTATGCTTAAACGTAGGATTTCATTTTTGTACTTATTTATGTATTTACCTTTTTTTTTTAACATCTAAATGTTAACTTAGGTTATTTATGTTTCCTTATATCCATTAATTTTTTATGAGTTTAAACTTTAATCATTTGTTACATATTTTATACATTTACTCTTTCAAAGTAAGGAATATTGTTCTAACCTGTCTTACATCTTTTTTCAATGAGTTTATAATAATTTTTTTTTTATACATAGGTAATATTTTTCCCATTTAACTTTTTTTTTCTTATACATCTTTACGACTTTTGCCTTTTTATTTCTTCTCAAGTAATATTCATTATTATTTTTTTTTTAAAGCAGCCAAGGGCAGTACTTAAATTTTCTATATTTTTCTTTTATTTAGAAATCTTTATCTTTTTATATATTTCAATTCTTTCTTCCTTTTGGTTTTTTGTTTTTAAATCTTTATTTTTCTTACACTTTATATCTTAAACTGTTTCTCTTTCTTTTTACTAGAGAACTATTTTTTACTTTAAATTTCTAAGCCTCCTTGTTTTTTCTTTTGAATCTCACTATTATCTGTTTTGTTTTTTTAATTCTCATTCTCTTTTTTTCTTTTGAATCTCACAAAATATTCTTTTAATAACATTTTCTTACCTTTTAATTTATAAATTTACCTTACCGATTGGATCCACTTGGTTGCCTTTATACATCCTTTTATATCTTCCTATCCATATCAAACTCCGCTCATCGAATTTCTTCTGAAATTGGAGCGAATTTGTTGAAAATCTCTTTGGTTAAGTCCCCCGATGCCCGGGTCATAACCGTTACCTACGTCGTACAGCCCGATCAAATTTGGCGTAAGATTTATCCTATTAAGCTTATTTCGGACCGCCGGCACTACTATACCTGTTTGATAACTATGTTTTGGCATCTTTAAATTACCCTTTTGCTTAATCCCCTGTCCTTTCCCCAGTTGGGTATAGATATTGTTCCTACAATTATAGCGCCATGCATATCGTCTGTCAAATTTGTGAGGTTTCGTTTGTCCATGGAAAGAATTAGGACTTTTTACGAAATAGGCTGTTTCATTGGCGATTCTTACGAATGCACGTTCATCCCCCAGCCTATTTTCACTGTACCCATAATACCTGTTATGCCTCCTTCTCGAACCATTGGCTTCTTCATTTCTTACTTTATCAAGTTCCGCACTGTCGTAAGCTATGGTCCAAGTCTTTTCCCCTTGTTGTGGCTGGACTGGCTCATCCTATATGGGTATACTTTTCTCCCCCAGTACTGAAGCTTCCTTTACATTACATTTTATATTCTTCCGGTTGCTTCTGGGTTACTGATATCTGGCCTGATGTTTTCTGCCACGTTCCTGTGAGCCTCCTCTATTCTGGCATGGAACTGATTTCTAAGACTGTAATTATTGCATACCACTGGACCACTAGCTGTTACATTTCTAAAAACGTATCTTTCTTTCTGCACTTCGTTGGCATCTTGAATCCACAATTTCCTATTTATACAATCGATCGCAGCTTTGTCACTGAGGAAATCCATTCCAAGGATACCATCGGCGGGAATGGAGTCAGTGTCACCAATGACATTAAATTGGCAAACCTGCTGACCGTTATCTATCAGTAACTTTGCCTCATAAGTACCAATGGAGCTTTTCGCGTTTCCAAATAGTCCTCCAATTCTTATTTTATGTTGTGTGTGTATGAGGGTATCTCTTTTTATCCTATTGAACTTCATTAAGCTACATGTGCATCCCGTATCTAATAAAAGCCTAAACGTACCTTCTACAGCTATATCTGATGCGACTGTGATTATAAATTTATTACTGGAATTGAAATTTTCTGTTTCTCTATCTGCTAAATACTTCCTTACGCAGATATCCGTGTAATCGTCGCGTGTTCTGCAGAATTGGCAATAAAGCTCCTCCCTTCCTGCATGGAATTTATTTTAAATACTAGCTGCACAGTTGGCTACTCTTACGCGATGAATTTGGCAATTGGATATCTCGTGCCCATATTCCTGAGTTTTAGGGCAGTAAGGAGGCTGCTTTCTCCACTGGCATTCTTTAGCCAAGTGTCCAGGCTGACAGCATTTGAAGCATTTAGCAACTCTCGATTGCTGCCTGGTCCTTCTTGGAGATTCCCAGTTCATTGTTGGTGCTTGCACTACTTCAAATTGCTTTTGGAATTGTTTCTGCCTTACATTGATAACATTTCCAGCCTTCCAGCTTTCCTGTGGTGTTTCGCTGGACTATTGTGGTACTTTTTCCCATACTCCTGGCACCATAGCTTCAAGCCTTTTTGAATCTCTTTCGAAGTAAAGAGCTTCTTCTCGAACTTCTTCCAATGTACCAAACCTTTTTCCGGTTAGGTAAACCTGAGTGGCTTGACTGCTTACACCAGCTTTGAAAGTTGATACTGCGTCAGTCTCCAACTCGGCTATCAAGCCTCCATCCATCTTTGGATATTTAGCTGATACCGAAGATTTAATCTTATCAAGCAGCTCCCCCATCCTATCCGCAAACTCTCTAATATCTTCACCCGGCCTCTGCCTGCATGCTAACATTTCAGTGCGTAGCTCACTGAAAGATTTCCGTGGCATGTAGGCTGTCTTAATCGCCTGTTGCAAAGAGGTAAAGTCCTTTGGCTCATGTGAATTTATTAAGTAATAAGCGTCAGCGGATAAGCAGTACTTTATGCATTTAATAAAAATGCTTTGCTTTGCTGCTTCCAGACGGTCGTGCAAGTCCTTACTGCAATTGTGGAAACGAAATACCTCCTTTGCCAACTTTGGTGACTTTTCTCCCGGAAACATTGGCACATATTTAGACACCATGTTCATAATCTTTTCGTATGAATCTGCCATCATATATATTTTAATTCCTTTGGTTTTTTACGGGTTATTGTAATTGCATCAAATAAAAAATTTCACTTTTAGATGAAACCAGGACAAACAAACCAACTCATTAAAATCTAGCGTTTTTGTATACTAAAAACATTAAAAAGAAACACCCAAACAAGATCTATATTTTTATAAAATCAAAACTAAACTATAACAATATCACCCTAACTATCTTGGTATCGCTTTCAACTCCCAAAAACAAAACTCCCCAAACTCTATCATATTGCATGGGTAGTTATTACGAATATTAAAAGTCCGAAAAATTGAATATTCGCGCGTATGATCAACACCTAAAATGAAACGTGACATTGAAAACTTTATACACAGAAACGAGAATCACGAATTAAAATTACAATTACTGCGATAATGCGACATCCGATAGACGTAGGCAGCAGCAAACCGAGTAAGCAGTCTCCAAGCCGGCTTCCCCTAGCCAAACGTCAAGAAGCGGAAAATCTAGTACACGAGATGAAAACCCAAGAGGTTATCAATTCACCCAATAGCCCTTGGACTTCCCTAGTCGTGCTGGTAAAGAAAAGGGATGGCTCGACTAGATTTTGCGTCGACTACAGGCGGCTCAACGAGGTCACCAAAAAACATTCGTATCCGCTGCCACATATTGATCTAACTCTTGATGCACTCGCTAGTTCAACTTGGTTTTCGACATTAGACTTACAGTCGGGCTACTGGCAACTAGAAGTGGAAGAAGAAGACCGCGAAAATACCGCGTTCACTACAGGCAGTGGATTGTGGGAGTTTTCAGATGTTATCGTACATGGCCCCACGTTCGAACAGTTGGTAGAAAATCTCCGCCTTGTCTTAGCCCGATTAAGAGTAGCAAATCTAAAAGTTTCACCGAAGAAGTGTCAATTGTGTCAGAGGGAGGTGAAATTCCTAGGACACGTCTTCAGTGACTCCCGCTTGTCGACAGATCCCGACAAAACTACAAACACGAAGAGATATCCAGTCATATCTTGGTCTGTCTGCTTATTACCGGCGATTCGTTAAAAATTTCTCAGCTATCGCGAAACCATTAACGGAGCTTACGGAGAAAGGACGAAAGTTCCTCTGCACAGATGCCTGTCAAGAAGCGTTCGAGGCATTGAAAGACCGCTTAACAACTGCAACTATACTTACACAGCCTGATGAAAACCGGCCTTTTATCCTGGACACTGACGCCAGCCAACTCGCTTCGGGAGCTATTCTCTCAAAAGTGAGAGACGGGATAGAACACGTGGTGGAATATCACAGCAAAACATTCAGTCAGCCTGAGCGAAACTACTGTGTCACCACGAAAGAATTGGTCGCGATAGTCAAAGCCTGCGCACATTTTCAGCCCTACTTACTGGCAAAAAAGTTCACAATTCGAACAGACCATGCATCTTTGAGATGGTTGATGAACTTTAGGTGTCGCGAGGAGCAAGTTGCAAGATGGATAGAACGCATGCAGGCCTATGATTTTGAAATCGTTCATCGTCCAGGTAAAAGTCACAGTAACGCAGATGCAATGTATCGCCGTCCTTGTTCAACAACTGCTTGTCAATATTGTCGTGTCCCAAAGCAATCACACAACGAATATCTTCTTTAATAAATCAGAACACACGAATTGTTTTAGACAGAAAACTTTATTTTGTACAACACTGACCTATCTTACTTTACTTTACAACTAACAGGAACCGAAACATGACACTGCGATGACTGATTATTAAACGGCACTCGCCAGACCAGTCATTGGTCTTTTATGCCCCGATATTCGGAAGTACTTTCTTTGCTCACTACGTGGATGTAAACAAACGACAACAACCTTGTCGTTTGTTCTACCGGTTGCTGCACCTGAGTCGCTTAGAAGTAAACAATCGCTTTACATAACAATTACCATGCTAGGCTAATTGTTATCGTAATCGTCGATTGCTCCACTAAGCGCTTATCGCAGCCAGCTGTTGGGCCAATCAGCAAAACAACCGACAGTTGCAGAACAATACCATGCGAGGTATTGTTTAGCAATTGCTGATTACTTCGCTAGAATGCGCCCTTGGCTGCTGGAAGAATCTTCCGTATATTGGGCCATCACATCCCTCTCCCCTTGGAAAAACTAGTTTCCGCAGGGAACTAGATCTGGAGAGTGCAATAGTCTTAAAAATTGAAAATATTTTAATCTCTGTTCGGTTCAGATTTTATTTTACATTTTTCGTTACTTACTCAAATTTTTCTTATTCCTTTCATTTTACATCTTTTCTTTCATTGTTTCAGTTTTCGCCAATTCTTATTTACTTTCTCTTATTATTTTCTTTTCACATTTAATTTCTTTCTTATTTTCTTCTAATTTCTATTTTATTCTGTTCTTACAACATATCTGTATTGGTTTCTATTTAATTTAATTCTTCTTTATCCTTAACTAATTAACAGCAATAACTTCATACGTACTTTGTTTTTCATTGCTCTATTATACTTCTTTGTCAATCAAAACAAAACTTTATCTGTTCTGATTTACTTAACTTTAACTACTTACTTAACAAAAATTTTTTTTAACTATATATTCGCGTGTTTTAAATACAAAATTACCTCTTTACAATATAGGTACTTCCTTATTCACTTAACATTGAACATTTTTTCCCATAACTATTTTCTTTCCTTACTTTCCACGTAATTTACCAATTTATTACTTCCCTTCTATAGCAAAACATTGATCAACGCTTTTTTCCATTATCTTTTATATACATGTAAATGTATCATATCTTTTTATCAATTACACGCACTTGTAACTCTTACCATCTCTAATCATGAATTTTTACAACTATTCTTTCTATTTGATACCTCTATTTTTCTTTACCTTTGTCTTACCTGCAGGTCTATAGAACGTACCTATTTACAATAATATCTAATGCTCCGGTTCGCTAACACTGCTGCATGCTGTTACGGTTACTTCAGCCGTACCATTAACCTGTCAACTACCGTCGGCTCGTTGTGTTGTGTGGACTATTACCTTGATGCTAGTTGGGTCCTTTGTTCAATGAGCTGTTTCAATTGCTTAGTTCGGTGTTCCTAGTTGTGCTCAGAAGTAGATAAGCTATGCGGGTACCAGATCACTTTTTTATGCCTCCAGGATTTCGCCACAGATGGCGCCATCGTCGCTAGGTGGTTTGAGCCCGTATTAAATATAGGTTTGTGTCTTGGTTGTATTGGTTTGTGTCTTGGATACACCATGTGCTGCGCCTAAATGTAGGCTTTTGGTTTCATTGAGTCTCGACTGCGCCCTAGCGGGATTAATCGGTACTACCGGGATGCATCATTTGATCTTGACTGCACCCTAGCGGCATTAGCCGGTACTAACAGCATGCTCCCGTACTACGGTTTTCTTAAATAGATATGTGTTGCGCCTAAATGCAGGCTTTTGGTTTCATTGAGTCTCGACTGCGCCCTAGCGGGATTAATCGATACTACCGGGATGTATCATTTGATCTTGACTGCACCCTAGCGACATTAGCCGGTACTAACAGCATGCTCCCGTACTACGGTTTTCTTAAATAGATATGTGGTGCGCCTAAATGTAGGCTTTTGGTTTCATTGAGTCTCGACTGCGCCTTAGCGGGATTAATCGGTACTACCGGGATGTGTCATTTGGTCTTGACTGCGCCCTAGCGGCATTAGCAGGTACTACGGTTTCTTTAAATAGATATGTGGTGCGCCTAAACGTAGGCTTTTGGTTTTGAACTAATATTAGTAATAATTAAAGTTGACGCCAGGAAATTTTTGTTCATGTCAATGGATTCTAGATGGTTGGGGTGGAGGTATTAGGGGGTGGGGACGAAATTTTCATCAGAAATCCTCTACGCGCCATTTCTTGAGTAAGGTGCCCTAGCGGTCTTAGCCGGAACTACCAGCATGCCTTGATTTTGCTGTTTTCTTTTATTAGCGGGAGAGTTCTAGATATCGGCATGACGTCATCATGGTTTTGCTGCACCTAAATAAGTTTTCTTAGCAGGGAAGTTCTAGATATCAGGATTATTCGAATTTCACAACATGACATCACCATGAACAGATTCTAGACGATGTCAGTGAGGGTTCTGGGGTATGTGTGTATTGAAAAGTCTTATGTTTTATAAACACTTGTTTTTATTTCCAATAAAATTTCTTATTATAAAAGTATTTCTTATAGCACACTGTCCAATATGAACTTGGCAAGATGGCGGATTTGTGTTAATCTCTATTAGTTTTCCACAGTTGTATTCATCTTCAACGTTAATAATGATTTCACCCTCTCCAACTATCTTCTGCACCCAATGAACTTTTTCAGCTCCTTTACATATACGGTTTTGTTTCGAAGCAGTGGTTCAACTATAGTGTACAGCTTGTGATATGGTATGTAGCCATCATCCCAGCGGAATCCATGAAAATTGTGTTGAAGCCATTTTACTTGTCTCTTTTTTGCTGAAGTCAAATCTTTGTATCTGAACGGTGGTTGAAATATAAAGGTGCTGCATCTGGTTTTCATTGTTTAAAATTGCCAGTTCTTTAGTGATGACTTCATTGAGATTTGTTTTGAATCCTTGGACGTCTACGATGACAGCCATTTTCTTAATTTAACTTTCTAACTTCACTTGTCAGCGGACTGTATTCCACTATTCGATCGTGTAGAAGCAGGCAATATGCTGTTGTATTAGCCGGTATATTTTCAGATGTCTTGAATTCTAGCCTTATGTCAACAGGTCCAGTTTTTATTGTTTCGTTTTGATGTGAGCAATCAATGACAGCGATCGGAGCATCGGTTTTGAACTTCTCCCATGTGAGGAACGGTTGATACTGATGACCATAGTATGATTGTGTAAACTTTATATACATCTCATACAGATATGCGTATCTATTCAAATCAAATTTCAAATTCAAATCATCATAGGGATATGATTCTGAGTTCAAATGAACTGTAACATCGGTGAGTTGACAGTGATCAAACTTGCTTGCATCTTTGGTTTTATCGTTCCTTCGATCCGTTTGTAATGCTAAGATGATAAATCGAGGTTTCTCCAGTTGAGCGGAAGTCTTAACTGACCAGGTTTGATGCGTGGACTCCGGTAGTACTGGATACTCATATATGTCCCAGCTGCGGAATGGTATTTGTATCGGGCGACCTCTCCCGATAATTTTAAATAGTTGCAGCTTTTCATCATCGGATACTGTAACATGTGGAATACTCCATTGAAGTTTGGTAATTTCAATTTTCATCACATCAGTTGGTGATATAATGGCATTATCGTCTGTCCTGCTCCGGATCAATATGAGTTCATGTTTGGAATTTATCAGAATTTTCTTGTAATCTTCAGCGAATCCCAATAAATATTTTAGAGGTACACAATAGTTAAACAGTCCATTGGCTGGTATAACGGATGAATCTGGTGACCAGCTGCCGTTGAGTAGTATCCTGCTTACATTTGCATTTAGCGATACATAGTTTTTTAATGTTGTCGTAATCCCAAGATTTCTTGTACGATCGATTTCCACTGCATTCAATTCATAGCGTATTTCCTTAAAAAGAAATGGTAGAGCGTTGTTAGATAATTTTGCGGTTGCTGAAACGGTTCCATCCAGCTTTGTTAGCGACCCCTCAATGTAAAAAAACTCCTGCTGGGTAGAAGATTCAAGTCCTGATGGTGTACAGAGATACGGATTTCATCGCTGTTTTTAAATGATGTTAGAAATGGTGAATACGAGTGATGTTCAAATTTAGTAACACTGTTATCAAAGCGAGCGTCTGGTGCAATATCTAGTATTCCTTTATTCATTGTTTCAGCGTTATGCCTATCGATAGTAAATATGCTGTATTTGCAGGTGTTAATGAAGGTCTTGACCGCTTCAAGTTTGTCCGCTGACTAATGATCTTGTCTGCTCCGAACTCGTATTTATCATTATTGTATATCAACATGCTGTGGCTTCAAATGTAACCTGATGGTTATAGTCTCCCCTCTGAAGTTGATTAAGTCACCGTCTTGGTCTAGGAGCTTCAATGTTAGAGAACTTATACGTTTGGTGCTCACAGGCAAATAGATTACATTTTTGGGTACCTCCACTATTTTATACCCAGGCCCAACGTTCGGGGAAAACTCGTGGAGAGTGTGTACTTGTGTGTTGTTGAAGAATGATCCTGATATAATATTACATTCGATGCGTATAGTATTTACTTTAATATAGTTGACTGGCAACTCTGATGCATGCACTATATTAGCAGATAAGTTTCTTTTACTGAATCCTAGCAGAGGAGCTATGGATCTCTGTTTTTCAAAATGAATTTCTTCAGTTGCCTTAACTTCACTCTTCAATGTATTATTGTTAGCCTTTATCGCAACCTTTATCCTTTTCCCTTCTTTATCCAGGTATCCTTGTACATATTTTGCTATATCATCAATCTCATAGGATCCAACAGGTATCTCAACAACCTCATTCCCTACATGAACCAGATTATTGCTCACATCCATATTTGGTATAGAGTTGTATATTTGAAAATCAATTAATCCACAAACATAATCAGTTGCTAGCTCCAGCGGAGGAAAGTACTCAGCAGTGAGCAGAGATGACTTTCCCGTGAGAGTAAGTGTTAATGACATGGCGGTTGATAATGAACTGTCACAATTTCAATATAGATTCATTTATTTATCTACATTTTTTACATTTTACATTATTTACATATATTCAAAATCTTTGCATCAACCAAAGTATGAATACTTGAAGCGAGTGATGACCCCCTTATCAGGATTGGGGTATTATACATTCTCAAACAACTGCGACGTTCTACCTCCAGAGGAAGCCAAATCACATTCAGTGTTTATTTTCGATGATGAAGCATGTGAAAAGCAAGATAATGTGCGATCCTATTTTTGCATGGGTCGCCACGAAGATATAGACAGCTTCTATCTCTGTCAAACATATACGCATATACCAAAGCACTTAATACGTGACAATGCTAATTTAATCATCTTATTCAAGCAAGATGTCTTGAATTTGAAACATATCTATAATGATCATGTGAACACAGACATGAAGTTTGATAAATTTCGAAGAGCCTGTGCTGAGTGTTGGAAGGATGAATATGGTTTCTTGATGATTGATAAGGATAGCTCATTAAACAAGGGGCGCTACCGTAAAGGATTTGATACCTTCATTGTACTATAAAAGGATGAAACATGCGAAACCTTCTTAAGTCGAAGTTGTAACTCAGTCAAAAGCACACCGAGTCCTGTAGACCTGCTGAGTAGATTAAAGCTGTTCACCGATTATCAGACCTGTTTGAAAAGCTGTTAACGTGTTATAAGAGCTGTTTTAAAAGCTGTTAAGCTGTTATCAGAGCTGTTTAAAAGCTGTTAAGCTGTTATCAGAGCTGTTTGAAAGCTGTTAAGCTGTTATCAGAGCTGTTTGGAAAGCTGTTAAGCTGTTATCAGAGATGTTTGGAAAGCTGTTAAGCTGTTATCAGAGCTGTTTGAAAAGCTGTTAAGCTGTTATCAGAGCTGTTTGGAAAGCTGTTATCAGAGCTGTTTGGAAAGCTATTAAGCTGTTATCAGAGCTGTTTGGAAAGCTGTTAAGCTGTTATCAGAGCTGTTTGAAAAGCTGTTAAGCTGTTACCAGAGCTGTTCGGAAAGCTGTTAAGCTGTTATCAGAGCTGTTTGCAAAGCTGTTAAGCTGTTATCAGAGCTGTTTGCAAAGCTGTTAAGCTGTTATCAGAGCTGTTTGGAAAGCTGTTAAGCTGTTATCAGAGCTGTTTGAAAAGCTGTTAAGCTGTTACCAGAGCTGTTCGGAAAGCTGTTAAGCTGTTATCAGAGCTGTTTGGAAAGCTGTTTACCTGTTATCAGAGCTGTTTGAAAAGCCGTTATTCAGTTAATATCGAAGATGAATGAAAATCTATTAAAAGAACTCATCAAGACAAGGAATGCAGTGCGAAAGAAATTTAAAGCTCTAAGGATGGGAAGGATTGAAGCAGAGGCTCAACTTGAAGAAACCTTTAAGCCAATCACTAAACCCTTAAAAGAGTTTGTTAGAAGAGTCAAATACGAGCCACCGGATATAGCCAAGTTTGAGACAATAGACACAAAAGAAGAAGAAGAAGAAGAAGAAGAAGAAGAAGAAGAAGAAGAAGAAGAAGAAGAAGAAGAAGAAGAAGAAGAAGCAAAAGAAGAAGCCAATGACATTGTGGAACCTTTTACCCCGCCAAAACGAAAATATGTGAAAATGGAGGCTAGTAGCACACCTATAAATTATGGAGATTATTCCTTAACATCTGAAGGAGAATTCGCAACACCCAAACATTCAAGAACATTGAAAGCAAGGTCTCCTGTCACCTCCCCCGATACGTCTGGATACATAGTTTCAAACTATTTAAAGCTATTCGCTGATAATAGCCCTAAAATTGATCCAACCTATGGAGTTTACTATGATAACAACGCGTGGAGAATCGGTAATTCAACGTTTGATGTTGATGATGTAGGAAATATTGTTATCAAGGGGAAGAGGTATAAAACAACTTTGAGGTTATGTGAGCTGCTATTTATGAAGGATCCTGTAAAAAGTCTATATACTAAAGAGGATTTAAATAATTATGGATCTATTTTGAGAGATACCAATGCATATAAACGTGACTATGCTGAAGATGGAGAAATAAAAGGTACTAGAGCGGCTAGGTATAAAGCTATAATCAGTAAACTTATACAGCATAAAGGCATGGGACTAATGCGTCTGCCTAAAGAAAACATTGATCACATTTACTGGGATGATCCAAATGAATTAGTGGATAGACTGCGTCTTCTAATGGCATCAAAGCAGGCTGGAAACACCAGTCACAACAATGAAATTGTATCTATCCTGGAGGAGTTGCGAGAAGCGTATATTATAATTTAAATACTACTTCATTACCATCCTTCATCACAATCTACAGATGAGCGTTGACAAGTTTGGACGTTTCTCTAAGCGAGGATATCTTGGGAAAGCAGGTGAACGTGGACCAACAGGAGCTCACGGACCAGCCGGTAAACAAGGAATTCAAGGACCAGATGGTAAACGAGGAGCTCAGGGTCCAGCTGGTGAACAAGGAGAGCGGGGTATTGGATTTAATTTAACGATAAACGGAGACTACGATCTAAACTCAAAGTGTATAAAACGACTTGGTGAACCCCTTGAAAATGACGATGCTACTACCAAAGACTATGTTGACAAGAAAATTAAAATAAGTGTTGAAGAAATAAAAAAAACTATTAATATAGAGTTGACAAATTTAACGCTATATATCAATGATGAAATCGCGAAGATTGAAAACTACCTGTTTACATCAGTAATAATTAAGAAAGACTTGACACCAAAAGATGATGTATATGAGTAAAAACTCTTGAGAAATCTGTTTCATTTATAATTACGATGAGAAAGAGACAAGTGGTAAATGAGCTGCATAAACCAGCGAGAAAAAATTTTAAACGACGTCGTGTGATTATCAAAGGACTAGATGACTTGTGGCAGGCAGACTTGGTTGAAATGGATCCCTACAAGTATGTGAACAAGAGTTACCGCTATCTGCTGACAGTAATTGATACCTTCTCCAAATATGCATGGGCAATTCCAATTAAAAGAAAAACTGGTGCAGAAGTTAGAGATGCCATGCAATCTATATTAAGCAAGGGACGAATACCTAAAAACCTGCAGACTGATGATGGAAAGGAATTCTACAACAGCCTCTTTAAAAATCTAATGCTGAAGCATGCAATTAATCATTACTCTACGTACAGTTTCCTCAAAGCATCCATAGTGGAACGATTTAACCGAACTCTAAAGGATATGATGTGGAAGGAATTCAGCTTTAATGGAACTTATCAGTGGATTGGTATGGTAAAGAAACTGCTCGCTGAATACAACTCAAGAATACATCGAACTACGAAAATGAGACCACGTGATATCAACACCTCCAATGAGGAACAACTGCTTTCAACTGTATATAAAGATTGTTGTTCCTGCAAAGTATAAAGTTGGAGATTTTGTACGCATCAGCAAATACAAGCATATATTTGAGAAAGGCTATACACCAAACTGGACAGCTGAGATTTTTAAAATTATTAAAGTTCAAAAGACAAACCCTATCACATATCAGCTGGAAGATTATCAAGGAAATCCAATCACAGGAGGCTTTTATGAATTGGAGCTGCTAAAAGTTAAACAATCAAACCTATATCTCGTAGAGAAAATCCTAAAGTAGAGTGGAGATAAAGCTTACGTTAAATGGCTCGGATTTTCATCAAAACACAATTCTTGGATTAATAACAAAGATGTTTTATAATTTCTTGAAAAAACACCTATAATACAATTTAAAATAAATATATATTTATAATACTTTATACATGTAGCTATAATGCAAATTACTTTAATAAATGAAACTAAAACTATAATACATATTTTATTTACACTAGATTTAGATTCTTTCTGGGGTTGCCACTTGTTGATCTGATGAAATGGAGTAATGCCCCAAGGTTAAGTATTCGCCGATCCGCTCATAATATGTCGCTTATTTTCATAAGGACTGATATCCAAATAAATGCACAGCTACACACATCCACCCGCGCCTTAGGTAACGTTTCCTCAGCCACCAAGTAGCCCAGCCCAACATACCACAGGAACTCATACTAAAGTAAACAACTGAAACCAAACTCAAGCTGACAAGTATACTGCCCCCGATATAAATTCGCTTAGGGTATTTCACATCATTACTTAAGCCGTATACATTCTACCCAAGTCTTGAAAACAGCAAAACCATGATGACGTCATGCCAATATCTAGAACTCTCCCGCTAATGCATGCTGGTAGTTCCGGCTAAGGCCGCTAGGGTACCTTACTCAAGAAATGGCGTCTGCGCCCAAACAGATGTCGCTAATATCTCGAAAACCAAAGGATTTCTGATGAAAATTTCGTTCCCCCTCCCGCCCCACACCACCAAGAATCCATTTCCATGAGCAAAGATAACTTGAAATATTAATACGCTAATATCTCGAAAACCAGAGCCCGTAGAGGATTTCTGATGAAAATTTCATTACCACATACCACCCCTCTAGAATCCATTGGCATGAACAAAAATTTCCTACCATTAACTTTAATTATTAGTTCAAAACCAAAAGCCTACATTTAGGCGCTCAAGAAAAATCAATTATTACTAATATTAATTCAAAACCAGGCGCAACACTTGAAAACAACAAAAGCCTACATTTAGGCGCACCACACATCCAAAAAAGTGAAGCAAAAACATCCCAAAACCGTAGCATGCTGCCACGTGTGAGCAAAAGTGAAGCAAAAAACTTCCCAAAACCGTAGCATGCTGCCACGTCTGGGCCAAAAGTGAAGGAAAAAACTTCCAAAAGAATCGTACCACACATCCAAAGCTGTAGTACCGGAGCATGCTGGTAGTATCGGCTCACTGACATCTTCTAGGATCTGTTCATGGTGATGTCATGTTGTGAAATTCGAATGATGCTGAACAAAGCCTACATTTAGACGCAGCACCCCCATGAGCGAAAAAAACTTGAATTATTACTAATATTAACTATATCTAAAAAGGTAAAATCGCTAATATCTCGAAAACCAAAGCCCGTAGAGGATTTCTGATGAAAATTTCGTTCCCCCTCTAACCCTCGCCCCTCTAACACCTTCTAGAATCTATTGGCATGAACAAAACTATCCTAGGTAGCTTGAATTATTAATAATATTAACTATAAAAGAAAAGGTAAAATCGCTAATATCTCGAAAACCAGAGCCCGTAGAGGATTTCTGATGAAAATTTCTTCCCCCCTAATACTACCACCCCAACCATCTAGAATCCATTGGCATGAACAAAAATTTCCTAGCGTTAACTTTAATTATTACTAATATTAGTTCAAAACCAAAAGCCTACATTTAGGCGCACCACATATCTATTTAAGGAAACCGTAGTACGGGAGCATGCTGGTAGTACCTGCTAATACCGCTAGGGTCCAGTCAAGACCAAATGATACATCCCGGTAGTACCGATTAATCCCGCTAGGGCGCAGTCGAGACTCAATGAAACCAAAATCCTACAGTTAGGCGCAACACATATCTATTTAAGAAAACCGTAGTACGGGAGCATGCTGTTAGTACCGGTTAATGTCGCTAGGGTGCAGTCAAGATCAAATGATGCATCCCGGTAGTACCGATTAGTCCCGCTAGGGCACAGTCGACACTCAATGAAACCAAAAGCCTACATTTAGGCGCAGCACATGGTGTATCCAAGACACAAACCAATACAACCAAGACACAAACCTACATTTAGCACGGGCTCAAACCACCTAGCGACGGTGGCGCCATCTGTGGCGAAATCCTGGCGGCATAAAAAAGTGATCTGGTACCCGCATAGCTTATCTACTCTCAGAAAAATCTGCAACGCCGATATACAGTGGAAGCTCACTGGTGTTTGACTCATCTCAGGTAAACTGCGCTTATGCAACTATCAGCTTGTGGGGCTGCACTCTTTGGTAGCTTTAAAGGGTATTTCTAATAGCGAGATTTCGAGTAAAGCGGACTTTCAGTTTACTGTTGAGCTTTTACTTATAAGGCTCATTGGCTGCTGATCGTCCCTACATGCCTTTGTTCACTCTAATTGATCTTTGAATCTCGTTATTTTTTTTTTGTATTACTTCCATATGCATGATGGAATTCTCCCAATTACATAAATTATTGAGAGTCCAAAAAAGATACATTTCCTCTATTGAAAATTTTGTAACGCGCTTTCTAAAACTGCAAAGAATTCTGCATGATTCCTAGTTCTTTTAACTGATTGTGCTATCTGTTTTAGATTTGCCTTTATATAACCTTTAGTCTTCAATCACATCTTTAACATACAGTGACACATTGCGATGATCTTCGGTATTTGAACTTTTGGAAACTCTCATATATCCCAGTGATTGTATATGTGGGTTCCGGATTAGTAGACAATGCTTTTATCGTGAGGTCTAATTTCTGATTCTTCCAGTGGCTCTTTTATTTTTTAAATTCATCAGCGCTTTCCTTCTCTTCATCAATCTTCACAGTTCGGACACTGTGTGCGTTAGGACAGTCGTCGACGGATAACTTTTGTCATTTTCCCACCAACAGTATTATTCTGATGATCAACTTGCTTCACGTAAATTATACAAAGATGTTTCTGGAACCGATGTAACCAATTCTGCTGCAGTCTCCTTGAGGTTGCTTCAACTTCTACCTATGGTTAGCGACGAATTTTAAATTCTATGCTTAAACGTAGGATTTCATTTTTGTACTTATTTATGTATTTACCTTTTTTTTTAACATCAAAATGTTAACTTAGGTTATTTATGTTTCCTTATATCCATTAATTTTTTATGAGTTTAAACTTTAATCATTTGTTACATATTTTATACATTTACTCTTTCAAAGTAAGGAATATTGTTCTAACCTGTCTTACATCTTTTTTCAATGAGTTTATAATAATTTTTTTTTTATACATAGGTAATATTTTTCCCATTTAACTTTTTTTTTCCTATACATCTTTACGACTTTTGCCTTTTTATTTCTTCTCAAGTAATATTCATTATTATTTTTTTTTTTAAAGCAGCCAAGGGCAATACTTAAATTTTCTATATTTTTCTTTTATTTAGAAATCTTTATCTTTTTATATATTTCAATTCTTTCTTCCTTTTGGTTTTTTGTTTTTAAATCTTTATTTTTCTTACACTTTATATCTTAAACTGTTTCTCTTTCTTTTTACTAGAGAACTATTTTTTACTTTAAATTTCTAAGCCTCCTTGTTTTTTCTTTTGAATCTCACTATTATCTGTTTTGTTTTTTTAATTCTCATTCTCTTTTTTTCTTTTGAATCTCACAAAATATTCTTTTAATAACATTTTCTTACCTTTTAATTTATAAATTTACCTTACCGATTGGATCCACTGGGTTGCCTTTATACATCCTTTTATATCTTCCTATCCATATCAAACTCCGCTCATCGAATTTCTTCTGAAATTGGAGCGAATTTGTTGAAAATCTCTTTGGTTAAGTCCCCCGATGCCCGGGTCATAACCGTTACCTACGTCGTACAGCCCGATCAAATTTGGCGTAAGATTTATCCTATTAAGCTTATTTCGGACCGCCGGCACTACTATACCTGTTTGATAACTATGTTTTGGCATCTTTAAATTACCCTTTTGCTTAATCCCCTGTCCTTTCCCCAGTTGGGTATAGATATTGTTCCTACAATTATAGCGCCATGCATATCGTCTGTCAAATTTGTGAGGTTTCGTTTGTCCATGGAAAGAATTAGGACTTTTTACGAAATAGGCTGTTTCATTGGCGATTCTTACGAATGCACGTTCATCCCCCAGCCTATTTTCACTGTACCCATAATACCTGTTATGCCTCCTTCTCGAACCATTGGCTTCTTCATTTCTTACTTTATCAAGTTCCGCACTGTCGTAAGCTATGGTCCAAGTCTTTTCCCCTTGTTGTGGCTGGACTGGCTCATCCTATATGGGTATACTTTTCTCCCCCAGTACTGAAGCTTCCTTTACATTACATTTTATATTCTTCCGGTTGCTTCTGGGTTACTGATATCTGGTCTGATGTTTTCTGCCACGTTCCTGTGAGCCTCCTCTATTCTGGCATGGAACTGATTTCTAGGACTGTAATTATTGGATACCACTGGACCACTAGCTGTTACATTTCTAAAAACGTAACTTTCTTTCTGCACTTCGTTGGCATCTTGAATCCACAATTTCCTATTTATACAATCGATCGCAGCTTTGTCACTGAGGAAATCCATTCCAAGGATACCATCGGCGGGAATGGAGTCAGTGTCACCAATGACATTAAATTGGCAAACCTGCTGACCGTTATCTATCAGTAACTTTGCCTCATAAGTACCAATGGAGCTTTTCGCGTTTCCAAATAGTCCTCCAATTCTTATTTTATGTTGTGTGTGTATGAGGGTATCTCTTTTTATCCTATTGAACTTCATTAAGCTACATGTGCATCCCGTATCTAATAAAAGCCTAAACGTACCTTCTACAGCTATATCTGATGCGACTGTGATTATAAATTTATTACTGGAATTGAAATTTTCTGTTTCTCTATCTGCTAAATACTTCCTTACGCAGATATCCGTGTAATCGTCGCGTGTTCTGCAGAATTGGCAATAAAGCTCCTCCCTTCCTGCATGGAATTTATTTTGAATACTAGCTGCACAGTTGGCTACTCTTACGCGATGAATTTGGCAATTGGATATCTCGTGCCCATATTCCTGAGTTTTAGGGCAGTAAGGAGGCTGCTTTCTCCACTGGCATTCTTTAGCCAAGTGTCCAGGCTGACAGCATTTGAAGCATTTAGCAACTCTCGATTGCTGCCTGGTCCTTCTTGGAGATTCCCAGTTCATTGTTGGTGCTTGCACTACTTCAAATTGCTTTTGGAATTGTTTCTGCCTTACATTGATAACATTTCCAGCCTTCCAGCTTTCCTGTGGTGTTTCGCTGGACTATTGTGGTACTTTTTCCCATACTCCTGGCACCATAGCTTCAAGCCTTTTTGAATCTCTTTCGAAGTAAAGAGCTTCTTCTCGAACTTCTTCCAATGTACCAAACCTTTTTCCGGTTAGGTAAACCTGAGTGGCTTGACTGCTTACACCAGCTTTGAAAGTTGATACTGCGTCAGTCTCCAACTCGGCTATCAAGCCTCCATCCATCTTTGGATATTTAGCTGATACCGAAGATTTAATCTTATCAAGCAGCTCCCCCATCCTATCCGCAAACTCTCTAATATCTTCACCCGGCCTCTGCCTGCATGCTAACATTTCAGTGCGTAGCTCACTGAAAGATTTCCGTGGCATGTAGGCTGTCTTAATCGCCTGTTGCAAAGAGGTAAAGTCCTTTGGCTCATGTGAATTTATTAAGTAATAAGCGTCAGCGGATAAGCAGTACTTTATGCATTTAATAAAAATGCTTTGCTTTGCTGCTTCCAGACGGTCGTGCAAGTCCTTACTGCAATTGTGGAAACGAAATACCTCCTTTGCCAACTTTGGTGACTTTTCTCCCGGAAACATTGGCACATATTTAGACACCATGTTCATAATCTTTTCGTATGAATCTGCCATCATATATATATTAATTCCTTTGGTTCTTTACGGGTTATTGTAATTGCATCAAATAAAAAATTTCACTTTTAGATGAAACCAGGACAAACAAACCAACTCATTAAAATCTAGCGTTTTTGTATACTAAAAACATTAAAAAGAAACACCCAATCAAGATCTATATTTTTATAAAATCAAAACTAAACTATAACAATATCACCCTAACTATCTTGGTATCGCTTTCAACTCCCAAAAACAAAACTCCCCAAACTCTATCATATTGCATGGGTAGTTATTACGAATATTAAAAGTCCGAAAAATTGAATATTTGCGCGTATGATCAACACCTAAAATGAAACGTGACATTGAAAACTTTATACACAGAAACGAGAATCACGAATTAAAATTACAATTACTGCGATAATGCGACATCCGATAGACGTAGGCAGCAGCAAACCGAGTAAGCAGTCTCCAAGCCGGCTTCCCCTAGCCAAACGTCAAGAAGCGGAAAATCTAGTACACGAGATGAAAACCCAAGAGGTTATCAATTCACCCAATAGCCCTTGGACTTCCCTAGTCGTGCTGGTAAAGAAAAGGGATGGCTCGACTAGATTTTGCGTCGACTACAGGCGGCTCAACGAGGTCACCAAAAAACATTCGTATCCGCTGCCACATATTGATCTAACTCTTGATGCACTCGCTAGTTCAACTTGGTTTTCGACATTAGACTTACAGTCGGGCTACTGGCAACTAGAAGTGGAAGAAGAAGACCGCGAAAATACCGCGTTCACTACAGGCAGTGGATTGTGGGAGTTTTCAGATGTTATCGTACATGGCCCCACGTTCGAACAGTTGGTAGAAAATCTCCGCCTTGTCTTAGCCCGATTAAGAGTAGCAAATCTAAAAGTTTCACCGAAGAAGTGTCAATTGTGTCAGAGGGAGGTGAAATTCCTAGGACACGTCATCAGTGACTCCCGCTTGTCGACAGATCCCGACAAAACTACAAACACGAAGAGATATCCAGTCATATCTTGGTCTGTCTGCTTATTACCGGCGATTCGTTAAAAATTTCTCAGCTATCGCGAAACCATTAACGGAGCTTACGGAGAAAGGACGAAAGTTCCTCTGCACAGATGCCTGTCAAGAAGCGTTCGAGGCATTGAAAGACCGCTTAACAACTGCAACTATACTTACACAGCCTGATGAAAACCGGCCTTTTATCCTGGACACTGACTCCAGCCAACTCGCTTCGGGAGCTATTCTCTCAAAAGTGAGAGACGGGATAGAACACGTGGTGGAATATCACAGCAAAACATTCAGTCAGCCTGAGCGAAACTATTGTGTCACCACGAAAGAATTGGTCGCGATAGTCAAAGCCTGCGCACATTTTCAGCCCTACTTACTGGCAAAAAAGTTCACAATTCGAACAGACCATGCATCTTTGAGATGGTTGATGAACTTTAGGTGTCGCGAGGAGCAAGTTGCAAGATGGATAGAACGCATGCAGGCCTATGATTTTGAAATCGTTCATCGTCCAGGTAAAAGTCACAGTAACGCAGATGCAATGTATCGCCGTCCTTGTTCAACAACTGCTTGTCAATATTGTCGTGTCCCAAAGCAATCACACAACGAATATCTTCTTTAATAAATCAGAACACACGAATTGTTTTAGACAGAAAACTTTATTTTGTACAACACTGACCTATCTTACTTTACTTTACAACTAACAGGAACCGAAACATGACACTGCGATGACTGATTATTAAACGGCACTCGCCAGACCAGTCATTGGTCTTTTATGCCCCGATATTCGGAAGTACTTTCTTTGCTCACTACGCGGATGTAAACAAACGACAACAACCTTGTCGTTTGTTCTACCGGTTGCTGCACCTGAGTCGCTTAGAAGTAAACAATCGCTTTACATAACAATTACCATGCTAGGCTAATTGTTATCGTAATCGTCGATTGCTCCACTAAGCGCTTATCGCAGCCAGCTGTTGGGCCAATCAGCAAAACAACCGACAGTTGCAGAACAATACCATGCGAGGTATTGTTTAGCAATTGCTGATTACTTCGCTAGAATGCGCCCTTGGCTGCTGGAAGAATCTTCCGTATATTGGGCCATCACATCCCTCTCCCCTTGGAAAAACTAGTTTCCGCAGGGAACTAGATCTGGAGAGTGCAATAGTCTTAAAAATTGAAAATATTTTAATCTCTGTTCGGTTCAGATTTTATTTTACATTTTTCGTTACTTACTCAAATTTTTCTTATTCCTTTCATTTTACATCTTTTCTTTCATTGTTTCAGTTTTCGCCAATTTTTATTTACTTTCTCTTATTATTTTCTTTTCACATTTAATTTCTTTCTTATTTTCTTCTAATTTCTATTTTATTCTGTTCTTACAACATATCTGTATTGGTTTCTATTTAATTTAATTCTTCTTTATCCTTAACTAATTAACAGCAATAACTTCATACGTACTTTGTTTTTCATTGCTCTATTATACTTCTTTGTCAATCAAAACAAAACTTTATCTGTTCTGATTTACTTAACTTTAACTACTTACTTAACAAAAATTTTTTTTAACTATATATTCGCGTGTTTTAAATACAAAATTTCCTCTTTACAATATAGGTACTTCCTTATTCACTTAACATTGAACATTTTTTCCCATAACTATTTTCTTTCCTTACTTTCCACGTAATTTACCAATTTATTACTTCCCTTCTATAGCAAAACATTGATCAACGCTTTTTTCCATTATCTTTTATATACATGTAAATGTATCATATCTTTTTATCAATTACACGCACTTGTAACTCTTACCATCTCTAATCATGAATTTTTACAACTATTCTTTCTATTTGATACCTCTATTTTTCTTTACCTTTGTCTTACCTGCAGGTCTATAGAACGTACCTATTTACAATAATATCTAATGCTCCGGTTCGCTAACACTGCTGCATGCTGTTACGGTTACTTCAGCCGTACCATTAACCTGTCAACTACCGTCGGCTCGTTGTGTTGTGTGGACTATTACCTTGATGCTAGTTGGGTCCTTTGTTCAATGAGCTGTTTCAATTGCTTAGTTCGGTGTTCCTAGTTGTGCTCAGAAGTAGATAAGCTATGCGGGTACCAGATCACTTTTTTATGCCTCCAGGATTTCGCCACAGATGGCGCCATCGTCGCTAGGTGGTTTGAGCCCGTATTAAATATAGGTTTGTGTCTTGGTTGTATTGGCTTGTGTCTTGGATACACCATGTGCTGCGCCTAAATGTAGGCTTTTGGTTTCATTGAGTCTCGACTGTGCCCTAGCGGGATTAATCGGTACTACCGGGATGCATCATTTGATCTTGACTGCACCCTAGCGGCATTAGCCGGTACTAACAGCATGCTCCCGTACTACGGTTTTCTTAAATAGATATGTGTTGCGCCTAAATGCAGGCTTTTGGTTTCATTGAGTCTCGACTGCGCCCTAGCGGGATTAATCGGTACTACCGGGATGTATCATTTGATCTTGACTGCACCCTAGCGACATTAGCCGGTACTAACAGCATGCTCCCGTACTACGGTTTTCTTAAATAGATATGTGGTGCGCCTAAATGTAAGCTTTTGGTTTCATTGAGTCTCGACTGCGCCTTAGCGGGATTAATCGGTACTACCGGGATGTGTCATTTGGTCTTGACTGCGCCCTAGCGGCATTAGCAGGTACTACGGTTTCTTTAAATAGATATGTGGTGCGCCTAAACGTAGGCTTTTGGTTTTGAACTAATATTAGTAATAATTAAAGTTGACGCCAGGAAATTTTTGTTCATGTCAATGGATTCTAGATGGTTGGGGTGGAGGTATTAGGGAGTGGGGACGAAATTTTCATCAGAAATCCTCTACGCGCCATTTCTTGAGTAAGGTGCCCTAGCGGTCTTAGCCGGAACTACCAGCATGCCTTGATTTTGCTGTTTTCTTTTATTAGCGGGAGAGTTCTAGATATCGGCATGACGTCATCATGGTTTTGCTGCACCTAAATAAGTTTTCTTAGCAGGGAAGTTCTAGATATCAGGATTATTCGAATTTCACAACATGACATCACCATGAACAGATTCTAGACGATGTCAGTGAGGGTTCTGGGGTATGTGTAGTCTTATGTTTTATAAACACTTGTTTTTATTTCCAATAAAATTTCTTATTATGAAAGTATTTCTTATACCACATTGTCCAATATGAACTTGGCAAGATGGTGCATTTGTGTTAATCTCTAGTAGTTTTCCACAGTTGTATTCATCTTCAACGTTAATAATGATTTCACCCTCTCCAACTATCTTCTGCACCCAATGAACTTTTTCAGCTCCTTTACATATACGGTTTTGTTTCGAAGCAGTGGTTCAACTATAGTGTACAGCTTGTGATATGGTATGTAGCCATCATCCCAGCGGAATCCATGAAAATTGTGTTGAAGCCATTTTACTTGTCTCTTTTTTGCTGAAGTCAAATCTTTATATCTGAACGGTGGTTGAAATATAAAGGTGCTGCATCTGGTTTTCATTGTTTAAAATTGCCAGTTCTTTAGTGATGACTTCATTGAGATTTGTTTTGAATCCTTGGACGTCTACGATGACAGCCATTTTCTTAATTTAACTTTCTAACTTCACTTGTCAGCGGACTGTATTCCACTATTCGATCGTGTAGAAGCAGGCAATATGCTGTTGTATTAGCCGGTATATTTTCAGATGTCTTGAATTCTAGCCTTATGTCAACAGGTCCAGTTTTTATTGTTTCGTTTTGATGTGAGCAATCAATGACAGCGATCGGAGCATCGGTTTTGAACTTCTCCCATGTGAGGAACGGTTGATACTGATGACCATAGTATGATTGTGTAAACTTTATATACATCTCATACAGATATGCGTATCTATTCAAATCAAATTTCAAATTCAAATCATCATAGGGATATGATTCTGAGTTCAAATGAACTGTAACATCGGTGAGTTGACAGTGATCAAACTTGCTTGCATCTTTGGTTTTATCGTTCCTTCGATCCGTTTGTAATGCTAAGATGATAAATCGAGGTTTCTCCAGTTGAGCGGAAGTCTTAACTGACCAGGTTTGATGCGTGGACTCCGGTAGTACTTGATACTCATATATGTCCCAGCTGCGGAATGGTATTTGTATCGGGCGACCTCTCCCGATAATTTTAAATAGTTGCAGCTTTTCATCATCGGATACTGTAACATGTGGAATACTCCATTGAAGTTTGGTAATTTCAATTTTCATCACATCAGTTGGTGATATAATGGCATTATCGTCTGTCCTGCTCCGGATCAATATGAGTTCATGTTTGGAATTTATCAGAATTTTCTTGTAATCTTCAGCGAATCCCAATAAATATTTCAGAGGTACACAATAGTTAAACAGTCCATTGGCTGGTATAACGGATGAATCTGGTGACCAGCTGCCGTTGAGTAGTATCCTGCTTACATTTGCATTTAGCGATACATAGTTTTTTAATGTTGTCGTAATCCCAAGATTTCTTGTACGATCGATTTCCACTGCATTCAATTCATAGCGTATTTCCTTAAAAAGAAATGGTAGAGCGTTGTTAGCTAATTTTGCGGTTGCTGAAACGGTTCCATCCAGCTTTGTTAGCGACCCCTCAATGTAAAAAAACTCCTGCTGGGTAGAAGATTCAAGTCCTGATGGTGTACAGAGATACGGATTTCATCGCTGTTTTTAAATGATGTTAGAAATGGTGAATACGAGTGATGTTCAAATTTAGTAACACTGTTATCAAAGCGAGCGTCTGGTGCAATATCTAGTATTCCTTTATTCATTGTTTCAGCGTTAAGCCTATCGATAGTAAATATGCTGTATTTGCAGGTGTTAATGAAGGTCTTGACCGCTTCAAGTTTGTCCGCTGACTAATGATCTTGTCTGCTCCGAACTCGTATTTATCATTATTGTATATCAACATGCTGTGGCTTCAAATGTAACCTGATGGTTATAGTCTCCCCTCTGAAGTTGATTAAGTCACCGTCTTGGTCAAGGAGCTTCAATGTTAGAGAACTTATACGTTTGGTGCTCACAGGCAAATAGATTACATTTTTGGGTACCTCCACTATTTTATACCCAGGCCCAACCTTCGGGGAAAACTCGTGGAGAGTGTGTACTTGTGTGTTGTTGAAGAATGATCCTGATATAATATTACATTCGATGCGTATAGTATTTACTTTAATGTAGTTGACTGGCAACTCTGATGCATGCACTATATTAGCAGATAAGTTTCTTTTACTGAATCCTAGCAGAGGAGCTATGGACCTCTGTTTTTCAAAATGAATTTCTTCAGTTGCCTTAACTTCACTCTTCAATGTATTATTGTTAGCCTTTATCGCAACCTTTATCCTTTTCCCTTCTTTATCCAGGTATCCTTGTACATATTTTGCTATATCATCAATCTCATAGGATCCAACAGGTATCTCAACAACCTCATTCCCTACATGAACCAGATTATTGCTCACATCCATATTTGGTATAGAGTTGTATATTTGAAAATCAATTAATCCACAAACATAATCAGTTGCTAGCTCCAGCGGAGGAAAGTACTCAGCAGTGAGCAGAGATGACTTTCCCGTGAGAGTAAGTGTTAATGACATGGCGGTTGATAATGAACTGTCACAATTTCAATATAGATTCATTTATTTATCTACATTTTTTACATTTTACATTATTTACATATATTCAAAATCTTTGCATCAACCAAAGTATGAATACTTGAAGCGAGTGATGACCCCCTTATCAGGATTGGGGTATTATACATTCTCAAACAACTGCGACGTTCTACCTCCAGAGGAAGCCAAATCACATTCAGTGTTTATTTTCGATGATGAAGCATGTGAAAAGCAAGATAATGTGCGATCCTATTTTTGCATGGGTCGCCACGAAGATATAGACAGCTTCTATCTCTGTCAAACATATACGCATATACCAAAGCACTTAATACGTGACAATGCTAATTTAATCATCTTATTCAAGCAAGATGTCTTGAATTTGAAACATATCTATAATGATCATGTGAACACAGACATGAAGTTTGATAAATTTCGAAGAGCCTGTGCTGAGTGTTGGAAGGATGAATATGGTTTCTTGATGATTGATAAGGATAGCTCATTAAACAAGGGGCGCTACCGTAAAGGATTTGATACCTTCATTGTACTATAAAAGGATGAAACATGCGAAACCTTCTTAAGTCGAAGTTGTAACTCAGTCAAAAGCACACCGAGTCCTGTAGACCTGCTGAGTAGATTAAAGCTGTTCACCGATTATCAGACCTGTTTGAAAAGCTGTTAACGTGTTATAAGAGCTGTTTTAAAAGCTGTTAAGCTGTTATCAGAGCTGTTTAAAAGCTGTTAAGCTGTTATCAGAGCTGTTTGAAAGCTGTTAAGCTGTTATCAGAGCTGTTTGGAAAGCTGTTAAGCTGTTATCAGAGATGTTTGGAAAGCTGTTAAGCTGTTATCAGAGCTGTTTGAAAAGCTGTTAAGCTGTTATCAGAGCTGTTTGGAAAGCTGTTATCAGAGCTGTTTGGAAAGCTATTAAGCTGTTATCAGAGCTGTTTGGAAAGCTGTTAAGCTGTTATCAGAGCTGTTTGAAAAGCTGTTAAGCTGTTACCAGAGCTGTTCGGAAAGCTGTTAAGCTGTTATCAGAGCTGTTTGCAAAGCTGTTAAGGTGTTATCAGAGCTGTTTGCAAAGCTGTTAAGCTGTTATCAGAGCTGTTTGGAAAGCTGTTAAGCTGTTATCAGAGCTGTTTGAAAAGCTGTTAAGCTGTTACCAGAGCTGTTCGGAAAGCTGTTAAGCTGTTATCAGAGCTGTTTGGAAAGCTGTTTACCTGTTATCAGAGCTGTTTGAAAAGCCGTTATTCAGTTAATATCGAAGATGAATGAAAATCTATTAAAAGAACTCATCAAGACAAGGAATGCAGTGCGAAAGAAATTTAAAGCTCTAAGGATGGGAAGGATTGAAGCAGAAGCTCAACTTGAAGAAACCTTTAAGCCAATCACTAAACCCTTAAAAGAGTTTGTTAGAAGAGTCAAATACGAGCCACCGGATATAGCCAAGTTTGAGACAATAGACACAAAAGAAGAAGAAGAAGAAGAAGAAGAAGAAGAAGAAGAAGAAGAAGAAGAAGAAGAAGAAAAAAAAGAAGAAGAAGAAGAAGAAGCAAAAGAAGAAGCCAATGACATTGTGGAACCTTTTACCCCGCCAAAACGAAAATATGTGAAAATGGAGGCTAGTAGCACACCTATAAATTATGGAGATTATTCCTTAACATCTGAAGGAGAATTCGCAACACCCAAACATTCAAGAACATTGAAAGCAAGGTCTCCTGTCACCTCCCCCGATACGTCTGGATACATAGTTTCAAACTATTTAAAGCTATTCGCTGATAATAGCCCTAAAATTGATCCAACCTATGGAGTTTACTATGATAACAACGCGTGGAGAATCGGTAATTCAACGTTTGATGTTGATGATGTAGGAAATATTGTTATCAAGGGGAAGAGGTATAAAACAACTTTGAGGTTATGTGAGCTGCTATTTATGAAGGATCCTGTAAAAAGTCTATATACTAAAGAGGATTTAAATAATTATGGATCTATTTTGAGAGATACCAATGCATATAAACGTGACTATGCTGAAGATGGAGAAATAAAAGGTACTAGAGCGGCTAGGTATAAAGCTATAATCAGTAAACTTATACAGCATAAAGGCATGGGACTAATGCGTCTGCCTAAAGAAAACATTGATCACATTTACTGGGATGATCCAAATGAATTAGTGGATAGACTGCGTCTTCTAATGGCATCAAAGCAGGCTGGAAACACCAGTCACAACAATGAAATTATATCTATCCTGGAGGAGTTGCGAGAAGCGTATATTATAGTTTAAATACTACTTCATTACCATCCTTCATCACAATCTACAGATGAGCGTTGACAAGTTTGGACGTTTCTCTAAGCGAGGATATCTTGGGAAAGCAGGTGAACGTGGACCAACAGGAGCTCACGGACCAGCCGGTAAACAAGGAATTCAAGGACCAGATGGTAAACGAGGAGCTCAGGGTCCAGCTGGTGAACAAGGAGAGCGGGGTATTGGATTTAATTTAACGATAAACGGAGACTACGATCTAAACTCAAAGTGTATAAAACGACTTGGTGAACCCCTTGAAAATGACGATGCTACTACCAAAGACTATGTTGACAAGAAAATTAAAATAAGTGTTGAAGAAACAAAAAAAACTATTAATATAGAGTTGACAAATTTAACGCTATATATCAATGATGAAATCGCGAAGATTGAAAACTACCTGTTTACATCAGTAATAATTAAGAAAGACTTGACACCAAAAGATGGTGTATATGAGTAAAAACTCTTGAGAAATCTGTTTCATTTATAATTACGATGAGAAAGAGACAAGTGGTAAATGAGCTGCATAAACCAGCGAGAAAAAATTTTAAACGACGTCGTGTGATTATCAAAGGACTAGATGACTTGTGGCAGGCAGACTTGGTTGAAATGGATCCCTACAAGTATGTGAACAAGAGTTACCGCTATCTGCTGACAGTAATTGATACCTTCTCCAAATATGCATGGGCAATTCCAATTAAAAGAAAAACTGGTGCAGAAGTAAGAGATGCCATGCAATCTATATTAAGCAAGGGACGAATACCTAAAAACCTGCAGACTGATGATGGAAAGGAATTCTACAACAGCCTCTTTAAAAATCTAATGCTGAAGCATGCAATTAATCATTACTCTACGTACAGTTTCCTCAAAGCATCCATAGTGGAACGATTTAACCGAACTCTAAAGGATATGATGTGGAAGGAATTCAGCTTTAATGGAACTTATCAGTGGATTGGTATGGTAAAGAAACTGCTCGCTGAATACAACTCAAGAATACATCGAACTACGAAAATGAGACCACGTGATATCAACACCTCCAATGAGGAACAACTGCTTTCAACTGTATACAGTCATATAAAGATTGTTGTTCCTGCAAAGTATAAAGTTGGAGATTTTGTACGCATCAGCAAATACAAGCATATATTTGAGAAAGGCTATACACCAAACTGGACAGCTGAGATTTTTAAAATTATTAAAGTTCAAAAGACAAACCCCATCACATATCAGCTGGAAGATTATCAAGGAAATCCAATCACAGGAGGCTTTTATGAATTGGAGCTGCTAAAAGTTAAACAATCAAACCAATATCTCGTAGAGAAAATCCTAAAGTAGAGTGGAGATAAAGCTTACGTTAAATGGCTCGGATTTTCATCAAAACACAATTCTTGGATTAATAACAAAGATGTTTTATAATTTCTTGAAAAAATACCTATAATACAATTTAAAATAAATATATATTTATAATACTTTATACATGTAGCTATAATGCAAATTACTTTAATAAATGAAACTAAAACTATAATACATATTTTATTTACACTAGATTTAGATTCTTTCTGGGGTTGCCACTTGTTGATCTGATGAAATGGAGTAATGCCCCAAGGTTAAGTATTCGCCGTTCCGCTCATAATATGTCGCTTATTTTCATAAGGACTGATATCCAAATAAATGCACAGCTACACACAGCCACCCGCGCCTTAGGTAACGTTTCCTCAGCCACCAAGTAGCACAGCCCAACATACCACAGGAACTCATACTAAAGTAAACAACTGAAACCAAACTCAAGCTGACAAGTATACTGCCCCCGATATAAATTCGCTTAGGGTATTTCACATCATTACTTAAACCGTATACATTCTACCCAAGTCTTGAAAACAGCAAAACCATGATGACGTCATGCCAATATCTAGAACTCTCCCGCTAATGCATGCTGGTAGTTCCGGCTAAGGCCGCTAGGGTACCTTACTCAAGAAATGGCGTCTGCGCCCAAACAGATGTCGCTAATATCTCGAAAACCAAAGGATTTCTGATGAAAATTTCGTTACCCCTCCCGCCCCACACCACCAAGAATCCATTTCCATGAGCAAAGATAACTTGAAATATTAATACGCTAATATCTCGAAAACCAGAGCCCGTAGAGGATTTCTGATGAAAATTTCATTACCACATACCACCCCTCTAGAATCCATTGGCATGAACAAAAATTTCCTACCATTAACTTTAATTATTAGTTCAAAACCAAAAGCCTACATTTAGGCGCTCAAGAAAAATCAATTATTACTAATATTAATTCAAAACCAGGCGCAACACTTGAAAACAACAAAAGCCTACATTTAGGCGCACCACACATCCAAAAAAGTGAAGCAAAAAACATGCCTACATTTAGGCGCACCACACATCCAAAAAAGTGAAGCAAAAAACATCCCAAAACCGTAGCATGCTGCCACGTGTGGGCAAAAGTGAAGCAAAAAACTTCCCAAAACCGTAGCATGCTGCCACGTCTGGGCCAAAAGTGAAGGAAAAAACTTCCAAAAGAATCGTACCACACATCCAAAGCTGTAGTACCGGAGCATGCTGGTAGTATCGGCTCACTGACATCTTCTAGGATCTGTTCATGGTGATGTCATGTTGTGAAATTCGAATGATGCTGAACAAAGCCTACATTTAGACACAGCACCCCCATGAGCGAAAAAAACTTGAATTATTACTAATATTAACTATATCTAAAAAGGTAAAATCGCTAATATCTCGAAAACCAAAGCCCGTAGAGGATTTCTGATGAAAATTTCGTTCCCCCTCTAACCCTCGCCCCTCTAACACCTTCTAGAATCCATTGGCATGAACAAAAATTTCCTAGCGTTAACTTTAATTATTACTAATATTAGTTCAAAACCAAAAGCCTACATTTAGGCGCACCACATATCTATTTAAGGAAACCGTAGTACGGGAGCATGCTGGTAGTACCTGCTAATGCCGCTAGGGTCCAGTCAAGACCAAATGATACATCCCGGTAGTACCGATTAATCCCGCTAGGGCGCAGTCGAGACTCAATGAAACCAAAATCCTACAGTTAGGCGCAACACATATCTATTTAAGAAAACCGTAGTACGGGAGCATGCTGTTAGTACCGGTTAATGTCGCTAGGGTGCAGTCAAGATCAAATGATGCATCCCGGTAGTACCGATTAGTCCCGCTAGGGCACAGTCGACACTCAATGAAACCAAAAGCCTACATTTAGGCGCAGCACATGGTGTATCCAAGACACAAACCAATACAACCAAGACACAAACCTACATTTAGCACGGGCTCAAACCACCTAGCGACGGTGGCGCCATCTGTGGCGAAATCCTGGCGGCATAAAAAAGTGATCTGGTACCCGCATAGCTTATCTACTCTCAGAAAAATCTGCAACGCCGATATACAGTGGAAGCTCACTGGTGTTTGACTCATCTCAGGTAAACTGCGCTTATGCAACTATCAGCTTGTGGGGCTGCACTCTTTGGTAGCTTTAAAGGGTATTTCTAATAGCGAGATTTCGAGTAAAGCGGACTTTCAGTTTACTGTTGAGCTTTTACTTATAAGGCTCATTGGCTGCTGATCGTCCCTACATGCCTTTGTTCACTCTAATTGATCTTTGAATCTCGTTATTTTTTTTTTTGTATTACTTCCATATGCATGATGGAATTCTCCCAATTACATAAATTATTGAGAGTCCAAAAAAGATACATTTCCTCTATTGAAAATTTTGTAACGCGCTTTCTAAAACTGCAAAGAATTCTGCATGATTCCTAGTTCTTTTAACTGATTGTGCTATCTGTTTTAGATTTGCCTTTATATAACCTTTAGTCTTCAATCACATCTTTAACATACAGTGACACATTGCGATGATCTTCGGTATTTGAACTTTTGGAAACTCTCATATATCCCAGTGATTGTATATGTGGGTTCCGGATTAGTAGACAATGCTTTTCTCGTGAGGTCTAATTTCTGATTCTTCCAGTGGCTCTTTTATTTTTTAAATTCATCAGCGCTTTCCTTCTCTTCATCAATCTTCACAGTTCGGACACTGTGTGCGTTAGGACAGTCGTCGACGGATAACTTTTGTCATTTTCCCACCAACAGTATTATTCTGATGATCAACTTGCTTCACGTAAATTATACAAAGATGTTTCTGGAACCGATGTAACCAATTCTGCTGCAGTCTCCTTGAGGTTGCTTCAACTTCTACCTATGGTTAGCGACGAATTTTAAATTCTATGCTTAAACGTAGGATTTCATTTTTGTACATATTTATGTATTTACCTTTTTTTTTAACATCAAAATGTTAACTTAGGTTATTTATGTTTCCTTATATCCATTAATTTTTTATGAGTTTAAACTTTAATCATTTGTTACATATTTTATACATTTACTCTTTCAAAGTAAGGAATATTGTTCTAACCTGTCTTAAATCTTTTTTCAATGAGTTTATAATAATTTTTTTTTTATACATAGGTAATATTTTTCCCATTTAACTTTTTTTTTCTTATACATCTTTACGACTTTTGCCTTTTTATTTCTTTTCAAGTAATATTCATTATTATTTTTTTTTTTAAAGCAGCCAAGGGCAATACTTAAATTTTCTATATTTTTCTTTTATTTAGAAATCTTTATCTTTTTATATATTTCAATTCTTTCTTCCTTTTGGTTTTTTGTTTTTAAATCTTTATTTTTCTTACACTTTATATCTTAAACTGTTTCTCTTTCTTTTTACTAGAGAACTATTTTTTACTTTAAATTTCTAAGCCTCCTTGTTTTTTCTTTTGAATCTCACTATTATCTGTTTTGTTTTTTTAATTCTCATTCTCTTTTTTTCTTTTGAATCTCACAAAATATTCTTTTAATAACATTTTCTTACCTTTTAATTTATAAATTTACCTTACCGATTGGATCCACTGGGTTGCCTTTATACATCCTTTTATATCTTCCTATCCATATCAAACTCCGCTCATCGAATTTCTTCTGAAATTGGAGCGAATTTGTTGAAAATCTCTTTGGTTAAGTCCCCCGATGCCCGGGTCATAACCGTTACCTACGTCGTACAGCCCGATCAAATTTGGCGTAAGATTTATCCTATTAAGCTTATTTCGGACCGCCGGCACTACTATACCTGTTTGATAACTATGTTTTGGCATCTTTAAATTACCCTTTTGCTTAATCCCCTGTCCTTTCCCCAGTTGGGTATAGATATTGTTCCTACAATTATAGCGCCATGCATATCGTCTGTCAAATTTGTGCGGTTTCGTTTGTCCATGGAAAGAATTAGGACTTTTTACGAAATAGGCTGTTTCATTGGCGATTCTTACGAATGCACGTTCATCCCCCAGCCTATTTTCACTGTACCCATAATACCTGTTATGCCTCCTTCTCGAACCATTGGCTTCTTCATTTCTTACTTTATCAAGTTCCGCACTGTCGTAAGCTATGGTCCAAGTCTTTTCCCCTTGTTGTGGCTGGACTGGCTCATCCTATATGGGTATACTTTTCTCCCCCAGTACTGAAGCTTCCTTTACATTACATTTTATATTCTTCCGGTTGCTTCTGGGTTACTGATATCTGGTCTGATGTTTTCTGCCACGTTCCTCTGAGCCTCCTCTATTCTGGCATGGAACTGATTTCTAGGACTGTAATTATTGGATACCACTGGACCACTAGCTGTTACATTTCTAAAAACGTAACTTTCTTTCTGCACTTCGTTGGCATCTTGAATCCACAATTTCCTATTTATACAATCGATCGCAGCTTTGTCACTGAGGAAATCCATTCCAAGGATACCATCGGCGGGAATGGAGTCAGTGTCACCAATGACATTAAATTGGCAAACCTGCTGACCGTTATCTATCAGTAACTTTGCCTCATAAGTACCAATGGAGCTTTTCGCGTTTCCAAATAGTCCTCCAATTCTTATTTTATGTTGTGTGTGTATGAGGGTATCTCTTTTTATCCTATTGAACTTCATTAAGCTACATGTGCATCCCGTATCTAATAAAAGCCTAAACGTACCTTCTACAGCTATATCTGATGCGACTGTGATTATAAATTTATTACTGGAATTGAAATTTTCTGTTTCTCTATCTGCTAAATACTTCCTTACGCAGATATCCGTGTAATCGTCGCGTGTTCTGCAGAATTGGCAATAAAGCTCCTCCCTTCCTGCATGGAATTTATTTTGAATACTAGCTGCACAGTTGGCTACTCTTACGCGATGAATTTGGCAATTGGATATCTCGTGCCCATATTCCTGAGTTTTAGGGCAGTAAGGAGGCTGCTTTCTCCACTGGCATTCTTTAGCCAAGTGTCCAGGCTGACAGCATTTGAAGCATTTAGCAACTCTCGATTGCTGCCTGGTCCTTCTTGGAGATTCCCAGTTCATTGTTGGTGCTTGCACTACTTCAAATTGCTTTTGGAATTGTTTCTGCCTTACATTGATAACATTTCCAGCCTTCCAGCTTTCCTGTGGTGTTTCGCTGGACTATTGTGGTACTTTTTCCCATACTCCTGGCACCATAGCTTCAAGCCTTTTTGAATCTCTTTCGAAGTAAAGAGCTTCTTCTCGAACTTCTTCCAATGTACCAAACCTTTTTCCGGTTAGGTAAACCTGAGTGGCTTGACTGCTTACACCAGCTTTGAAAGTTGATACTGCGTCAGTCTCCAACTCGGCTATCAAGCCTCCATCCATCTTTGGATATTTAGCTGATACCGAAGATTTAATCTTATCAAGCAGCTCCCCCATCCTATCCGCAAACTCTCTAATATCTTCACCCGGCCTCTGCCTGCATGCTAACATTTCAGTGCGTAGCTCACTGAAAGATTTCCGTGGCATGTAGGCTGTCTTAATCGCCTGTTGCAAAGAGGTAAAGTCCTTTGGCTCATGTGAATTTATTAAGTAATAAGCGTCAGCGGATAAGCAGTACTTTATGCATTTAATAAAAATGCTTTGCTTTGCTGCTATCGCATCCTTTTCGTAAAATTCCGCTTCTTCACGCACGGCTTCTAATGAATCGAACTTTCGTCCTGTTATGTGAATCTGGATAGCCTGATTTCTTACTCCAGCTTTAAACGTGACTATGCCATCCGCTTCCAACTCCGCCAGTAATCCTTCATCTTTACCTGGGTACTTTGCAGAAACAACAGTTTTAATCTGATCCAACAGTTCCTTCATTTTGTCTGCAAACTCTCGGATCCCTTCTCCTGGCCTTTGTCGACATGCTAGCAACTCTGTCCGTAGCTCGCTGAACGTTATCTGTGGTATATAAGCGGCTTTGATTGACTTTTTTAATGCTTCCAAGTCCTTTGGCACTTCAGAGCTTATCAGATAGTAAGCATCGTCTGTCAGTCCATATTTCACATACTTCATAAAGATGCCTTGCTCTGCGGTTTCCAGCCGGTCGTATAGATCTTTACAACAACTCAGAAATCGATGCACTTCCTTCGCTAACTTTGCAGATCTTTCCCCAGCGAACATTGGTACGTATTTGGACACCATGTCCATAATTTTATCATGTGCATCGGCTATATTGTATTTTATCGGGCCGCCTCCGTTGATCTTCGTCTCTATTGTCTGTTTGTTTCTATTGTCAACTAATGCTCCCCTGGTCGCGAACTTTTTGTGGCAGTAATCGACTGACTGTTAATCCTTTCCTTAATTCCGCTGCAATCTCTTCCCTTTTTTCCAATTGCTTCTTTATATTTTAACGCTTTACTTGACATTCATTTAACTTTTCCGTTCTGCTCCTCAATACTTTTTTCTAAGCCTCGAATTTAATTAGCTCCTCCCTTGTCAGTACATTACTCCTTCCTGATGACATTTATGTTCTCTGAAATGCTATTACTATCTGACACTATGCACTTAAATATCACTTCTCACTGCCACTCAAGATTAAATACTTATGACAACCGATACATTTGACTTTATTAACATTATACACATCACTTCAACAAAGATCAATCCCGGCACTCGTGATCTCTCATTTAAATGTTGATAACGAGAACCGTGAACGATACTACCCAATTATCAATATTATATATTTCATGTGTATATAGATTTTTACATTATTATTATAGCCCGAATACCCAGACTACGATCAACGCCAAAATGTGGCGTTGAAAAATTTATTGCTCACGAAAATAGAAAAAACATCTTAAAATTACTAGTTTCTTATAATATAAAATCACACATGAAATTCCACAATTGTACGCCACTCACTGACTCACACACTTTTTGCTTTATCTTCACATCAAATAATTTAACACTTCTATTTGTCTGCAATATATATTTAAAAAAAAAATTATTTGTTAATACCTGAAAACGAGGGAGGATTAGACCACTTAAAAGCTTAACAACAACAAAAATAATAATCTCACCCAACAAAACAAACTACAATAAAGTTAAAATTTTCCTACTTTTATCCATTTTCTCCATATAAAAAAAAACAGAGAATAGATTTACTTGGGTGTGACTCTAGATATTTTCAATTACGACTTACTTTGTAACTCAATTTTTAACACAACAAAAGTTATCATTTCCTAACAACTAAACAACTAATTTTACATTATTTACTTTATACGAAAATTCTACTGCTTCATTCGCAACACAAAAACAATGAAGAGGATATAAAATCATCACAAAACAAACATGGAGATCAACGATTAGAAGAATAATGTATCACGATACACGAAAAATATGCCCAAAATCGTCGCTAACAAAACAAAACCCAAATATTTAAAAAACAAAAAATCCCCCAATGAAATAATTACTTATATTTTAAATTTTTCACCTAGCACACGAGAAAACTTCCGAACACCCATAACTATTAACGATTAACACAAAAACTCACACTCCGGATTACAATAGCATCTTTAGGCTGAAAGATCCTACTTAATAAACTTAATATAACACTTCTTAAATTTAACCTGAAAAGTAAATTAAATTAAACAGATATTTTTTTCAAAACAAAAATAAAAATACCAAAAGTTTTAAAATGTTTACTCGTAAATAAAGCAATACAAAAACAAAAAACACCACACTAAGAAATCTTCACATTTCTTACCTTAGTTTCACCGGCTGCGCCAATTTGTCGTGTCCCCAGTAAAAACGCACATGATCCACATATAAAAACTTTGATTTTATTAATAAAACTAATTCTAACAAGAATACCAGCACTTATCCGACACACTGTAGCAATTCAACTCCCAAAAACTGAGCAACCTGATCCACCGAATCAGCCGTACTCTTCACCATACCACTAGGCGGAAGCGACTTTGACCCAGTGACCAGCGCAGTACCTTGCAATTATATTCACAAAGTATTACGTCAATCACTGCCGTCAGCTGGAAGCCCCAGTTCTGTACAACAGTAAGCCCAGCTGAGTATTCCACTATGCAAAGTGGATTACTTAACCATGACTCAATGCCTAATTACAAACAGATGGATGGATGCGACAGTTTTTAAGTAAACAATTCGCAATCGCCAAGCATTCCACTGTGCGAAGTAAAATGCTTAGTTATTGCAAATCGCTTAATTACCCGTACACTTGCTGCTAGCTTGAGTCGTGATGTAACAAATCCGCCAATTGGATATTGGGCCACGACATTAGTGTCCGGTGCCATCTCTCTAGAAAGCCATTCCCTTGTGGGTGTAAGCCGTCGTTCGGTTGCGTTCAAAACCTAGTAATTTTGACAGTCCAGAAAACAAGGCTGACTCGAATTGTGCACCCTGATCGGTAATGACTCTCCGCGGTACGCCAAAGCGAGCTATCCAAACCTGACAGAGGGCTTCTGCCACTTTTTCCGCATTCATGTCCATGCCTCAGGCCATCAGGCCTATCGATAATAGTGAGGCAATACTTAAACCCTTCAGAAGGAGGTAGCGGGCTTACGATGTCGACATGCATGTCCTGGAAACGCCCAGAACAAGGTGGAAATGCGCCTAGCTTGTTATGAATATGCCAAGTAACTTTACTTTGCTGACAGGCCAGGCAGGAGCGTACCCAGACATTGCTATCCTTATGCATAGAGGGCCAAAAATGTCTTGCCGTGACCATTTTTTAGTAGCTTTGATACTCGGATGAGCCAAATTGTGTATCGAATCGAAAATTTTGCTTACGGAAATTACGGGGAATAAAAGGTCTGGTTTTATTTGAAGATATTTCGCAATACAAATGTTTGTCAGAGCCACTTATTGCCATTTTCGCGAAACTGAACTGAGAATTTTGACGAATGTTGTGAAGCTCTGTGTCCTTCTCTTGTGCCTCAGAAATAGCTATGAAGTTTATTGTACTAGGAAGGTTTAGTTCGTTGAGCCCAGAAAAGGTATCGGCTACGACATTCTACGACGAAGTCTAAATGTCGAAGCTGCCTAGGAGACGCTTTCTCTGAACCCTGTTTGAATGCGAAAGTTAAGAGTTTATGGTCTGTGAAAAAAACCTGTGAGTAAAAAGCCAAAAGCTGCCAGTCATCTTCGCATTTCTGATGGACAGCAGCACCCATGGCCGTATCCGACGCGCGACAAACAAAGCTAACTCTGCGGAAGCTTTGGGGAATGCCAGGAGTGTGGTTTGTGCTTGTTGGTCTTTGGCAAATTCGAAGGCCCCTACGGCTTCCTTCCTCCAATCAATTTTGTTCAAACCTTCCTTTTTAGGACCTATCAAATAGCCCTTTAAAACTGCGTGGTGCTTGGCTGCTAACGGTAGGAATCGGCGATTAAAGTTTATCATTCTAAGAAAGCGCCGTAACTCTCTAACATTCGTAGGCAACTTAAGTTTTGAAGTAATTTCAACACGTTGCGGTGACGGTTTCGTGCCTTGAGCAGTAACTAAATGACCTAAAAATGTTACCTCCTTTTTCAAGAAAACACATTTTTCGACATTAATTATCAACCCGAATTCCTTCAAACTAAAAACTAGCTCTAAATGATTGAGATGCTCGACTTGGGATATGGAAGCTATTAAAATGTCATCTGGGTAGATGAAACAAAATGGAAATTCACGCAGAATGCTGTAGCTGCACCTTTGGAATGTTCGAGGAGTGTTACAGAGGCCGAAAGTCATTCGTGTGAATTCAAAGAGACCAAACGGTGTACATATAGCTGTTTTTGGAATGTCTTTTGCCTCAATTGGGATCTGATAGTATGCCTTTTTTAAATACAACGTCGAAAAGAAGTTGCGATCTCGCAAACGATAGGTGAAATCGTGTATTAGCGGAATTGGGTAGCGATCTGGTACTGTACGTGCATTTAAGGCTCTTTAATCCCCATATGGCCTCCATTCACCATTTTTCTTCGTTACTAAGTGCAATGGTGACGACCAGCTGCTATCTGTAGGTCTACAAATGCCCTGCGCCAAGAGAAAGTCAAATTCTCTTCGAGCCACTGCCAGCTTCTCTGGTGCAAGACGTCGTACTTTCGAGACGATGAGCGGATCTTCGGTTAGTATATGGTGCGTGGTTGTATACTTTACTGGACTAGCAAAATTTGTCTCTAGAGTAATAGCCTGGTAGTTATGCAATAAATTTCGAATTTCCGAGTTGATTGAGTGATCAAGAAGCACCAAAAGTGATGGAAAATGTGTTGACACCTTTTCGCCACGAGAACTTAAGGAAGTGCGCGGATCAATAATAGCGTTCCTTTTAACGTCCACAAGCAACCCATAATGACTAAGAAAATCTGCACCTAAAATTGGCCTGGCAATATCTGCCAAGATGAAATACCACGAGAAAGAGCGTTTTAAACCTAAGTCTAAATTTAAAGTTTTCTTCCAAATGTCTCGATTGTAGAAGCGTTTGCTGCGGATAACTGTACTTTTGACTTGGATCGGCGCTCCGTTGAAGATGCTGGAAGTACCGACACGTCCGCCCCCGTGTCAATTAGAAAAAAACTTATTTGAAGCTTTGTCGAAAATATATAAACGACTGTTCAAAGCGCCGCTTCTGCCCGTTGTCAATGGCAGAGGGCAATATAGTTTGTCGCAAACTCTGAAACCACATTGTTGGTTCTAGAGTTTACCTCCTCATTTCACGCAGTAATTGAGAGGGTTTCTCGTCGCCCAATGACAGCTCCGTTAACAACTGTTTGATTTTCTGCCCTTCACTACTTACAATCGGAATGTTAACATGTTAAAATACTCATCCCCTTCAGGAGGCGAAGGCACTAAATCGCTGACTAACCTTATGAAGCTTTCGCCCAGAGCACTGATGGCATACAAAACATGGTCTTTTGATGGGTTATCCTAGTGAGAGTGAACTGTGCTTCCAATTGGACGAACCACAATTCCGGTGAGTCTCACCAAAAATGAATGTTTCTGATTGCTACGGAATTACTTATATTCATTGTCCCAGATTGTGCTGATTCGGAAGTGCAACTTTCATTCGCGCTCTGTGTGTAACCTGAAACAGTATTTACACTAGGTGTTTGAAACACACCTGATAAGTCCTCGAGGGAAATCCAACGCTCCTCCATATTACCAATTCACGAGTCGAGCGAAACCAAATAAGCGGAACACAACGAGCGAAGAGTACTAGTGACTTGCGAGAAGTTTACACAAATGGACGGGTATAATCGCGTATCCTCCAGATATGCTATATATGTACCTGACTGTGTTTAAATATTCAACAAACTTGAAATAATTGTGTCTAAATGTTTGACAACTTTGGATAAACAATTAATAAAAGTGAATATTCAGCAACTTTGAACAAACATTCAATAAACAGGAGTAAATACTCCATCGAAGAGAAATGGTAGCCGGAAACAAAACTTAACAACATAACAATAAAGATAACAACCGTATATTTATTTAAATAAATAACCGACTTTATGTCCATTAATGGTACTTCAAACGCTTCAAACCATGTGCCTCGTTTCTGGAGCTTTTAATTTGAACTGCCAGGAAATTTCGTAACAATTATCCAATGTTGATTAGGTAGAACTTGACGTAGGAACCTGAACATGCCCCACCCAAAATTGTGGTTGTTGCTGTTGATGCTTGGAAAAGCCGATACGGCAGCTGACTCGTTCGAGCCGTACTTTTGTCGGTGTTTTGGAACTTAGCCGTGCAGAAATGTTGGAATATTCCAGCTTCTTTTCTTCACACCAATGCAGAACTTCCAGAAATGTTCTTTTTCTTCGCTCGTACTCGTGATCGGGGTCACCAGTATGGGGATTATATACAACACCCAACGATAATCTTCAGACTAGCCAACTTACGGAGGTAAAATAAAAGATATGTTAGTTTGGCAAAGCACAATAATTGCGAAGTCCTTTATTAACGATATTTTGTATTGTTACGACTAAACCATGTCAACACTTATATCTGTAGTTCTTTATAATACTTTTCCAAAAATCCTATACTAGAGCAAAAACAGTATTGCCTTTTCTTTTGCTTCCTTGACAGACTAACAAATTTTTCATTTTATTGATTGCTTTTTTTTTTTTAAAAACTAAAAACACAAATCCTCAGCCTACTGATTAGCCTTTTCGCAAGTCACTGAGTTCTTCGTCGACTTTTGACTAAAACATTACTATTTTCCGAAGATCTGGCAGAGGAAAAATACTTCGAATTTGCCGCCACACACATGCATCTCAAATGTCCACGGCTTTCCAGATGCCTCAACCAAAACCCTCGAGAATACTTCACAAGCCATGAAACAGACTCCCTCCCTACCACATGCGAGGCCCAGCGCAGTCCTTACATTCTAAAATATTTGCAGTGTTCTTATGTAAAATTGACAAAAGTTTGATTTGAATAGGTCCTCCGCCCTAAACTACTATTCATACAGAACAACGGTGTTGTGATAATCTTAAGCTTGATTTCTTATCTTCTGAACCGTAATAAAATTTTTATACCTTTCCTAACAAAATTATTTAAAAAAATTATTTTAACCAAATGACTACGATTCCTCAAACAAAAATTCTCAGCTGAGTAATCATTGTAATGTTGCTCTGCCGTCATGGGATGCCGTGGGCTGATGATATCGAATGTAGCTGCCTACAGATTCGGACTACGGCTGCACATATACACATGCAATTATCACTCAGCTGAGTTGTATTGAGCGTAAAATGGTAAGGTTACTTTGTAATCAAAACTATTTAATTATTTTGTTAAGTAAGGTATATAGTAAGTGTAGCCTTTGGTAAGGTAAGGAACCAAGCTTTAAATTAATGCAAGACTATTTTCCTTTGTGGATAGTAGTTTAGGCTCTATGGCATATATAAAGTCAATGTTTGGCACTTTTCCATAAGCATCAATATAGAGCATTTTAGAGTACGGACTCCGAACGCACACATATAGATTTCTGTTTCATGGCTTGGGATGTATTCTCGAGGGTTTTGCCTCAACCCAAAACCCTAGAATACTTCCCAAGGCATGAAACAGAAATCTATATGTGTGCGTGCTTAGTCCGTTTTCTAAAATCTTCTGTATTGATACTTATGGAAAAGTGCTAAACATTGGCTTTATATATGCTATAGAACCTAAACAACTACCCACAAAGGAAAATAGTCTTGCATTAATTTAAAGCTTTGTTCCTTACCTTCCCAAAGGCTACACTTCCTATATACCTTACTTAACAAAATGATAAAATAGTTTTGATTACATAGTAACCTCACCATGTTACGCGCAATACCTCTCAGCTGAGCGATAATTGCATGTGTGTATGTGCAGCCGTAGTGTGAATCTGTAGGCATGCTACATTCGATATCATCAGCACGGCATGCCATGACGGCACAGCGACATTACAATGATACTCAACTGCGAATTTTTGTTTGAGGAATCGTAGTCATTTTGTAAGATAATTTTTTTTAAATAATATTGTTAGGAAAGGTAAATTTTTTTAAATAATTTTGTTAGGAAAGGTATGAAAATTTTATTACGGTTCGGAAGGTAAGAAAGCAAGCTTAAGATTAACAGAACGCCATTTTTCTGTATGAATAGTAGTTTAGTTTAGTTTAGTTTAGTTTGTCACTTTTACATAAGAACACTGCAAATAATAGTAGATAAGCTATGCCGGTTCTGGGCCACTTTTTTAGCCTCCAGGATTTCGCCACAGATGTCGCCACCGTCGCTAGGTGGTTTAGCCCGTGCTAAATGTAGGGTTGTGTCTTGGTTGTATTGGTTTGTGTCTTGGATACATCATTGCGCCTTGGATGCACCATGCGTTGCGCTTAAATGTAGGCTTTTGGTTTCATTGAGTCTCGACTGCGCCCTAGCGGGATTAATCGGTACTACCGGGATGTATCATTTGATCTTGACTGCACCCTGGCGGCATTAGCCTGTACTAACAGCATGCTCCCGTACTACGGTTTTCTTAAATAGATATGTGGTGCGCCTAAATGTAGGCTTTTGGTTTCATTGAGTCTCGACTGCGCCCTAGTGGGATTAATCGGTACTACCGGGATGTGTCATTTGGTATTGACTGCACCCTAGCGGCATTAGCCGGTACTACCAGCATGCTCCCGTACTACGGTTTTCTTAAATAGATATGTGGTGCGCCTAAATGTAGGCTTTTGGTTTTGAACTAATATTAGTAATAATTAAAGTTAACGCTAGGAAATTTTTGTTCATGCCAATGGATTCTAGATGGTTGGGGTGGGAGTATTAAGGGGGACGAAATTTTCATCAGAAATCCTGTACGCGCCATTTCTTGAGTAAGGTACCCTAGCGGTCTTAGCCGGACTTACCAGCATGCCTTCATTTTGCTGTTTTCTTTTATTAGCGGGAGAGTTCTAGATATCGGCATGACGTCATCATGGTTTTGCTGCACCTAAATAAGTTTTCTTAGCAGGGAAGTTGTAGATATCAGCATCATTCGAATTTCACAACATGATATCACCATAAACAGATTCTAGAAGATGTCAGTGAGCGTTCTGGGTGTCAAACATTAAATGTTGCGCCTAGGCTTTTCCAGAATTCGAGTGCAAACGCCATTTCTTGAGTAAGGTTACCTAGCGGCATTAGTGAGTACTACAGGCATTTAATGGTAGGTGATATGTTTCCCATCCAATGCCCTGATACAATTTAGCATATTCCATATTTTTGATTCGCGTGCAAACGCCATTTCTGGAGTAAAGTTCCCTAGTGGCATTAGTCGGTACTACCAGCATGCCTTGGTTTTGCTGTTTTCTTTTATTAGCGAGGAAGTTGTAGATATAACGTATGACGTCATCTTGGTTCTTGCTGTTTACAGGTGCTGCACCTAAATAAGTTTTATTAGCGCGGAAGTTGTAGATATCAGCATCATTCGAATTTCAAAACATGACATCACCTTGGTTTGTGTTTTCTTAGAAAATTATTATTGTTATTATTGGGGTTAGGGGGTGCGTGTATTGATCTTTCGAGTGCAAACACCATTTCTTGAGTAAGGTTCCCTAGCGGCATTAACCGGTACTACATAATGCCATTTCTTGAGTAAGGTCCCCAGTGGCATTAGTGGGTACTACAGACATTTAATGGTAAGTAATATGTTTCCCATCCAATGCTCGCTACCGTAAAGGATTTGATACCTTCATTCTACTATAAAAGGATGAAACATGCGAAATCTTAATAAGTCGAGGCTGTAACTCAGCCGAAAGCACACCGAATCCTGTGGACCTGCTGAGTAGATTAAAGCTGTTCACCCGTTATCAGACCTGTTTGAAAAGCTAGTCACCTGTTATCAGAGCTGTTTTAAAAGCTGTTAAGCTGTTATCAGAGCTATTTAAAAGCTGTTAAGCTGTTATCAGACCTGTTTGAAAAGCTGTTAAGCTGGTATCAGAGCTGTTTGAAAAGCTGTTTAGCTGTTACCAGAGCTGTTTGAAAAGCTGTTAAGCTATTATCAGAGCTGTTTGAAAAGCTGTTAAGCTGTTATCAGAGCTGTTTGAACACCTGTTAAGCTGTTATCAGAGCTGTTTTAAAAGCTGTTAAGCTGTTATCAGAGCTGTTTGAAAGCTGTTAAGCTGTTATCAGAGCTGTTTTAAAAGCTGTTAAGCTGTTATCAGAGCTGTTTAAAAATCTGTTAAGCTGTTATCAGAGCTGTTTAAAATCTGTTAAGCTGTTATCAGAGCTGTTTTAAAAGCTGTTAAGCTGTTATCAGAGCTGTTTGAAAAGCTGTTAAGCTATTATCAGAGCTGTTATCAGAGCTGTTTGAAAAGCTGTTAAGCTGTTATCAGAGCTGTTTGAAAAGCTGTTTATCTGTTATCAGTTGAATAAAAAGAAGGCCATATATAAAATATCATTTATTAAAAATTAAAAAGTATTAACATATAACTCTTAGTGTATCATTCTATTTCACATCTTATAATCCTATGGGACCGAGCTGTAATGTCGATGTTAGATGTAATCAAAATTTCATCTGTCTGTCGTTGAAATCAACATCTGCCTACAGCGCAAGTTTCCATGATCCTTTATGAGCTCCCCAAGTAAACAAAATGAGAATTTCTAGTGCTAAGTTAAATCGCACTTCTTAAGGCACAAACCCCATCACATATCGGCTAGAAGATTATCAAGGAAATCCAATCACAGGAGGCTTTTATTAATTGGAGCTGCTGAAAGTTAAACACCCAAACCTATATCTCTTAGAGAAAATCTTAAAGAAGAGTAGAGATAAAGCTTACGTTAAATGGCTCGGATTTTCATCAAAACACAATTCTTGGATTAATAACAAAGATGTTTTATAATATCTTGAAGAAACATTTAACAATTTAAAATAATTATAATACTTTATACATGTAGTTAAACAAAAATGTTTTATAATATCTTGAAGAAACATTTAACAATTTAAAATAATTATAATACTTTATACATGTAGTTATAATGCAAATTACTTTAATAAATAAAACTAAAACTATAATACATTTATTATTTACACTAGACTTAGATACTGTCTGCGGTTTCCACTTGTTGATCTGATGAAATGGAGTAATGCCCCCATGGTAGAGTATCCGTCGTTCTGCTCATAATATGTCGCTTATTATCATAAGGACTCAATGCGATCTTCTTTTGACTGACAGTGTACACGCTATGATTATGGGATCGTATGGAACTCTGATTGGCAGTTAATATTCGCTCGTTATTCAAGCATTCGACGTAGTCTTCGAAATTGATATGCTTCTGGACTACATTAGCCTTTACTTCTTTCGCTTTTTTTACAGTTTTACCAGCGTTTATACGCAGACTGTACATTTTCGAGCGCAAGCCTACAAATTCGCTTATGATATTCCCATTCAGCTCATCCTTCATTAGCCAAGGAATATTTTTATTCATGAGCGGTAAATTGAATTCATTATCTTCTCGGTAATCACTTGTATCAAATTTGTTTATATTTTCGGCCATGAACTCATATGCATTTCTCTCTTCAAGTTCATATATTAGAGAATCTGTATCAGTATACATGACTTTACATTTATCTCCATACTCACGCTGCATAAAACTGTAGTGAAAATCGTAGAGTCATATTTTCGAAATTTCCATAACTGCCATTCCTATATAGAGCGGCTTATTGAATAATATTTTGAGTCGCCTTAATTCCACAGCAACTAAATTCTCATCAAATATCGTTGCACTGTGGAAGTTGGGTGCCGCAATCCGAGCTTTTGCACCATAGCGACCTTCCCACTTCATGCAAAGCTTGATATCGCTATACTTGCGTACATTTTCCATGGTCTTGCCAAAAGCTGCATTATTCATCTTCTTATAGCTGTCCTTCTCATGATCCCTTGTAGCCTGCATTCGTTTGGTGGTATTTAAGTCAATATATGGCTTAAGCCAAGCTGATTGGTCGAATTGAAGTACCCGGTGCACTTTTTTCAGGATGAGTCCATGTGATAAGCATTTCTTCAAATTTCGATAGTGTATAACATATTTAGTTTTAGGATTTAAAGTTGTCAAAAGCTTTTCTAATTTTGCTCCAGGTGGTGCTACATGCTCTGAGCAAAACGGTAAATCCTTATATGTATCACGTAGATGTTGAGGATAGTCCAAGTCGACTTCGAATATGTATCCAATTGGCGAATCATCAGGAATCTCGAAAACGTTGATATTGGGAGCATCAACCCATTTGAATCCTCCGGTTGGTAAATGCTGTGACATAGCCCATCCATAAAGGTTATTTACATCATAATACATCAGGTATTTCTCTTTCTCGTCAGGCTTAAAATCATCCATATATTTATTATTTGCTTTACTATATCTGTTCGAGCATTGACTTATACCACCGCGAATACCTCTCTCTATCAATAGCAGTATATCTACATCGGTTATCAGCTCTAGTTTCACTTTGGTATATGTTAACATTGCATCCCATGTTAGACCTGGCATGGTGTACAGACATCTCGAAAGTTCTCAAACACATCGGCCAATAGAAGGATATCAGTTTTCAGGTATAGATCGGAATATTCGCCAAGTGTCTGTATTTCAAATGTCCTCCACACCTTTTCTGCGCGGCTGTAGTCCTCAGCAGATATATCACCGTCAGTCATTTTATTATAGAATTGCTCCTGTGTTGGCAAGTTCCGGAAATCTAATTTATCCCAGTCATCAATAAAATCATATGGGAAGACACCCTTGCGTGTAAGAAGTTTGATAGTGTCATCATCCAATCCCTGCCATACCGATCTTGTTATGTTTAATTTATCCATTCGTAGCAATGATGATAGCTTATCTAATAATTCTGCCATAAAACGGAAGGAATCGAGGAATCTGAATTTGATATGACTGCCTTCAACGTGCTTGGTGAACGAGATATATCTTTATTTATTTATTGGTAGGAGATCCACTTTCCCAGGAATAGATGTAGCTATATCCTTAATAATGAAATGAGCATCATATCCAGATAAGTTGTGAAAAATGACTGGAACTATAGAGCAATCTTGATACATCAGATTGCATGCATTGTGCGCTGGCCCTCGGTATTTTCCTGTTAAAGGAATTTATGAAAAAATGAATTGAATTATGATTCTCAGTATTTACCTGTTAAGTGGCAATGGTCCCGGACTCGTTCCTCATCGGCTGCAAACGTTTTTTCACATATATGGCAGCAAGTATTTTCCATATGTGAACGCCGTTCCTCTTTAGTCAGGGGTTGCATTGGCCTGATGTTCAGCTTCTCCTGTACAGCTATGGATGCAATCTTTTGCAATTCTAATGCAAACCATTTTTGACAGTCTTTGCCTCTATATGCTCTGTAATATGAGAGCTTAGCATCATGTTTGCAGTGGAAATAGAATCCTATGCTATGAACTTCATGTTCCTGGATTCGCTGTGTATTTTGATCGTTTCCCTGAATCGGCTTCAATATTGATTCAAGATCTGCATACACACAAAACGGGACTGGATTCTTATGGTTATAATTCTTATATTCCAACCATTTATTTTCCTCTGAGGGAAACATAATCCTACAGTCGTTTTGTTTCTCGCATTCGGGAGTGTGTGATGTTAATTTTTCTTCAGAGTAAAAGTAGAGCAAACATCTGTCGCATATATACACTCTATGAATATGTTTCGAAGTTTGTATTGATATGAGTCGGGAAAGATCTTTAATCCAGCAGAAATGATATCTGCTAGCATCATCATCATCATCATCATCGTCATCATCATCCATATGATCTTCATCATCATCATCAGCCTGGTTATAGTCATCTTGCAACATTAAGAGATTTACATGTCGCTCCATCCTGTGTTTCGTAAGTCTAACTGGAACTGTGGTGAAGAAACTCTCTTTCTCTAGGATGAACACGTTTATTGATAAATCGTTCTGGTCTTCAAATTGCGTTGTTTGCTTAAGCGTCATGGGAAATGTTATTCCAGTTAAATTTAGCACAGTTGATTAATGTGGATACGATGAGGTCCTTTCAGAATGAGCATTTGTAGGGTATAGCGCTGAGATTACGGCCCACGCGAAGCATGCTTCATCATTATTTTGTACATTGATGCAAGCTTTCTTTGATGCAATCTCCTTTGGCAGAGGTATATAAAATGATCCCCGAATCGGCTCAAACTTGTTGATATGCACCGCTAAATGTATTATAGAATGCAGAGCCCAACCACCGTCTTTCTCTTGAAACTTTTCCAGTTGAGTAAGTATTGGGTCGTATATATTTAATTTATACCACTCATTCAAATTATCCTCCACACTGATTGGGGCAGTTCTTGCTTGGAAGTACTTAATGTCTTTAATAACTTCATTATCACCAGTTTCTTTAATAAACTCACCGCAAAACGTTGTAGCAACTTTAATATGATATTGTTGTTTTAATGTATTCTTAATGCGGCGAGCAAGTAATTTGGAAGCATCTTGCATAAACAGCTTAGGATCTATTTGGCTTATATTCACGATAACACCTGCCCTAATTCTACCTACGAATGCTGTTTTTATTTCTTCCCACTTAACAAAATCACTTCTTATTACTCTTTGATTAATTCCTCCACCTCGATGGGGAGCTTTGATTAACACTCTCAACGATTTAATTTGAGCAATACAGCTGTGCAAATGTTGTTTTCTAGCATTCTTATTACACTTCCGAAATGCTGCTTGATATTTACGAATGTTTCTGTTGCACTCTTTAATAATATTGTTTTTATTCACAAAATTTGCATCACTTAAACACTTCAAAACATCTTCTCGCAATTTATTAATTAATGAAAAACTTTCATTTATTACTCTGATAGACATTTTTAATTTTTTTTATTCAACACTAACACTGTGAATCACTTCGATTGACTGGTGCTCCCCAAGAGTTTGCTTGCGCTTTTATAGCAACGGTTTGTAAACATGAATGATCCTGCTGCTACAATAATCATTGCACAGGATGAATTCCAACGAATTTGCTTACAGGCTGAGATGATATCGAATTTCACGATAAGAAAATCACTCAAATTAATTTGATTACTTTATTTTGCTGGTCGAATTTGCAAATAAGATTGTTTACATGAATGCATACATGAAAATGTGAAAATTTTTTTACATTACAATGAAACGTTTCGATCAGCAAAATTCTTGGAACAATAAAATTTTTGGCTGCCTACAGGAAGTGTGGCATCAAATTAGATGAAAGGAATAAATGTGCTGATATAGCTTAAATTTGTTTACACAGGTGTGCATGACTCATTCAGCTAAAATGCGAATTTGTAAACAGGAAGTTTACACAGGTGTGTATGAACCATGCAGCTTAAATGCGAATTTGTTTAGGAATTCCAATGAAACGTTTCGATCAGTAGAATAAACATGAATCATTTGCTGATATTGCTTAAATTTGTTTACAACAGGATGTTTACGAATTCCAATGAAACGTTTCAATCAGTAAAATTCTTGGAATTGGGTTGCTTACAGGAAGTGTGGTATCAAATTACATAAATCATTCAGCGTATTGTGCTGATATTGCAAATTTGCTTTAAACAGGATTAATCTTGCTTTGGAATCATGACTATAAATTGAGGAGCTGAATGAGATTTGCAATCAGTTTTATTTTGGAATTCAAGGAACAACGACTTAGAGTAAAACAATGGCTGGCGCAATGGAAGAACTAAGGAAGCTGGAGCAATACTCACTAACCCTGAAGACATCCCAAATGGAGCTGGGCCAGAAATATAAGGTTGTTGCAGCAAGGCGATGCAAAACTGCATTTGGAGATCGTGTGGTTCTCGATTTGGAAAACTACCACCTTTTTCTTCCTTCGAGGTACAGCAGAATTTCAGAGGACTCTTTGAATGAAATAAACACCAAGGGAGACTTCTACGTAATCAATAAAGGAGTAATCGGACGTTCATACAAAATTGAATTTGTTCAGCATGACGAAAATTTGTATCCAATTAATTATTATAATCGTTAAATAAAAAATAAAATCAATAATGTGAAACTAGTTTTTTTATTGTTAATATTTCTAAATTATTAGTGATAATGAAAGTTACGTTTAGTACTAGTGCTCCACAAGTTTATATAATTGAATATGAGCCCAGAAAAGGACCTTGGGAGACATATGCTCTGGATCGCTTTCGTTTCCAAGATAGGATTCATAGAACTTCACTTATATTGCTACCAATTTTGAATACAGAACATAGGGAAAAAGTTTATAACTTAAGATTTAGAAATAAATAATTAATTTGATGTGAATAAATAAATATTGAAATTTAATTTGGTTTGACAACATTATTTTCAGCAAAAGGAATTGTATCAATACACCTCACAGCAACCATATTTTTACTTTAAACTTAAAGTTTTCTATTAAATATTTACAGCAAGTGTTGATATTACTTAAATTTGTTTATTTTTATGAGAATTACGCATCACAACACATTACTAATTGTCAATTAGCTAATTGCCAATTAGCTAATTACCAACCAAGCTGCTAATTGCCAATTAGCTAATTGCCAATTAGTAAATATATAATTGCCAATTAGCTAATTGTTTGAACAAATGCCGCTAATATTTCGAAAACCAAAACCTGTAGAGGATTTCTGATGAAAACTTCGTTCCCCCTCCCACCCCACACCGCCAAGAATCCATTTCCATGAGCAAAAATAACTTGAAATATTAATACGCTAATATCTCGAAAACCAGAGCCCGTAGAGGATTTCTGATGAAAATTTCATTACCCCCCCTCCCTATTTTTATTATCCCCCCACATACCACCCCTCTAGAATCCATTGGCATGAACAAAAATTTCCTACTATTAACTTTAATTATTAGTTCAAAACCAAAAGCCAACATTTAGGCGCTCAAGAAAAATCAATTATTACTAATATTAATTCAAAACCAGGCGCAACACTTGAAAACAACAAAAGCCTACATTTAGGCGCACACATCCAAAAAAGTGAAGCAAAAAACTTCCCAAAACCGTAGCATGCTGCCACGTGTGGGCAAAAGTGAAGCAAAAAACGTCCCAAAACCGTAGCATGCTGCCACGTGTGGGCCAACAGTGAAGCAAAAAACTTCCAAAAGAATACTCCCACCCCAACCATCTAGAATCCATTGGGATGAACAAAAATTTCCTAGCGTTAACTTTAATTATTACTAATATTAGTTCAAAACCCAAAGCCTACATTTAGGCGCACCACATATCTATTTAAGGAAACCGTAGTACGGGAGCATACTGGTAGTACCTGCTAATGCCGCTAGGGCGCAGTCAAGACCAAATGAAACATCCCGATGGTACCGATTAATCCCGCTAGGGCGCAGTCGAGACTCAATGAAACCAAAAGCCTACATTTAGGCGCAACACATATCTATTTAAGAAAACCGTAGTACGGGAGCATGCTGTTAGTACCGGCTAATGCCGCTAGGGTGCAGTCAAGATCAAATGATACATCTCGGTAGTACCGACTAATCCCGCTAGGGCGCAGTCGAGACTCAATGAAACCAAAAGCCTACATTTAGGCGCAACACATGGTGCATCCAAGGCGCAATGATGTATCCAAGACACAAACCAATACAACCAAGACACAGCTCTACATTTAGCACGGGCTCAAACCACCTAGCGACGGTGGCGCCATCTGTGGCGGAATCCTGGAGGCTAAAATGTGGGCCAGAACCGGCATAACTTATCTACTAATATTTTAGAATGTAAGGACTACGTTGGGCCTCGCATGTGGTAGGGAGGGGTCTGTTTCATGGCTTGTGAAGTATTCTCCAGGGTTTTGCTCAGCCCTAACTTATTGCGCTGTTGTGTGTGTACGAGTTACACAGTCATTTGACAACATACAAACAACATTATTAATGGCTAAAACAAAAGTAGCCCCAATAAAGTGCGTAAGTTTGCCCAGGTTAGAGCTGTGCGGCGCATCCCTACTAGCTCGCTTGATAAACAACGTTAAAAAAGCAATGAACCTGACTTCAGTTCCCACTCCTCTCTTATTCGATTTGTTGTTTCATGTAGAACACTTGCTCTTTTGTTACTCAAATCTGTCGATAGAAAAAAACGTTAGAGTTTTCTGCTGTACTGTCTAAGTGCTTCGTAAACCGCTGTAGGACACTGTGCTTGGCAGGTAGGAGCTATGAAGCTCTCTGTTATCCAAGCGGCTAGTCCAATTAGGAGCTATAGAGTTCGCTATTAGGATAGCCAGATTGCAGAGCTATAAGAAGCTCAATTGGCAAAAATAAGGTAGAGCTGAATAGCTCAATTACCTTGGGGCGCAGCCCTTTCGGAGCTAAGGGAGGTCACAGTTAGGATATAAATAAAAGATATGCACCGCTAGAGTTCAAAATAAACTCTGATTTATTTAATATAATTACACTGAATTTATACACTTTAGAAATTGCTGACATTACTCTTTTCAATCATTCTGACCATTCACACACCTTCAACCTTTGCTTTATTCAATATTGATCATATTTGCTGTGCATGCAAATAACGCACAGCGAAGATTACCAAAGTTTCAACCAGGTAGAAGTAAACAAAGAAAGCTACAATGTAATGCTTTTCATTGGTCGATTACTCTATCGTGCCATATGCTGTTGCTTTGCTTTTCCTATTGCAAAGCATAAGCATAGCGTAAAGCTTTGCCGCCGTGTATTCATTGATATACATGACACTTATATGTGTGTTGCCTGATCAATTTTTTTTGCTTTATTCTTTCTGCATGTACAAAAAATGCAGTGGATCATCTTATGAGTGTTTTGCCTGATTAATTTAAAATTTTTGTATGTATTATAATTGGCAATGGTGTGTGTATAATGATGCGCTCTACATTCAACTTACAAGAGTGCATAACTTTCAGCCTTTCTTTCGGTGAAAAATGATCACAATCAGAATTGTTTAGTGTGCAATCCTGGCGAGAGCACTGGTAACTGAATTAGCCTTCCTAGGAGCTTGCTCATAGATTCTTTTTAAATTATTATACAGATATTGATATTCCTACGATTTTAAATTCAATCAAAGTATATACATACATATTTGGAAATATACGGCGTGATATTCTTACAATTTAGTTTCAATAGAAGCATATATATATATATATATATATATATATATATATATTTGGACCACCTAGTCAAAGGTATACATTGAACCATATGGTGATATTCATATAACTTAGTGTGATTGAAGCATATATATATACATTTGGACGACCTAGTCAAATGTCACTCAAGGTATACATTGAATCCTACAGTGTTATATTTAGTTGGGTTAAGGAATATTGACAATTTTAGAACCTAGTTAAGGGTCAATTAAAGTTTTAAATTTAAGTGGAATATGTACCGATGTATTCACAAATTAATTGAAGATAAATTAAAGTACGTTGTAACACGGAAGCTTTGTTATAAAAGGAGAAGACCATCTGGGATGACGTTCTGCGAAATATAGCAAATGTTCGAAAAACTCCTATCCCCCGTAGAACAGAGGGTTACTATCAGGGTAGAGTGGATGGTTTGGTTGACTTGTGTAAAAGGTACTGTGGAAACCACGAGAAAATAGTGTCAACCGCTACTGAGGAAAACATTACCAAACCTTATTTTTGTGATGAGATATTTTTTGGCAACCAACAGTTGTTTTATGAGTTTCGAGGCGAAATTCTTGACTTGATAAGTGAATACTCGGAGCCTGATCCATCTAGCCCATGCAAGTCTCCCCCTATAACCCTCCCTAGATTTGGCGGCGATTATCGCTCGTGGGCATCATCTCATGATTTATTTTTGGCGATCATACATTCCAGTTCATCACTTTCGAAGGTCCAGAAGTTACATTACTTGAGGACCTGTGTGGTGGGGGAGGCTGAGAAACTGCTACGTCCTTTCAGTGTAACTGATCCAAACTATGAAGCCGCTTGGTCTCTATTGTGCAAAAGATACGAAAACGAGCCTTACGTAACGTCACATTTATCCTGTCTAACCGCGCACCCTGCTTGCCAAGCAGAGCTTACTCGAAAATACAAACGAGTGCTTGGAATCGTTGAAGGCTTTAGACATTCAGAGTAGCAACTGAGATCCCCTGCTCATATTTTTATTAGCACAAAAAAGTGGAAACAATCTTTTAGCTCGTCAACTCAGCTTCGGTCTTTCAGTAGTCCTGTTGAATTTTCGGAAGCTAGATTTCGAGTTTTAGAGGCAATAGGCACCTCAAATCGTAGTGTTGCTCGAGAACCAAAGAGAATCACACCAGCGGCGTATAAAAATTCCCAATCATATCATGCAATAAATAAGGTTACATGTCAACTATAAAGTAAAGGCCATACCTTGCGTGAGTGCGTAAGATTTCTTGAACTCCACGTGGAGGCTAGAATTGATTTAGTCAAAAAGAATTCCTCCTGCTTTAATTGTTTGGCACGAAGCCACTCAATGGAATTATATCCTAGCCGAATAAGTTGTCGTCAATGTGGGAAGCGCCATCACACGTTATTGCATTTGTCCAAACCGAATGTTAGTCCAATAACGCAGTCAGAATAAAGGAAGGAAGGGGACAGTCGTAACAAAGAAAGACCTTCTTCTTCTAAGATTGTAAAGATATGTGCACAGCGTCGTGATAATGATAACATAAGTGTACTTATTCCTACTGCAGTCATACAATTAGTTTCCTCATCAAATGGCCCCATGTTTTTCGTGCGTTGATTGACCCTAGGTCGCAAGCAACCTTTATAACAGAAGCAGCAGTACAGTTATTATACATACCTCTGAAAAAGTACGGCGTCGATGTGTATTATAAGACTATCGCGAGCCCAAACTGCTCAGTCCAAGAGTTTAGTGAATAGGTCACAAATACCAAATCTACGCTGAGGCGGTCGTCTTGAAAAACCTAATTGATCTGCTACCTGCAGAGAAAACTGTTATTCCCAATTGGCTTCGAAAGGAGAACCTTGTTTGGTCTAATCCGAACTGTTTCTCCCCCGGAAAAGTAGACATAACTTTAGGCGCTAATATCTATGCAAAGATTTTACTGGATGGGGTTCAAATAAACTCTGAAAGTAATTTAGTTGCACGAAACAATACCCTTGGGTGGATCATTATGGGAGGATCTACGCTTGACAAGGGTCCTGGGGTCCGTAATAAAGTGCAAAGCTTCTACAATGCCACTGACTTGCTGAAAAATATTTGCAAGTTCTGGGAATTCGGTGAAGTTCCGGCTGCCTCCAAACTCTCACCTTCTGAATTGAAGTGAGAGAACTTCTTCAAAGAGAATCATTACCCTCCATAAGACGATCGTTACGTTGTTCGGCTGCCATTTGTTGATCCAGCGGGAGGTTCCCCCCTCTTAGGGTTCACGCGCGGATGTGCTATTAGAGATTAAGTTTACTAGAGAGCAAGTTTCAAAGTAATTCAAGCTTTCAACAAGAGTACGTTAAAATAATGACAGAGTGTGTTAACCTTCACCATACGGAAACATGTACCCCAATCTTTGAAACGAATAAGTCCTCGATACAACATTACTATTTACCGCATCATGCAGTATCAAAAACACAGGAATGTCCACAAAAACCCACGTAATTTTTGACGCGTCATGTCCGACAGGCAATGGAGAGTCCTTGAACAAAGTCCTCTATACCGGGCCACCATTGCAAGAAGATATCATGACGCTTCTAGTGCGATGGAGAAAATTGAAAACAGTTTTCACGGCGAATATCTGTCAAATATATCGTCAGATTCGTGTTTTTGAGGCAGATAGCGATTATGAACGCATAGTGTGGAGGAAATCGGCAGCAGAATCTACGCAGGATTTTCGCCTTCTTATAGTTACCTTTGGAATTGCTTCCGCACCCTACTTAGCCATCAGAGTCTTGCGGCAACTAGTAGAAGATGAAGGTAATCGATATCTCATGGCTGCCTCAGCCATACTCAACGAAGTATATGTAGATGTTATCCTGTCTGGCGCGGATGTTATCGAAGAGGCCACGCTGATTAAGAACCAATTAATCTGTCTATTAGAGTCGGGAAAATTCAAGTTGAGCAAATGGGCTTCCAATCACCCTTTCCTACTATCCGACATTCTCCCAGAGCATCACGAGCTGAAACTCTCTCTTATGTTGGATTCGAGCAACTCCATAAAGGCTTTGGGCATTTTTTGGAATCCATTCAGCGATTCCTTCAGCTTTCAGTTAAACGAGACAGACATGAAACCACCGTTTACAAAACATCGAGTATAGCACGATATAGCACGAGTATAGCATGATTGTACGACCCTGTTGGCTGGATCGCTCCAGTAGAAATTTCTGCCAAAATCATCCTGCATTGCCTATGGACTCTGAACTACATTGAGACGACGAGATTCCAAGTCCCCTGGTCAAGGTTAATATTCTTTCAGTATATCTCCTCGGGTAGCAAAATTGAAATTCCGCGTTGGATAGGCTCTACCCGGAACGGCAATATAGAATTAATTGAATTCTGTGACGCTTCCGATGCTTCATATGCAGCCGCGGTATATTCTCTCGTCCTAAGCCCCATCGGAGCCTCATTACTAGCAGGAAAGACCCGAGTGGACTCACTCAAAATCGTGTCTTTACTCCGTCTAGAGCTTTGGGGAGCAGCTCTTGTAGTTAAGCTGGTCAAACCGGTCAAGGAGGCTTTGCAATTAGCCGAAGTAAACGTCCGAGCCTTCACAGATTCCACTACAGTCCTACCTTGGCTGAAAGGAGGAGCACGTAGATGGAAAACCTTTGTGGCCAACAGAATAAGCGGCACTAATAAAATTCTGCCTATTGAGCATTGGTCATATGTGCCATCTGAGCAAAATCCTGCTGATCTCCCGACTTTAGGGGTCACACTCACATGTTTGAAAAATTCTTTGTTAGATAAAGATCACACAACGATGCGCCTTCCATTCGGAAATCGTAAGTCTCGAGAGAAATTGTGGAATAAAACACAGAAGTCACGTTTCAATCAGCCGCCCCTTTACTATAGTCGTGATCGATTACGCAGGACCCGTTTACATCCGAGCATCTAAAGTTCGAGGGCATTTCTTGATTGGCGATGCTTTGCTCTTATCCCCCGATATATGTCTGCTGGATAGCAAGATCAATGCTCTGTCTCGTTGGCAACTCTTACAAAAACTGAAAGAAGATTTTTGGCGTAGATGGAGTAAAGAATATCTTTCGCGCCTGCAGGAGCGCCCAAAATGGACGAAATATCAAGAAAATATAAGAGTTGGGGATCCAGCGATCATAAAGGAAGAACGTTTGCCGCCTCTTAAATGGCAGATGTACCGATGAGTGTAAGGTTTTCTTCTAACACTAAATGCTTCTACTCCTTTCGTTTCTCTTTTTCCTTTTTCCAGCCCACTGCGGGCGTACACAGGTTTGATTGCTTTCGTATGAATCTGGTTTTTGATTTTTTTTTTTCTATTTGTCTAAATGTTTTGGTTTTTTCTCTCTTTTTTTGTTGTATTTTTCATTTCTTTTTCAAGCCACTCAATTTCGCTATTTGGGACCTGTTGATGAGTGAAAACCAAGACTTGAAACTTGTCACCAAAAATAAAATGGGTTGTGTGATAAAATAACAAATAAAAATTCTTTTAGCTTCTGTTATATATCGGAGAATCCAAAAAAACGCCTTCTAGCTTTTTTCTTAACATTTTTTGTTGGTATTATAGGGCATTTTACCATACGGTTTTCACGCACTGTTCCCGTGGCGCAAAATCCTTTCGAACTCAAACTAATCATCAGTTTGTGTAACGTGAAGAAATTGTAGAAATATACAACATGATTCCGGGGACCTCCCACAATTGTTAAAAATTCAAGTACGACATTATGTCCAAGGCAGTCACTTTTGGCATAGATATCATTTCTCCCAGAATATGATAAAAATTTAAGAACATATCCACTTGACGATAAACTTGATAAACATCTCGCAGCTATGACGACCGTGATACAGCCACATCGGTTGGTCTATTGATAGGCCATGTGAAAAAATACCAAATTTTGAGCAATTATCTGACATATGAATTGAAAATTTGCGAACTTTATAAAATTTATTTTTTATCTATAAAATTATTGTTAGCAAGGTGAAGATAAGATTTAATCTTTTTATAAGTATTTCGCGACATTGAACTTCTTATTATTGGAAAATTCACGTCATGTGACACATTCCAATATATATTTTCTTGAGGGACGGAATTATATCCAGAAAATAATAGTATACATAGTAATCGCTTGAGATGACCAAAATCCTGAATAAAATCCGAATTCATTTGAGCAGCATAAGTATTTGTTTGTGTCAAGATCAAAGAACTCGTAGAGCAAATCAATAGGTGCTTTACAACCTAATTTGTTTAAAAGTATATACACTGTTTCCAACACGTCATTTGTTGGAGTATTGGCAAATTCCGCTGAGCAGTTTTCCCATGTCGCGAGAACAGGGTTCAATGGCTCATTCATATTCCCATTGATACTGAATTGCAAACGCCGTTTTAAAATTGACAAAGGTTCGTTATCACTATCGCTATCATAGTGGCCTATAATTTCTACAGTTCCAGCAACATCCTTTGTAAGATCGCTTTCCAAGATATTGAGCTCATTTCCGCCAATGTTTTCACAGTCGCATAGCGCTCTCGACCCATCAGGTAGCAAATAACGATATCTGTCTCTTCTTTATAGTTACTCCACGTATCAATATCAGCTTGAAGTTGATCAAGTAGTGTTTTTCCATACTGTAAGAAATGATTGCGGTTAGTCCACGGTTGCGAAAACACAACATCCAGATAAAATGTTCTAAAAAAACACTTTTCGTAGATATTATAATACTACTTTGGAAAGAAATTTAAAATGTGTGCGTAATAGTTAGGAGAAAAACTAAATTTTTATATACTTCTAATGAGTTTTACAAAATACACAATATCAGCTTGAAGTTGATCTAAGGTCAAGTAGTATTTTTCCATACTGTAAGAAATGATTGCGGGTTAGTCCACGGTTGCGAAAAAGCAACATCCAGATAAAATGTTCTAAAAAAACACTTTTCGTAGATATTATAATACTACTTTGGAAAGAAATTTAAAACTTTGCGTAATAGTTAGGAGAAAAACTAAATGTTTATATACTTTTATAAATTAAAATAACCTTGTGAAACAATAAGTAGCCTTTTTCTTTCTCTATATCTTTATTAAATGTGTTTCACAGTGCTAAAAAAAATTAATTAAAACTTCTAATGAGTTTTACAAAAACCAAAAAAAAGTGTTTGTCAGGCTTTGATGGGGATTCCCCGAATAAAGACATAATGATAAAAAGATATGAAGTTAGCTGAATTTTGTTGCAAATATTTACTAGTTGTCAAGAGATGGCACTAGCACCATTATAGTTTCATTATGTCATAAGAAGAAGATGTTCGAAAATGGTGTTGCGAAAACGCAACGGCTAGTCAGATGGTCTTTCAGAGTTCTTCAAAACCTGCAAGTAAGTTATCCGAAATGTTGTGTAATATGTTTCGTACATAGATCATCAACAATTCATTGTTTAGCTCATGTGCCTCGACAGACTAAACGAGCAAAGATAATTCGAAACTATGCTCCCACGATATTTACTTATTTATTTATTTATTCTTAGTCTACAGATTACAAATCAACAGACCATGCATATACTAAAACTAAATAACAAATAAGTCAAAATGAACAAAAAAGCATCAACTAAAACTAACATACTATGTAATATAAAATTATACCTATATATCTAATATTATAGTCATAGTAAATATTCAAGAAAATCCGAAACAGCGGCTTTAAAAGTATTAAAGTCAATTATACTGCTACACAAATTGAACTGCCGAATACAACGATTTAATGGACTACTGAGACCATATATTGTCCTATGAAAAGTTTCAAAAAGAATAGGGCGCAATCTTATCTGCTTACACGGCACATATAAATGAATAAGCTTTAAGATATCAGGAGAAATAATCCTGTATTATAAACTTTTCGTCTGAGAGACAGTTTCTGTAAGCCAATCAACTGGCATCTGGCATTATAAGGAGGTAAATCACCGGTCCAATTATGGCACCAGAACACTGTGCGTGCGCGATACGAGGGCGTATTTTTGGTGATTATTTTCAAGCAAACGATGAATGGAATTTTTTTATTAATACTCATAGTGAATATATTCATATCTAATATTGTATAAAAAAGTTTGTACTAGAATTTTAAAGTATAGTTCGCGGTGACGCCGCTTCTCAGAGGAAAAATAAAATAAACATATATTTAGAAACTAGATATATAGGTTTATAGCATCACGTAGGGGAATTTCGATATGTTAAAAACAAAAAACAAAAATGGCGGACCAGAGATCTTATCTTTCGATTTTCATGGAAAATTTACACCTTTCAATAAAAAAAAATAGAAGGGGGCACTTTATAAATAATTCCTACGTGGTGCCATAGAGACTGGACTTCGAACAGTTTAAGAGTTAGTGCATGCAAATCGGATCTATAGTTTCTTTAATATGTTGTCAACCAGGTTGAAAAACGTAGTTTCGAGAGCAACGAGTTCAAAGTTTTGCTGAAAGATAATTTAACATACAAACTAAACTAAACGGTTTCACATAAAATGCTGTATCTCCGTTAATTTTACGAATTTCTTGAAAACATTCCTAACAAATGCATCTTTCTAAAAATGAAAAATTAGTTTTTTTTTTTTTTGTACAGTTTCTGGTGCCTTAAGTCTCTGAAGAGCAAACTTGGTAAATGTCCTTTGCACATTTTGAATTCTGTTACAATGTGTCGCATAGTACAGATCCTATACAAGCCTGCAATATTCCAAAGTAGGCCTAACAAATGTTGAAAATAAAGCCTTAAGTGTGTATTGATCAGATAATTCATTAGCAAGTCGTTTAACAAAACCAAGCCGAGAATTGGCTTGACTTACTACATAAAAGTAAATTTACTATCTAGAATAACACCAAGGTCCGAAACTATACTATATTTAGGAATAATAAACGCTTCAAAATTAATTGGTGATACTTTTTAGTAGCCATAAAGTGTTTACATTTAGAAGAATTTATCGATAAATGATTCAGACGACACCAATTCGCAAATTTATCGCCTTCTGATTTTAATTTGGATCCTTGAGCCATATCAACAATTATCATAAAAATTTTTAAATCAACAGCAAAACCTAGCGGAGAAAAATTCAAAGAGTGTTAAAGGCATTATTGATAAATATAATAAAAAGAAGGGGCCCTAGATGACTCCCCTGAGACACACCGGAATGTATCAAAATCGGCCGAAAGTACACTTCATTAATTTTGATAATTTGTATGTGATTGGTCAAGTAGGAAGAGAACCATACAACTAGAGCAGAATGGAATCCAAATGCCTCAAGTTTATATAAATGCGAGCGAATGAAATGCTTTTGCGAAATCGGTATATAGTGTTACAACCTGACCACCTTTTCTAGGACATTTAAGCAAAAATTGACATAAGAGACTAAATTGGTCGCAGGAGAGCGTCCTTTTACAAAACCATGCTGGTTTATAGAAATGTACTCTTTAACTAAAAAAGAAATTTTATCAGAGACAATGCTTTCAAATAGCTTCGGAATTGCAGAAATTTTACAAATAGGACGGTAATTACTAGCACAATTTTTAGGACCAGCTTTATGTATAGGACGAACGAATGAAATTGTCCACTCATTGAGGAACAGTCCTGAGGATAACGGCAAATTAAAAATATATAAAAGAGGCTCCGATATAGAATCACGGCATTGACTTAGAAATTTCACTGGAATATTGTCTGGACGAGTAGAGTGGCTACCCCTAGCATTGGACAATGCTAAGCTTACATTCTCCGCGGACACATACATTGAGCCTAAATCGATCCGTGAGCAAATATGATTGGTAATCTCAGAGTCAATGGGAAAGCCTCAGTCCTCCAAATATACAGACTCAGAGTATTCTTCAAAAAGGTTACATCTATCTGAAATATTATCCACGGTTACATTTTTAAAGCCAATAGAAGAAGGAATACCATACGAATTACGCTTACTGTATAGAAATGACCAAACAGCTTTTGGATTTATCTTTATACTCGACTCCACCGATGCCAAATATTTTCACAATACAGAAACTTATTTAAGAAGTCATATTCTTTCCGCAACCTTTTAAAAAGCATGTTATTGTCAATCATACCAGACAATGTGAATCTCTTATGAGCCTTGCTCCGTGCATTTCTCAGTATCTTCGACCTATAATTCATCCACGGAAAACCAGAACTATTTCTCCTTCTAGTGAGAGGAACATATTAAAGAAATAAGTTGTAAGGAACTTCCAGAAAATATTAATAAGCAGCATTTAAATTATTCAGTGAAAACAAAAACTCCCGATTATACGCACTCAAGGCATCGTTGATAGCAGCATAATTGGCTTTCCTGAAATCATAAAAATAAGACAATTTATTTCGGTCAAATGCGTTACAGGAAGAACGCGAAAATTCGACAAAGTTAAAATTTAAATCAATAGCATTATGATTAATAGTATTTTTTGATAATAAATAAGCAGCCTCAACTACAGAATAATTTAAATTATCTCTAATAAAAGCTAAATCAAGAAGTCTACCCATGGAGTTTGTAACATTATTAACTTGGATTAGATTCAAAGACAACAGACCATCAATTAGACAAAAATGAAAATCCTTTTTAACGTTCAGCGGAACCAGGACCTTATCATCTTCATTTATGACCACTGAAAATTTCCAGCATTAAAATCACCAAAGACGCAGACCTGATCATTCTCCAGCAGCATAGACTCAGTCAACCAGTTGATATTATTAACATGTTTTTCATATATTTCTACTGGCGAATAAGGTGGAATATAGAGACAGAGCAATAAAGAACCCTTTTTCCTATAGAAATACGGACACAAATCTGCTGAACGGCGAACAATGAATGTGGCAATGATACCTCACGAGCATAACAGAAGCACTTATCACCAACAAGACTCCTCCACGACTAAAACCAGAGTCTAATGATCGATCCTTACGAAACACTATGAAGTTACCGTTGAAAATTTCCCATGAATATATGGAATCTTAAAGCCACGTCTCCTCAAAAGCGATTACATCTTAGGAAAACAGGGTCGAGCCAATATAAATTTCATTAACTTTGGTCCGTAAACCACTAACATTTTGAAAATAGCATCTTAATTAAGAGAAGCCTACAGGTAATTGAGGAGCTTCACCTATGTTTTCTGAGTTAGCAGTGGTAAATCTACGAACAATAACTCATTACGGCCAGACATACTCATTCAGCAATCGGGTAAACAAGTGATCAGGAACACTCAGTTTAAAATTAACAAATTTCTAAGAAGAAACATCCACATCAGATTTACTTAAAACGTTTACATTTCAATACACCTGGAGATACTTCCGGCTTAGCTACAATATAGTCAATAATGCCTTCAGACGTTTCAGGATGAAGCCGAGATAGGTGAAGCCACCTATGGCTACAGACTGTAGGTCGTTTATTATGGGAAGCAGCAGTCCAATTATTATTATCAGACAGCTGATCATCGACCACAATGGTAATCGAAGTAGCAGACCATCCAACGATACTATCAGCAACAAGGTCTGCAGCGTTGACAATAGCAGCTGCATCACACCAGAGCTTCCAGCAGTTTCTACGTCATCATTACCTACGGTAGATTCTCCTCCAGTAGGAATACCATCAATAGAGACTGCAGCAGCATGCATCAAATTATCATTTCATATCGCAGAGGGAACAATTGCAGCAGCAGGCATTATATCGCTTATGGTCACAGCACTGTGCAGTTCTTCAGTCGGACAGGCATTAGCAGAACTTGTTTTTTTTTTTTTGTAGTGTTCACTGATAACGGCAAAGCACATGATGCGTTTGTTGAGATCAAATAAAATTCTGTTTGGAAGAATTTTTGCTATTTTTGCTTTTAACCTCAGTTTCGTTGAAATCCGTAACGTCTTTACGGCTAATGTAGTTGAACCTATGCATAGGAACACGCCGCCGTGTAAGAAATCATTAAGCGCAAACTTTTACACTACATTTCATGAAGCGCCTAGACTTTTCGTGAAGTGCTGAGTAACATCAAGTGTACGACATATATCTAATATAGTTCAAACAATAACCATATGTATATGATCATTTGTAAAACTTCATCTGAACCATTAGGTTAACTTTGACCTGAACTGAACAATCCTGGGGCCGGATTCTGCAAGACGGAGAAATTGGGAGATGAGAATTTCGTTTTCTTAGAATTCCTTATTCCCTAATTCTCCATTCCCAATTCACTAACATGATTGGAGAATGCGGAAGAACGTAAGAAATGTGAAAAAGTGCGAATCGCCTGGGACGATTAATGGTCTCACTTTTTGTTGTAGAGGGTTGGACTTAAGGGTGTCCATTTGGAAATGCTATGGGGCTCCTCTTGTAACTTTATATTCTTAGTTCCGTATTGAATTCTTCTTTATTTGTCACTACAAATTATTTACTTTTAATATTTTTAATATTTTATTTTATAAGATTTTTTTACTACATATTGCGAGACACAAAACAGAATAGAAACTGACATTTTATTTTTTAAAACAACAAACTTTTTTCTGTCGAGGCCTGCCTAAAAAACCTATCTTTCATAAACGTAACATAGTGTAAGCGCACACAGTACAATTTTTACGAAATTAGATATGGAGCGAAGTAACATTGAGAACCGAAAGCATGTTGTATTTAGTAACAACAATTTATTATCAACGTCGCCACAACACTCCCCCACCAGCGAGACCGGAAGAGTCTAGCGAAAACGTGCGGGAACGTTTATGGTTCGTCCAGAGCGGGTCACGCGCATGGGAAGACTATTATCATTGTCAGAAAAGCTGATCGAGCGGCAAGGACCTGAGATGTTTGGTTGTGCGATGTTGTTTCTTGAGCTTGAACTATCACCTGCTGGATGTGGTTCACTTGATGGGCCTAAATCTTCCTCTTCTTTGCAACATGGTTTGAGGCGGTTAACAGAAATGTTGACCTCTCTTCCTTTAATACGCAGATTGAAGAATTTCTCCGTCCTTTTGACAACTTCGTATGGACCTTCGTATGGTGGCTGTAAAGAACCCCGGAGAGCGTCTCTGTGTACAAAAACGTGTGAGCAAGAGTCTAGAGTTTTAAATTTAAAAACTTTGGCTAGTGAATGGTTTGAGGCCGGAACAGGTTTACTTTGGGACATAGAGTTTCGGAGGGTTACTATGAATTCATTTTGCGGCTTGAAGGAACTAGAGTTTTGGAAAAAATCGTACGGTAAACGAATGTTTTCCCCGTAAACCATCTCTACGGCTGTAGCGCCGAGTTCCTCCTTAAATACGGAACGTAGATCGAATAGAATAAAATGTAAAATTTGGGACCAAGACTTCTCTTGGTGACACATGATAGCTGCCTTTAAGGTCCTGTGCCAGCGTTCAATGAAACCATTAGACTGGGGATGGTACGCGGTATTCCTGTTATGTTTAAATCCAAATAACTTCGAGAGCTTTCTCCGTTGCGATTCAAACTGTGAACCCTGGTCTGTAACGATGATTTTAGGAATGCCGAAACGTGAAAACCAATTTTGAAAAAGTGCTTCGGCGACTGTAGTTGCGGTAATATCCGAGATAGGAATGGCCTCTGGCCAACGCGTATATCGATCAATAATGGTGAGGCAGTACTTGAAATTTTGAGAAGGTGGTAAAGGGCCGATGATATCGATATGGATAACCTCGAAACGATTTGAAGACACGGGAAATTTACCAGGAGCATTCTTAACGTGTCTCAATAGCTTGCTTCTCTGACAAGGGAGGCAATTTCTGGTCCACTTGCGGACATCTTTCCTAATTGAAGGCCAAAAGAGACGTGAAATTGCCATCTTTACAGTAGTCCTAACACTAGGGTGAGCGAGTGAGTGGATAGATTCAAAAACTTGTTTTCGAAATGATTCGGGTATAAATGGTCTGGTACCTTTAGCGGAGTCTTCACAATAAATTTAGATATCCGTACCTAAAATATGGATCTTTTTAAATTTCAGGTATGAATACTCCAGAAAATGTTTATGCTCCTGGTCACAGGTTTGCCGAGACGCTATCGCTTTGAAGTCGATGGTGCTGTCGACATGAATTTCATCAATTCGAGAGAGCGCGTCAGCTACTACGTTATCTCTACCCGAGATATGTTCAATGTCCGTGGTAAACAGGCTAATGAAATCCAAGTGCCATGATACCATGTCGGTTAATAATGTGGCCAAGGAAGGGTATTTGCTTTTGTGAAAATTGACACTTGTCCATGTTAATGAACAAGCCGTGGTCTTTAAATCGACTAAAAATTTGCCTCAAGTGCTACTAAGGCATCATCTAGGTAGACGAAACAGAAAGGTAAATTGCGGAGCACAGAGCGAATAATTCTTTGGAATGTCTGCGCTGCGTTGCAAAGGCCGAAAGTCATTCGAACAAATTCAAATAAGCAATATCTTCAGGCTCTACAGAAATTTGATGGTATGCTTTAGCGAGATCCAAAGTTGAGAAAATACGACATCCATCCAGTTGATGGGCAAAATCCTGAATGTGTGGGATAGGGTAACGGTCTGGGATTGTGCAAGCATTTAAGCGCCTATAATCCAAACATGGCCTCCAGTCACCATTCTTCTTCCTGACCAATTAGTTTCTCGAGAGGTAGACGACGTGCCTTGGAAACGACTGGAGGTCCCTTCGTAACGATGTAATGAGTTACCTTATGCTCCACAGGTTTAGTGAAACCGTTGTCAACCGTAATTGATTGAAATTGATGCAATAAATGTTGTACCTGAGGATTAATTGATGGTTTGACAAGAATCGAAAAAGAAAAATTTTGTGCTTTGACTAGGCGTGCTGGAGTTTTGAGTGATGTTATGGGGTCAGCGAAATACCGCTTACTAACATCCACTAGCAATCCGTAATAACCAAGGAAATCGGCGCCTAAAATGGGCTTTGGAATATCTGCAATAATAAATTGCCAGCTAAAATGTCGTCGTAAACCTAAATCCAGAGTTAAAAGTTTTTTTCCATACGTAAAAATTCGGGTAGAATTTGCTGCTGCCAAATAAAAATCACTTTTGAATTTTTTACTGACTTTAGAAGCTGGAATAACCGAGACATCAGCTCCTGTATCAACAAGATAGTATTGCTGTGTGGATTTATCGAAAATATAGAGGCGATTACTAGAAGGGCCCTGCCTTCCACTCGCCAAAGAAGGGGGGCCTATTAGTTTGTTGAAGCAGAATCGCAAGCTGAAAAACAAGGCTTTATTTTGGAAAAATTACAAGGATGTATCCATTTAGTTGCTATATTACCAAAACGGTCGTGGTACCAACAAAATTTACCAGAAGTCACACTGCTAGGAGAAGTAGGATGATTCCTGCTTCTATCCGGTGACTTACTCCGGAACCTCTCTCTGGAATGAGGACGTTGGGGAAGTAACTTCTTCTATATTACGTCCGCTAGAGAGTTGATACGATCGACTAAAAGCTGGTAAGCTGGATCTGTAGGAATTGTAAATGGGTTCCTAATTGTACAAATCTCGGAAGTTTATATATATATTTTTTCAACCAAAACTTTGTTCTAGCAAGTAAGTTCTAAATTCATAAATGGAAAAGACATTTTTGGTCGTTTTTATTCAAATATATCCGCTTAAAGTTGAAACTTTGAACCCCCGCGCCTCCCAGAGCTTCCCCCTCCCGCAAAAATGAAGATGCGGAATAACGAAATCTACATAAATATCAAGTTTGGTAAAAAAGTGTTTTTTCGAAATTACCCCCTCCATTTTCGAAATTAGAAATCGAAAAGTACCCTATCTAATAGCCAGTTCAGATTCCCGTACAATGACATATGAATGGTTGTCGTAGGTTAAAAACTGTAGGAGGAGATAGAATCCTTGGAAAAAACTGAAGATTACCTCGATGGGCACATCTTCCAAATGTTTGCTTATAACTTTTGATTGTTATTGTTGATAGCACTTAGGGAGGTCATTTTGGATAGGGGACATAATCCGCAAATTTTTTCATAGTTTTGACAACTTCGTGCAATGGTGATATTTCGAATAAATGTACACTAAAGCGCGACAACAATTTTGGTGAAATAAAAAATTCTAAAGAAAACTGTTTTTTTTCAATAACTGAAGGCACAATTCTAACTAATTATGCATTCTTGGAAAGGCCAATATGTGTTCTTTTAAACAAAGGTTTGAACGTCACAATCCATTAATTACAATAGAACTTATAACGAAATTACTCTGAAAAGGTATGCAAAATCTCGAAAATCGATATTATCGAATTACTCGAAAACCAAGCGGAGTTCGATATAAAAGTATCTAGACTTTTTTGACCCAAATGACCACTACTTTCATCCCCTTAAAGGATTAAAGACATTTACGGAACAGCCTGTATATTTAATTAGGAGAAAAAATGTAGATGCGATTGCATGCTACACACAAGCTTTACCGTGTTTATTTAAAAATTTTACGGCATCTCTTCTGTACTGGAAGACCACCAAATTGATCATTTTCGCATGATTTATAAGTTTTAGCCGGTACCTTGAGACACAAAATCCATGTTCCTCTGTAAGTATTGGATGGATTTCCATAATTTGTGTTTTTTAAATATAGCCAGGATATGCAGTGAATACATAACTCAATTTGAAATTCCTAGGTACCTAGATACCTTCACAAAATGCAACACAAGCAGACAATACTCACAATTGAGAATTTTTCCACTTGTAAAACTCCGGAGAATTTGAGAATTAAGTAGAGAATTCCCGAATACTCTATTCCACTTCTTAATTCTCCAGTGTTTTGCAAGTGGAAAATTGTATTGTCTGCTTTTGTTGCATTTTGTGAAGGCACCTAGGTACCTAGAGCGAAAAAACCGAGTATTTGCATGGATTACAAAACAAATTCCCAATCTCAAACAAATATGCATTAAAAATGTGAAAAGAAAAAGAAGAAATCCAAATAATTATATTCTAAATAACTATCTTTCGTCTCTTATTAACTAAACCATAAACGAAAAAGATTAACAAATATTCTCCCTTTTCTCTCATTGCATTCCTAATCCACTCCAACAACTATGAAGCGCCCTAAATATACATTATGTACATACGTGTAGGATAGATACTCATTTTTAGAGGCACATAAGAAAAATATGTTTCAAATTTTGTACTGGAGCCTATCGCCATCTCGGAAAGCTTTTGAGAATTAAAATGAATAAAAGCAATTTTATCATTCACTTTTTGTCACGATACAGGCTTACAAATTGATTTTTATAAAATAAACTACATTCATTATATTCATTCATTAAAATAATCGTGTAGCAATAAATTTTATTCAAGTTACAAGAGTCTCAATTTTATTGTTATGAAAGTAATCGTAACATGAAGCTATTAACAAATTTAAAAAAACAGCTCCGGTAGCATTTACAAATTTGTTTGGAAAACTTATGTACGAAAATTAATAAAATTGGTGTGTATATGAAAAAGTTATTTGGGGGGCGAGGAAAATAACACGGTTTTTTGAGGTTTTTGATTAAAAAAAAACGCAACATCTTTTTCAGAAATCTAGGCCTGGTAGCACTTGACTGAAGAGTTTCTAATATTCTGCCGAAGGTTTCAAATCAATATCATAAAAACTGTGGAAAATAAAAATGAAAAGGGGGAACAAAATGCTTACAAATTTATTCAGCTTTAAATGTCGCGAATATACCCGCACGAGCGAAATTATCAAATTTTTTGAAAACTGTTAATTTTAACCCCGCGCTCACTTACATTATGCATTCTTTCGGTTTCGCTTGGCTATCTGGAATTTCCACTTGCGTCACTTTCATTTCTAGTCAAGCCCAACATAGACTGTAAATTTGGACGATATCGGTGATCACGAGTAGGGACCATCTCCTTGTCAGTGACCAGTTTCTTCTCGAAGGGTTCTGTTATAATATTTTTTCGTTATTTGCTTATTTTTTATTATATTTTTCCTGCCAATATTATGGGCTTGTTGGATTTTATTTCTTAGGATATAAATATAATTTTCATGATCATAAATTGGTTGCGGTTTGCGTTTTAGGTTCGTGGGCAGATCAGTGGTAAGACCAAAAAAACAGTCCATGGGAGTCAGACGTGTTGAAGAGTGTTTGGTGTTATTATGTACTTGGCTTGTCTTAATCATTCATCCCAAGAGTGAGGGCTCTCATTCACGAAATTTCGCAAGTATTCCGTTAGTTGTCGATGAGACCTTTCCATGGCCTCATTCGATTGTGTCTGGTGCGCCATAATATTTATTTTCAGTATGCGGTGGAATTTACACAAACGTTTGAATACTTCACTCATAAATTTCGTGTCTTGGTCTGTGATCAATTTTTTCGGTATTCTGTGCCGTGTTATAATCTCTTCGTAGCAAGTTTTAGCAACTGTATAGCTGCTTCGTAATCTGGGGAGCATAAACATCCATGAAGCGTATTAGATCATCTTCGAATGTTAGTATATACTTGTTCCCAAGGGTCGTGACTGCAAGTGGTCCCACTATGTCCAGGTACACTTTGCCGGAGGGTTATTTCGCTGTATCTGGCAAGACCATTGGCATCCGGATTATTTTGCAGTGTTTATTTGTTTGGCATTTAGGAGATTTAATGAATTTTGCTATGTTGTTTAACACATTTTTCCATCTGTACTTCCTTCGAATTCGGTAATATGTTTTTGCAATCCCTTGGTGACCCCCTAGTGAGTTTGTATGAAAGTTTTTTTTCTTTAGTTATATCTCATATTGAGTACTACCATCATTTATTTCCGATGTGTAGTAATTGTATTTTCCCCAGTTTGAAATAATTCTCTTGAATCTTTTTCAATGTTTCCTTGTATCTCTTGTTGAACTTGAGATTGAGGGTTTAATGAGTCTTCTGTTTGCTGTTTTTTACTCTGTGACCTTGTGGTCACAAGCATTGTAGTGCCTTCATGAGGGATTCGGTTAAAGCATCGGCATTGCAGTTTTTTCGGCCCACGCTATACCTAACAATTCTTTCTATATTGTTGAATAGTGTTTTTCCGCTTTGTTGAAAGTCCGACTTGCGTAAGTTATAGGACGATCATGGACGGGATGGCCTTGTGATTATACTGCACCCAATGCTTGAATGCTGGCGTTTGTTGTGACGATAAAGGGCTTTGTATAGTCTGGATAAGCTAAGACTGGCGGCGTGTAGAGCGAATGCGGCTTCACTGTCTGATGTCCAAAGAATCTTTGTTTTCCCCGTAAGAGTTTCGTTAGCAGCTCTGAGGTCTTAGAGAAGCCGGGAATGAACTTTTTATAGTAGTTGGCTAGTCCTAAAAAACTTTGCAACTTTGTTGGGAATTCTTGAACACATTTAATTTACTCGTTATCTGGAGCACAACCTTCAAGGGAGCATTTGTGGCCTAAATAAATCACTTTCTTTCTGAGAAATCTACATTTTCCTGGTTGTTAAGTTATATTCTCTTAAACTCTCAAAACTGTTTGGTCAGTTTTTTTATAACGTCTTTCAGATTTTTCTCGTAGACGATAATATCGTCTAGATAAACGAAACATTTAGTGCTTTGCAAACCAGTAAGCACACGATTCATTGCTCGCTGAAAAGTTGCTGGGGCTGTTTTTATCCAAAAGGCATTCGAAGGAATTCATAATATCAATATGCCGTGCTGAAAGCCGTCTGAAGTATGCATTGGGCTTTGATGGTATCCGCTAGCTAAGTCCAATGTTGAAAAATAACATGAATTTCCCAGTTGATCCAATATGTCTTCAATTATGGGCAGCGGAAATACATCTCCGATGGTTTTTTCGTTCAGTTTCCGAAAATCGACTACTATTCTCCATCGCTTTTCACCGTTTGGGGCTGGTTTCCTAGGAACTACCAATAGGCGCGAATTCCAGGGACTGCTACTTGTGGCAATAATGCGTTCATCTAACAGTTTCTTTATTTGTTTGTTAATTTCATTTTTATGAATATCTGGCAGTCTGTATGGTCTCTGATTAATAGGGGCTTGGGCACACGTCTTGGGGATGTTGTGAAAAGTAAGACTAGAAAATGGTAGTTGTTCCCCTTCAAAATGAAATATGTCACTATCTGCTTCACATAGTTCCTTTACTGCTTTTCTTTCTTCGGTATTATGTGTTTGGCCTAATGTTATTTCTTTTTCCAGTCTCTCAAAACAATGTCTTTCTGAGATCTTTGAATCGTTTATATGTTTCTTCCCCAACTTGTAAATACTGAAATTTCGTAACGATTCTAGCTTTGGTTCCACATTTGCTAAAATAATTTCTTTTTCAAGTGTGTTTAGCATACTAAGCATTAATTTCCCATTCTGCAGTCTAATTAAACTATTAGCTATGAAAACGCCAAGTACAACTTCATGAGAGGGATATAATATTTCATCATCACATCTAATTCCAGATATTTCCAATACCTTTTCTGATCGCGGAGGGATATGCATCACAGTGCTGTATGAATCTATAGTGATTGTCTCTCTATGTTTCTGATAGGTTGGCAAGTTTAAGGGCAGTAGCGTATCTAGGGGGGATGTTGTAATCCACATAATCATTTATACTAATAAGTATTTACTTTAACAAAAATGCGTGCTGACCCCGGAAGTCCATATCGACGTTGAGATTTTTAAGCTTAATCACGTATGTAAACAACCATCAGCTGTTAATACTTTCGTTAGCGCCGTTGTTGTTATTGTAAATAAAGCCCCATCGGTCATGGACATCGCCAATACGTGGTAGTTGAAGCAAAGTTACCTTAAGAACGAGTTAGGAAGTAAGAACAGATCTCCTTAACACAAGATTGCTTTTTAATTTCGTTTAAAAAAAGAAATTATGTCTATAACGATACAATTCTTTAGAATTTGGAGACTTTGTATACATGATATAAATGAATTTATTTATAGTTGTATTTACCTCCTCCTCTCTTTGTTTTTGATATACGGGGTGTTCCCGCCTAGGAAGTCAATAGAGCAGGAGATGATAATACTCACCTAAACAACAACAAAATTTGTGGCAGGGGAGGGCCATATCAAGCGTTTAGTAGTTTCAGGGTGATAAAGAAATAAAGCTAGCTTTTCACAACACACCCTGTATCTTAAAAAGTACAGGGCGTACTGTCACTATAGTAAGTAGACGAAGTAAACACTTCGAATCAATGGATTTATTGAAAGAAAACACAAGCTTTTGTCACGCAAAATGATTATATTTAATTGAGCTCGCACTGATAATAGGCCTCGAAGCCGAGATGCTTATTCGACTGTGTCTAAAGTTAAACTAACTGACTCTTATTATGATGATGTGGTTGATTTGCTGGTATATGTCTATTTCTTCTCTAAACAGTCACAGTTAAGTGCTCATTGTATGCAGAATTTCATGGCATTTCCAACAACTGCTCAACCAGCCCGGCACTCCTCTCGTCTCAAAAGTTGTGGTTTAAACTAAAAATTTTGGATTTTCTTACCTTTTTTTTATTTTGACCTCCAGTTTTTTTTCAAAAGGGTCATTAACATAACCTTTTTTTTATAAAAACTGTAAGCAGTAGACTCTCCGCTTTAATTTAACGTATTACACCCTATGTGCTAACTGTATCCGTTAAACCGTTATTAGATCAATTTGAAGAGGAGAGTCTACAGTTTCTAGTTTTTATAAAAAAAAGTTATGTTAATGACATTTTGCCAAAAAAATAGCTGTCAAAATAAAAAAAAAAGGTAAGAAAATCCGAGACTTTTAGTTTAGTCAACCATAACTCTTTAGATGAGAGGGGTACGGGGCTGGTTGAGCATTCGTTGGGCATAAAGCTCTGCATACAATGAGTTCTTAACTGTGACCGTACGCCCTAAACTTTTTAAGATACAGGGTGTTTTGTGAAAAACTAGCTTTTTTCTTAATAACCCTGTAACTCCTAAACAGTTGATATGGCCCCCCTGCTATACAATACAAAAACAATGTTTGTTTAGGTGAGTACTATCACCTCCTAGGCGGAAACACCCTGTATGGCTGTGTTATACCAATATTTCCCAAAAACAGCCATTTTGACTTCTAGAGTAATTTAAATTAATTAAATGAATTTTATTATTGAATTTCGTAAATTTTTTATATGACTAATCCTGAATCCACACAGTATTGCAATTTCATGAGCAATGAGAAGAGCAATAAATATTCATTTCTTCTTAGGAATTTACACAAAATATTTCGGCAGATTTTTCATTGAACTTGGTGGTCAACTGGAGTTATTTTCAGTCAAATTTTGCAAAAGAAATCATCAGATTTTGCAAAATTTTATTGATTTTTTTTTAAATTTGATAGTTTCTGTCACTGGTCAAGGTGTTAAGTTGCAGTGTAGAAACTCATTGGAAGACAAGAGGAGATGCGGTGACTGTTGAAAAAGATAACATTTATTAAACATTTTATGTGTTTACCAAAAATTAACATCTGAGGTAGAAAATATTAAAACGAGAGCAGACGCTGGAATATTACTCAGCTCAGTGCAATCTTTTTGTTTTCTGTGCTACCTCCATTTACGGGAATCCGTCCTTTTGGTAATAAATGTCGCGCAAGAATACCTGCAAACAAAGGGATTAAATATCTATCAACTTGATTTAAAACTGAATTTTTTACAAATGTAATTCATTGGACACAGGGGCAAAAGTACAAAAAGCAGTTACAACAGCCAAACAAATATGTGATGAGTTGGAGATATCCACTGAGCGTCGAGTTAGAAGGAAAAAAATTATGAGTGGTAAAAATTCGCGGAACGTGAGGCTATCTTTAGAAGAAGAAATACAAAGATAAATGTTTTTGTCATTGGATAGAGTTATCCAGGAAATGAAAGGACGGTTTGAGCAACTACATGTCCTTGCAGCGAAGTATTCTTTTAAATGAAATTTTTTGAATGTCAAGTAAATAACTTTGTTGACATTGACGAGAAACAATTTCATATTGAAAGGAAAAGGATCCAAAAATTTATATCTCTACCTGATGAACAAGAGAAAAAGGTTGGAAAAACGAGGAAGGCCCCTTGAACTTTTAATATTTGGAATACTCTGTTCCCAATCTAGCTGTGTGCTAGTTGTGAACGGAGCTTTTCCAGATTAAAATTAATTAAAAATTATCTTCGTTCCACAATGTGTGTTTTAAGATTACGGAATCTAGCGATACTGTCCATACAAAGAGAACTAACAGATAGTATAAATTTTGACAATTTCATTCAAGACTTTTGTAATAAAAAGGCAAGAAAAATAAAATTAAATAAATAAATTAAACAAAATAAATAAATGGTTTTACTCATTTACTTATTTATGTGCAATAACTGTTAATAATAACTCTTGATTATGATTAAGTTAAAAAGGGCGGCAAATTCGGGACCGTCCCAGGCTGCAAAAACTCTAGCTACACCCCACTATTTAAGGGTGCGCGAAGTGGATGAAAAGTACTAGATACTACTCCGTTTCTGCTAGATGAGGAGGAATCTTTTGTATTACTTGTTTCCTTAAGTGGATTGCGTAACGGGTTAACTTCTCCTTTACATAAAAACTGGATCTTTAATTCGTTTGAGTTGTTACTTTGTAACTTTCGTTAACTGTGAGAATGTTTGCTTTGCCCCATATGAGGTTGCGACCTAATATACCGTTAAAAGGAATCGAAATATTTTCCTGATAGATTTTAAATTCGCAATTTAAGCCCTTACCTATAAGAAGTATACCTTCAAAAGATCCAAAGGTGTAATCAGTGCCCCCGTGCAGGCGTTGTGATTGAATAACCGTCTGTTGATTTACAAATGTATTTCTTTTCAGAATACTTACTTCGGCTCCCGTATCAACCAAAAGCTTAACCTTACCTATTCTAGAGATATTCAAGGGAAGGTCAATTATTGCTTAATTTACTGTTAGCGCATTATCTTGCTGTGAGATTTTAGTCTTAGAAATGTTAGGATAATTTGAAATTTCTTTGTTGTTCTTAATATTTGCATTTACTTTACTTGAAACTTCATACTTACCGGGCTAATTCTTCAAATTGTCCACTATAAATAGTTTTGCACCCATATGTAGAAGGGTTCGCCATTAGGCGCAATAGGCTAGCCCGCCTTAGTTTGCCGAATGATTTTGTTTTGTGCTGTGTTTTTCCTCCCAATATTTTTTTGCGTAGTAATCAGCTTCAGAATGTGAGGATCTAGCACACCAATCACATTTTAGTACGGCTGTTTGTCCTCCATTTCTGGGGAAGTCTTTCTGTTTCATTTGTTGCATATTATTTAATTTGCATGATTCTTGCGAGTGTCCGTAAGCGCGACAAGCGTGACAGTACTTTGAGCGTGTTCTTAGACAAAATATGTCGAAATTTTTACAGAAATCACATTGCTTTAACCGTTCAGGCCTTTCTTTCTGTGAAGATTGCGCTGATGAAAAATGAAAATTGGTCCTATATCGTGATGGATTTTGAACTTGTTCAGATAATTTTGAATATAAATTTACGGAAGAAGTGTTTAAGACTAGAGAGGTATTAGAGTTTAGGAAAGGGTGAAAAGGGAGCGCTATCAGATTTTTTGGGGTAGCGTCTTGTGAGAGCTGAAAATTTGTTTCTAGTTGCCTCACTTCATATTTTAAATTACTGGCATGCAGATGATGAAGTCTGCTATTCTGCACTTATTTGTCAGCTGTAAATTTGACGATCTTCAATTTTCTCAACTTCTGTAGCCGTTTTTATTAACTCATCTAGAGAATTATATGTTTAATAAGGCTGATAGTTCCTGTTTTAAACGTGTAGCATGTTGCTTCATCATATTTAATTTTGTACCAAACGTGCCTACCGTTTCGTTCTGTCTTTGAATACAACGACTATATGGCAGAGTAAAGTAGCAATATCATCATAGTTAATTCAAAAGCTCTTTCAAAGTGAGCTTTTCAAATCGAGGGAATATTGCTGCCATATATTTTTCTACTCTGTTATTGCTTAAACGTAGTTAAGAGTAATGCCCTAGACACACCGCGCTCTTAATGAAGTAATAACTAACCACTCCTTAGTCTATAATGATTCATTATAAACTGCAGGCACACAGCCATTTCTTTAATTAAATTGTACTGTCAAACTGGTTTTGATTTACTGACGATATTGAAGAAGCGATATGAATGGATTCAGAGCGATAAATTTTGTTTTTATTAATTTTCAGTTTTATTTATTGAGGCCAGCCATTCCCTTTAACTCGTACACGAATTTGTCTATTTCTTTACTATTTTCGACACTCTCGTAGACCCACTTTTCGTCATCACAGCGAGCTGAAATTTGGCACACAGCTTCATGTCGCATGACAATTGAATCTATCAAAACCGGAAATTTCCATGGAAAACCCGGAAAATCGGGAAAAATCATTTGAAAATTTGGTACAAATTTGATTACTGATAAATCCGTTTCAGGAAAAATACAGAGTTTTCCGATTTTTCCGAAAAATTTTCCGGAATTTTCCGATTTTTCCGAAAAAATTTCCGGAATTTTCCGACTTTTCCGGAAAATTTTCCGGTAAAAAAGTTTTCTAAATTATGCAGGATCAAGTTCCCTATCAACTGGCATCATTACTTTCTCACCGACAATGGTGAAAACTTGCAGAAAAAATCGAGGAAAATTCATGCAAAACGCTTTTCCGGAGTTTTTCCGACCAAGGAAGCGTTTGAGCGTTTTGCAACCTAAGGCAAAGTTGTAGAGCGAAATGAGTTGCATAATAATTTTTACTCGAATAATTTTTTTGAAAAACTGGTAAATCAGTGTCTATTCAGCCGTCATAAAATTGTTTTAAAATATCTCCATGCAGCACGTAATAACAATTTAGTTAACGTGAAAAAGGCAGAAAATAAAATAAGTAAAAAACGAGTTTTCAAACAAAACTGAGGTCAAGCCGCATGAAAAAGTAGAAAATAAACTTTTTTCACGCACATAGGTTGACTCAGATTTTATTCGCTGACAATCACCGATATATTTCAGTATGATCAATCAGAGGTAATAAGTGATTTGATTCATGAAGAGATAGAATATTCAAGAGAAATGTCCCAATCAAAAAATCTGAGTCCACCTCTGTGTGTGAAAAAAAAGTTTATTTTCTACTTTTTCATGCGGCTTGACCTCAGTTTTGTTTGAAAACTCGTTTTTTACTTATTTTATTTTTATTTTATTTCATTTAACGATTGAAAAATGAAAAAAATATTTTGACATAATTACTTTGTGCTTCGCATTTCTTCTTCTTATTTTTCAAATCAGCAGATGTACAGTGGAGCTCCATATTTAAATTACATGCCAAATCTAGCACATTTTTCCTCATTATAGCTATAACGAAGGAAGAAAACACTTCATTAGCGTACTTCATTATAATCTGCTTTTCAAGTCATAATGACTTATACTATGTGACACACTGCATTTTAATGAATAGTTAGTACTAATGATTCATTAGAACGTGCTGTGTGTCTAGGCTATAAGCTCTCTAACTCATCTACCGATTGGATTTTTAGATACTTAACTAGATCATAAGCTTCTCTCCTCAGTTTGGTTTTCAGTAGGGGTATCAGCAAGCTTTTTTCTTCGGAGAAGGTCGAAGAATTCTCTACTTGCTTACATCTACCGAGAAATATATTTCTAGTAGATATTTTTTATACTTTTTTGTAATTTTTTCTATTCAAAGAACATAACCTATATGTATACACTTTTTTATGCACTTTCACTTTTGCCTTCCAGTTACTGTTTAAAAGAGTCTTATGTCGAAAATACGGGCAGCGCCAATTGTAATGGATATTTCTTTTGGGGATGAAATTATTAAAATAAAACACAGAAATAAAATAAAAAACCACTACTTTTATTACTTTATATATTTAATTTATAAAATTAAGTCGCACTCTTAACCGGTCAAAGGTTTTCTCAAAACTGACATTTCCTAAAACTAAAGCTGCCCCAAAGCCTTTCCATTCATTTCGTGATATTAGCACTCACATACTTTCATAGCATTGCTTAATTGATTTTTGTTGATTTGTGATTTCAAATATTTAACATCGATGCACTACAAGTAGCTTCTGAATGGGAACATAATTATATGACCATTATTTTATATAGTTTCCGTGTACTTGTTTTGTAATATTCGATCGACCTCTCAAGCTGATTTACATCACATACTGAAGAAAGTTGGATACAGACTTACAAAAAAAAAACCAGATATATTAACCTTTATAGTTTACACATATGAACTAAATTAATGACAGCGTATAGAGATGCCAACAAATTTACACTATGATTAGAACTTACGGACTGCTGCTTAATGAGTTGTCCTCCTTTTGTAAATCTGTAGGATGCTATCATACTAATATACTTTCATCCAAAACAAATAAGTTCGTCTTAGTAAATTTAACTTATCAGCACCACTTTCTTTTTGTTATCGAAAAAAAAGCGATATGATCCAAACTTAAGTTTTGTATTAAGTTCAAAAAAATTTCGCAGCCGTTTGAAGAGTTTGTCGGACGAGGCACGTACAATTTCCAACTTATTTAAAAATGCTTGACGGCGTTTAAATTATAGCACATGTGGCGGTAAGAGAATAACGGCCCAGACTTTTTAATTTCCGTTTTGTGTTTATTTCTATAGTGGTAGTGGTTTGAAAGTGAAGTTTTGGGCAATTTTCGAATTCATCCAACTGTGTTTTACTTTTTTCCGAAATGAGTGCCAGAACAATTGATGGGTATGTACTTTCTTAGTTATGAGGTAATAAGTTTAATGGAATACGAAACAATATACCTAATGCTAGATTTTATTCCCGCCAAATAAACTTTCAGATGAAATAAATGAGAATTGTACCCACATCTTTTACTGCAGATAAATGTATCGACGCATTCTTTGTTTCATAAAAATTATGGGATGTAGAAGACACTTTTGACTTTCATTACAATTATTATCAATTTCTAGTCTTTTCCCCTGCACTACGTAATAAAAATGAAAATTGCAAGTGAAAGCCTCAAGAAGCATAGTAAAATACCATACCAGTAAACATTAACCTGTGCAGAAAACTGTGTTTGCGATTCTAAAAATGGCTACATAAATTTGTGTGTATCATGTATATGTCGTAGACATTTGATGTAACTCAGCATTTCACGAAAAGTCTAGTCAATTCATGGAGAGTAGGCAAATAATGTAATGGTTTTGACTTAGCCACTTTTTACATTATGTGGCTGAAATTTTTAGTCAATTCATGAAATGCTAAAAGCGTTTACGCCGCTACTGTAATACCACCCTAAATAACCAAATACTAGTAGTAGGAGATGGGTGGTGGAGGGGGAGGTCGATCCAAGGCTGCGACACATACACCAACACACCACACATACACACACACCCACATACGCACACATATGCACACATACACACACATTCACGCGCCGCGCGAGTTACATATATTGACCTCGAAAATATCCGAGAGCAATATATGAGAGCGGATATAATGAAGACGCCAAAAGTGCAATCTAAGGAAAAACCCATGGCATGGTAAAATTAAAATAACCATGTTCCTACCGTTAATGAAATGCTATGTTTTTTTGTTTAGGTTGCATCTACTCCGCTTTCATTAAAGAATAAAAATAAGTTCCGCTCTCACGGTAAAAGCAATGTGCTTAGCTAAGAATTTTGAACCTGTTAAAAAGCTCTGCGAAGTACAAATGAAAAAGATTAAATTGTCAGTCTGTCGAGAGCTTTAAAACCGTCTTAACGGGATTGTAAAGAAATAATATTTGTAATAAAGTTCGTTTTTTCTTTTTGAATATATATATATAGTATTTTATTTAAATGATTGACTTTCTCCAACGGATTGTTTTTTTTCTCTCCATCGCTAAGCGAAATATATAAGTGGCGCAGTCGGTAGGATCCTATTCGATCAAAATAGGATCTAGTGATACGAATCAAGATCACGGAAAAAAAAAGTGTGTGTTAAAAGAATCAATTAAAGAATAAATTGAAAATAAGGGTGACAAATTAAAGTGTGAAACACAGTAGCTTAAAGTGCAATTTAGTGAGATACGCAGAAACGACCACTCAACTCTATAAAGCACACTGGAGAGAAGAAATCAACGGAATAGAGAGATTGACAGAAATAGAAGAATGGAAGAACAGCAACAATTACAACCAAACATAGTTGAACAATGTCTGGCCCTCCTCACAGACATAGTAAACAGACAGGCTCACCAACCATCCTTTAGGAGCAGGATTGAAAAGGAGATTAGATATCTACCAGCTTTTGAGGGAAAGCCAGGAACATTGCCAGCATTCATTACGTCGATAGACAGACTATTATCAGAGTATGGAAATCAGGCCCCCTTGGTATATACTATCATCTATAATGAAAAAGTTCTGGGTCCAGCCAAGTGTTATCTAGATACGGTACCCCCAGGAACATGGGAAGAATGTAAGGCGAAATTGAAACTACAATATAAACCATCCAAGGATCAGGGACGTATAATGCAGGAAATTTCTACATTAAAAGTAAGTTCGATTTCCGATTTAACCGATAATATTAAACTGATAGTAAGTGATATTGCGGAATGTGCTACCTTTAGTGAATACCAAGTACAAATTGTGAATAATTTGAATAGTGTCCTAATTTTAAAAATAAAAGAAATGACGGCAGAGTCTTAAGCAGCCGAATTGCATAATAAATTTAGCCTAGAGGAAATTAGATTAGTAATAAATAAATACGTGGGCCAAGATCAATATAATTTAAAATTCTTTAAATCCAATCAAATAATGACAGACAAGTATCCGCAAAGACAATACGTACAAAAACCGAATCGGAACCTTAGACGAAACCCTAATAATCAGACCCAAACCCAATAAGGTAATTCCAATTCAGGTCAATTTCGATATAACAGTTCCTATAATAATAACAGTCAGTCTCGAAATTATAGACCTCCTAACAATTTTTATCAGTCGCGAAACAATAATTTTAATTACAATGTTGGACAGAATCGAGGAAATTCTAATAGTAGTGCACAATCAAGAAATCATCCACAAAATAATATTAACGGAAACCAAGTCCAACCAATGGACGTTGATGTGAACACAATTAATGCAAGACGGGAAGTAAATCAGTTAGGAGAATCCGAGTTTTTTATAAATTAGCCTCGGAAACGAAAAAAATCTTTATCATTATAATAATAGATAACCAAAAGTATAGTGCTATGATAGATACTGGGTCCACAATACGCTTACTAAATTCTAAAAATGTTACGAATAAAATTTATGAACGAATATCAGGAGAAATAGTTCAATTTAATACCATTGAAGGAGAAGTTAGCAAAAACACGGAATACGTCAAAACAAAATGTCCTGCAATGTCAACAACCTACTAATGCTAGGATGCGGTGGGTTAAAATTTATATAGATAATACATACGATTTCTTAATAGGTATGGATTGGGTAGAAAAGAATGTAAAAAGAATTGATATAGAAGATTTGGAAATTATATTGAACAATGATGCGAAATTACCGTTCTTAAATAAAGCCATTCAAGAAGAGGTAAATATGTTGGAAGAGAGTGAGCTGAGGAATATAAATTTAGATTATTCGAATGATGAAGAGAAGGTAGGAATAACAAAACTGTTATAAAAATACAAGAGGTTGTTTTATAAGGAAGGGGACAAGTTAACTAGTACCAATAGTATTGTACATGAGATTAAGACTACTACCTCAACATGAGGCTGAGGTTAGAAAACAAATGATTGAAATGGAAGCTCAAGGTATCATAAGAAAAAGCAATAGTAAATACAGTTCTCCCATTATAGTTATACCCAAAAAACAGGATAAATCAGGTATTCAAAAATAAAGAATAGTAGGAGATTATCGGAAGCTTAACCAAGTAATGGTCGACGATAAATACCCGTTACCAAACATTGATAGTATCCTGGACAAACTGGGAAAAGCCCAATATTTCAGTTCACTAGATCTAGCCAAGGGATATCACCAGATTCTAGTGGCTAAGCAGGATATAGAGAAAACGGCATTTGTAACTCCAGCAGGTCTATATGAATACGTCAGGATGCCCTTCGGTTTGAAGAACGCACCTGCCACATTCCAACGGTTAATTAATAAAATATTAAGGGACTACATAAATAGAATATGTGTAGTATACTTAGATGGTATCCTCATTTTCTCCACCACTCTAGAGGAACATCTGAATTCATTAGAAAACATATTCCAAAAGTTAACCGAGCACAATCTGAAAATAAAAGCCGATAAGTGCAGCTTTATGAACAGAGAGACCGAGTTCTTAGGACATGTCCTAACAAAAGAGGGAATAAAACCAAATCCAAGAAAAGTGGAAGATATCCAGAGAGTGAAACTACCAAAAACAGAAAAACAATTGAAAAGCTTCTTAGATATGACAGGATTTTACCGCAAATTCATTAAAGACTATGCCAACGTTACTCACCCTTTGATTAGATATTTGAGAAAAGATGCCAAAATCAATACCAACGACACTCAGTATATAGAAGCTTTTGAAAAATTAAAATTGCTAATAGCATCACATCCCATTCTAAAATTCCCAGATTACAAAAAACAGTTCGTTGTTACCACTGATGCGAGTAATTATTCCATTGGAGCCGTTCTTGCTCAAGAAGGCCACCTAGTGTGCTATGTTTCAAGGACTTTAAATAATCACGAAAAAAAATTACAGTGTAACAGACAAAGAATTTCTTGCCATCGTGTATTCTGTGAATTATTTCAGCCCTACTTGCATGGAAGAAAATGTAAAATCGTTACCGATCATGCCCCAATAAAATACCTTAATGCTAAATATAAAGGTAAAGAATTCTCTCAAAGAAATCAAAGGTGGATTTTAAAACTCCAAGAGTATAATTTTGACATCGAGTACCTTCAGGGTAGAGAAAATAAAGTAGCCGATTTTCTGAGTAGACTAGAAAATAGTCCACAAATCAATGAAAATAACAGCAGTGAATCCAACATGGACCTGTCTGGTACAGTACATTCGGCAGAGGAACAACTATTCGATCATATTGGTATAAAAGAGGAAATAATAAATAAATACAAAACCCAGATAATACTGACTTATAATCAAAATGATTAACCCGCAGAATACGGAAGATATTATTACAGACATATTAAAAATGTTTGTGAAAACGGGACATATAGGTATATATTCAGAGGTAGAGGATAGGGATTATAATAAAGTGCAACAAATTATTATAAAATTATTCTCAGTAGATAGAAGAGTCAAATTCATGAAAGTTACTAAAAGAGCCCAGGAAATACAGAATGAGGAAGAATGTCATACGCAAATATCACTATACCATGCGAAAGAATCCTTACATAGTGGTATTAACGAAACTTATAGAACACTTAAGGATAAAATCTATTACCCTAAGTTACTGGAACACATCCAATTAATAATAAATAATTGCGAAAAATGTCAGGAAATAAAATATGATAGAAACCCTATCAAACCAACACTAACTATAACAGAAACACCAAGCAATAAAAATTACATTATTCATTTAGATACCTTTCATTATAATAAACAAACTTTTATAACCATTATAGATAAATTAACAAAATTTGCTGTAACATATCTTATAAATGATAGAAATTGGGTAAAGAAAATTGCTGTACTTGAAGGATATATAGCTACATTTAATAAACCAAGAAAAATTGTCATGGATAACGAGTTTAAATCGGAACAAATTAAGAAATACTTGCTGGAAAAGGGTATAGAAGGGCATTGGACTAAGCCTAATAGTCATACAGGTAATACAGATGCAGAAAGATTGCATTCGACTTTAATAGAAAAACTTCAGGCAATTGATGACGACATATCGTTAGAACAAAAGATGCAAAAAGCAGTTTGGAATTATAATGATAGATATCACTCTGCTATATCAATGACACCTAGGGAAGCGAATAATTTAAATGACACAAGACCTCTAGTAGAAAAACTGTGTAATAAAAAAGAAGAACTGGTTCGTACAATCAATAAAAAACTGGAAAACTATACTGAAGCAAGAAAGGTAGGGTATATAAAAAATTATAGAAGAGTAAGACATAAAGACCAACCCTATTTTAGAAAGTATCCACTAGACAACGTGCATTTAACCAATATTAAAAGACCCTATAAATTTGCAGATAATCATAATAATACTCATGGCGATGATAAGTACAGTACAAGGGCTACTACAGGTGCATCCGATACGAGAAGAAAACGGGTATGTGAAAATAAAAATTAAACAGGTAGAAATAGCCAATGATACAGATATAGTCCTACACATAATTGATCCGATTGAACTTATGAATATTGTAAATCAGTTAGAACTTAACATGGTGGTTTTAAAACCGGAAGACAGACGAGCACTTGACACGGAAATCAAAACAATTAAAAGTAAAATCAGAGCAATTAAAAGACCAAACAGACAAAAGAGGGGACTAATATATTTAGGCGGTACGTTACAAAAATGGATATTTGGAACTATGGACGATACTGACCGACAGGACATAACCCAACATTTACAAATAATAGACGAAAACAATCATAAGGCCATTCAAAATCTAAACCAACAAATAAAAATAAACGATCACTTTAATAAAACTATATGTAATTTAAAATTGTTAATTGAAGACGACAGAGTAAAGATTTTAGAAGCTTTCAATACAACAAATCAGAATGTAAAAGAATTAAATTACAAAATTTTATTTTTAGACCTAGAAACAAAACTAAGGTATTTAGAAAATAAAGTAAGCTAGATTCTCGACAATATCATGGCAATTAAGCATAATCTCATTCAGCCAAGTATGTTGACGTTGGAAGAATTTGATTTATATAATATAGATTTACATAAACTAAAGCTATTAAAAGCAGGATTCATGGAATATGACGACCGACGTGTAGTTTTTGCGGTTATAATACCCAAAAATTATATATTAACTGAATTACAAGTAATTAAACCAATGCCGAATTCAGAACATTTAGAGATCAGTGAACCGGAAGATATAATTGTCGAAGTAAAAGGAAGAATATATCAATATAATGAACAGGCACTAATAAAGGACTTAAGGCTGAGTGAGAGTTGTATTATTCAAGAAAATTGTAATTTAGTATATAACAATGTAACTAGTATAGAAGAGATAGATGATGAATCCATTTTATTGAAAAATATGTACAATGATACTATGTGGTATAATTGCGACAAGAGAAGAATCACTCTAAATGGAAACTATTTGATTAATTACAGTAATCGTACATTAGGGTTAAAGAGAAAAAATTCTATAATAAAAAAGTTACCATACTAGACAAGTACTATTACCCAGCAATAGAACATAAACAAGCATTTGTAAAACCAATTGACTTTGAGAAAATTGTCATAGAAAATATCAATAATTTAGAAGAAATTCAGGAATTAAAATACCACAGGAATATTATGTTTGGCACTGATGTTGGTATAATCATTGTGTTAGTTTTACTTGGCATAGTTATTATAGTGTTTAGGTTTTGGAAGAATAAAAAAGATAAGGTTAAAATTATAAATAACTTGAAGCCGGAGACTTCTGACCCAAAGCGACTCCTCCCCGCTTTATATATATTGACCTCGTAAATATCCGAGACCAATATATGAGAGCGGATATAATGAAGACGCCAAAAGTGCAATCTAAGGAAAAACCCATGGCATGGTAAAATTAAAATAACCATGTTCCCACCGTTAAGGAAATGCTATGTTTTTTTGTTTAGGTTACATTTACTCCGTTTTCATTAAAGAATAAAAATAAGTTCCGCTCTCACGGTAAAAGCAATGTGCTTAGCTAAGAATTTTGAACCTGTAAAAAAGCTCTGCGAAGTACAAATGAAAAAGATTAAATTGTCAGTCTGTCGAAAGCTTTAAGACCGTTTTAACGGGATTGTAAAGAAATAATATTTGTAATAAAGTTCGTTTTTTCTTTTTGAATATATATATATAAATGTATATAGTGTTTTATTTAAATGATTGACTTTCTCCAACGGATTGTTTTTTTTTCTCTCCATCGCTAAGCGAAATATATAAGTCGCGTGTATGCGTGTGTATGTGTGCAAATGTGTGTGTATGTGTGGTGTGTGGGTGTATGTGCCGCAGCCCTGGGGGACCTCCCCCTCCACCACCCATCTCCCACTACTAGTATTTGGTTATATAGGGTGGTATTACAGTATCGGATTTTAGCATTTCATGAATTGACTAAAAATTTCAGCCACATAATGTAAAAAGTGGCTAAGTCAAAACCGGTACACTATCTGCCTACTTTTTATGAAGTGTGTAGTCTTTTCGTGAAATGCTGAGTTCCGTCAAATGTCTACGACCTATATTTGCATGCAGCAACATGTTTTATTAGAGCAGAATCATTTTGTATTAAATTGTTTGTAAATTTCATTCCCATTTATAGTGGGAAAAAGATAAGATTTAAGAGACCCAAAAAATAAAAAAAACTTTCTTCCAAGTATTCCAGATGGAAAGGCATTAGCTCGTGAAGCTCGTCGAAAACTTAAGGAAGAACGGCAACGTAAGAAGGAGAGAAAACGCAACAAAAAAGCCAAAATGGAAAAGGAATGTTTATCAGAGCGAATGAACTGCTTCAGTCACGACAATTCCCATTGGAGAACAGCACCACTTTGGAATGACGCTCCGTTTTGCTTCTGCATGAACGCAAACAACAATACTTATTCCTGTATCCGAACAATAAATTCAACTCATGATTTCCTTTATTGTGAATTTACGACGGGATTGATTACATTTTACAATCTTCGAATAGGTATATTTTTATAAATTTTATTTGCTTTATTCTTACAGATTGTTCAATTTTAGATCCATTTGAAACACTCAACAGAGTGTCATCTCTTAGCTCAGGTGAAAAATCAATTCTCCATCAAACTCTAGAGCACCTAAAGGGTTGTCGCGGAAAAAGTTGCACAATTCCTCGTTTTAATAATGACAATATTCTTAGCCATGCAGTTCGAGTACCAAAGCGAAAATATAGTTCAGTAGGTAAGGGTAAAATTGCGTCCCGACTATAGTTTGAAATGCAATGGAAAAGTTCTTAGTTTGAGCTACATAATTATTTTATTCGTTTTATTGTTTTATATGTTATCTTAAGAAAAATTAATATTTATTTCAGCCGGACCATCACTTTATTCAGAATTACAAGGCCCACCAGGAAAGCGACGAAAACTACCCAAGTGAGAATATTTTTTGTTTGCACTTTTAGATTTTTGCTAATAGCTATTCTCTTATTATATGAAGTAAACATAAATAAACATAAGCATTTATTATTTGAGTACCCGTGCCAAAGGCACGCATAGCTCTGGGCACATCTTAGAGAGTTACATAGTAGATTTACATTATACCAGAACAAATAATAAATGAATGAGAATAACATTAGGCTTAATATACCTATAGTACAGTATAAAATATTATAAAATAGAAATAGTAGCTTAATATACAGCACAGTGCAGTACAGTATAGCACAGTCCAGTGCACAGTGCAATTAGCAAATAGATTTACATACATACATGTATAGAAAATCCTTAGAATTAGAAGTGAATGATAGTCGGAGTTGACAGCAAGTTTAGAAATATAGTAATATAGTACATCGAGCTTTATTATTAGATTAATTGGATTAATATGGGGTTATGTGCAGATAGTTTAATAAAATAAAATAAAGATTCAGTATAGATAGTTGAAGCTTCTGAATGATGGATATCAGGTAACATCCAAACCCGGGAACGGAGGTTGTGAAGCTACTGAAGTATAAATTAAGGAAAACCAGAGACAATATTGACACAAAGGTCATTGGTAGGATAGAAGGTGGAAGGCCATTAGATAGGAACACAGTTTTCCCACCGAAGTGCGTATGTACAATGGGGAGGTCAATTCTGTGGTTGTTCAGGGCGCTCGAAACGAAACGTCTAGTAAAGTAGTTGGGTAGTAGACCGTGTCTGGCCTTGAATATCAGCTTTAGAGTGTTAAATTCGTACATGTTAGCAAGTGGACAAGGAAGAAGCATAGCAAGAAACTGTGGGGACACGTGTGAACCTCGTTTGAAACCGAAGACGTATCTAGCGCAGGCCTTGAACGCACGGAATAATTAAGAAAGATTACCAATGGCGATGGGGAACAGGACTACATCAGGTTAGAAAAAAAGCGGTAAAATCAGGGCCGAGAAGAGCCTTGTGCGCGTGAGCAGATCAATATGGTGGGAAGCAGCATAGAACGAACGCAAACTATAATATACCCTAGAACAAATTTTGTTTATCTGAGGCTCCCATGGTGAGGCCTGAGTCCATGAGGAGGCCGACATTTAAGATCGTCTTGGTTGAGAGTGTAACGGCATGGCCTAGAAGATGAATATTTGGAAGATGAAAAGATAGGCTGGTCATGTTTCTGAGACGAATTGAATATACGATGGCCTGAGCCTTGGAGGAATTGATGGACTGACTATTGTTAGCAGACCACTCCGCAATCCCGGCTAGAGTTATATTAATAGTTTCCGCAGCCTCACTAATATTGTCCCAAGGGGCACCAGAGTATATATGGAGATCGCCTGCATATATGTGGTAACGCACACCGCTCGGAACTGTACTGACATCATCTAGGAAGAGCGAGTACAAGAGTGGGGTCAACACCGCTCCTTGTGGCATTCCTTCAGATACCGGTCTCATCAAGGAGTAAGAGTCATTGCACTTTACTATGAACTGTCTTTCCCTTAGGTAACATTTGATCAATGCACAGGCAGATGTTGAGAACGCAAAGCGCGTACGTAGCTTGTCAATCAGGAGTATGTGCGGAACTGAATCGAAAGCCTTACTGTAGTCCAGTAGTCAACATTTTCCACTAAAATTTAATTAATTCAATCATTTCTGCGTCATTAACTTGGGCATGTTAGAACATGTGATAAGTAAAATGTTGCTTTAAATTATGGGGCTATCGGTTTCTGATATAGACAAGAAATCAAAGATTAGTGTACATTTTTATATTTAATTTAAAAAATGATGCCAAAAACATCTACGGATGACACTCCGCGCCTTATAAATAAAACAAAACATGGACATGTACATACGAGTATATTTAATAGAAATCTAATTACTTGAATATATTTTATTTGAGATAACAGCTTAGATCTTGAGTTTTAAAATGAAAACTAAAAATTATTTATATTACACTTCATATGCTAAATAAGAAGAAACCAAATATGTGGTAGGTAGCTACATTTCAAATTTGGAAATATTGCCATCATACTTAATTAGAAAAACTTAGTTTGATGTTAAAGTTTAGTCGTGTTGCTTTCCAACAAGCTACGATCGTCCTCAAAAGTATTTATCAACACTTGCGAAAGTAATGGCGGTCCTATTTAATTAATCGATGAATTCCGAAGTTTATTCTGCGTATTTTAAGGCTTCATAATCTATTCTTATAGATGAGAATGCCAATATAGCAGGTACATATGTATATCAAATTATAGGTACGCAAACACTCCATCCCATATCAAAGACTTTAGAAGAAATAATTAATAATTGTAAAGATGTTGGTTTCGTTAAAATTAGATCCACATGTCCCAATTTAGTTTCTTTTATGTCACAGTGAAAGGCAGCAAGGTAGTATGGAGGTCAGACTGACTGAGTCTTCACTGATTTCTGGAAACATTTCGATAAGGTCAATCAGCAGCTTTTTTATTGAAATTTGAGTATCTTGATTTTCCAGAAGCATTTTTAAAGTGTTTAAATTTTTTCTGGAAGTATATGATAGCGTCAGGAGTGCCGCACTTGCCATTTTTCCTTATTTATTTTATATATTATTGACTTTGTCCATTTTTTAAATAAAATAATCTATACTAAGTTTAAGCTGATTATGAATGCCTTACAAAATTTTTCGGAATGTTATATTCTAAAAGATGGATAAATAGCAGCTTTTATGTGTGTAGGTGAACCTGAATTGAACCCTAGAAAATATTCAGTTCCAACCTAAGGTGAACTACGTTGAATCCAGATGACATTTCTATCATAACTTTTGGTTCAAACGAGATTTTTAACAGCATTTAGTGCTTGTTAGAATCGGAACAGGGGGTCAAGCGAAAACATACTAGTGTAGTGAAGCAAAAGGAATTCTCTACCGGGTCAAAAATGATCGCGTAACTGGCGTAGGTAATCGATGTTTTTTTAATATATCTTATACACTAACTATGACTTTTCCGTGATATATCTATGACAGGTCAAAAATGATCGGTCGTTCACACACAAACAACACAAGGTATGCTCTTTAGTCAAGCGAACTATAAAATAATACTCTGGTAGTCTCGAATTATTTTTCAAGTTTATCTGTTTCTACAATATCCAACCATATAATCCATTCTCATACTAATGAACTAATTTTATCCTACTAAAGAGTTTGATAAACAATATTTCAAAGTTATTATCGTTTGTGATTATAGCAGTTAACTTTGGATTTGTATAGTTTTTAAGGATTAAGGTTTCATTATCCACATCGCCTGGGATTTCTGGCTATCCTCTGCGTAGAACTCGTTTGGTATACGGATGGGTCCAAAATGATATGGGTGTCGGAGCCACACAGTGTTCCAAGCCAAGGTTTATGCCATACTGACATATGCTTAGGAGAATCTAAAGAGAGCGATTAATAATACAAGATGGATATCGGGACATAATGGCCTTGCTAGCTACGAAAGAGCCGATGAACTTGCTAGATAAGGCTCAGCTGGCTCAGCAACACATCTGCTCAGCCATTCGCAAGCGCGTATAAGAATGTATCAGAATGGATTGAGAACTAATAATTCAGTCCCTAGTAAACTTGGATCGAAGTCGAATTTTTTTAATTGTTTTTTTTCTCAAATTTCGTATATACTCGTATGTACACCAATCAATGAAATCAAATCGTATTATCGTTAAAAAGTGAAAAATTTGGGTAAAAAAGAGCAATTGATTGTAATGTGTGGATGACTCCCCTGAGAATACTAGTGTAGTGAAGCAAAAGGAATTGTCTATGCCGAAATGTGTCTTAACTTTTGTACGACCAAAACCGGGTCAAAAATGATCGCGTAACTGGCGTAGGTAATCGATGTTTTTTTTAATATATCTTATACACTAACTATGACTTTTCCGTGATATATCTATGACAGGTCAAAAATGATCGGTCGTTCACACACAAACAACACAAGGTATGCTCTTTAGTCAAGCGAACTATAAAATAATACTCTGGTAGTCTCGAATTATTTTTCAAGTTTATCTGTTTCTACAATATCCAACCATATAATCCATTCTCATACTAATGAACTAATTTTATCCTACTAAAGAGTTTGATAAGCAATATTTCAAAGTTATTATCGTTTGTGATTATAGCAGTTAACTTTGGATTTGTATAGTTTTTAAGGATTAAGGTTTCATTATCCACATCGCCTGGGATTTCTGGCTATCCTCTGCGTAGAACTCGTTTGGTATACGGATGGGTCCAAAATGATATGGGTGTCGGAGCCACACAGTGTTCCAAGCCAAGGTTTACGCCATACTGACATATGCTTAGGAGAATCTAAAGAGAGCGATTAATAATACAAGATGGATATCGGGGCATAATGGCCTTGCTAGCTACGAAAGAGCCGATGAACTTGCTAGATAAGGCTCAGCTGGCTCAGCAACACATCTGCTCAGCCATTCGCAAGCGCGTATAAGAATGTATCAGAATGGATTGAGAACTAATAATTCAGTCCCTAGTAAACTTGGATCGAAGTCGAATTTTTTTAATTGTTTTTTTTTTCTCAAATTTCGTATATACTCGTATGTACACCAATCAATGAAATCAAATCGTATTATCGTTAAAAAAGTGAAAAATTTGGGTAAAAAAGAGCAATTGATTGTATTGTGTGGATGACTCCCCTGAGAATAAGAGCGTGAACTCTTTTATTATAAACTCTTACAAAAAGGAAAAAATAAAAATAATAAACGTATAATAAAATAAATTAATAAGGAATATCCAAAGTCATATCGGTGTTTCATCTACATGGAGATGTTGTAGATTTAATAAAAGCTTATCACATCAAAAAATAGAGGGGAAAACGATTTCAGTTCATCTACCATCACAAATAGTTTAATGTAAGTATGCGGCTCCACTCCCAGTATTGGTCCAGTTTGTAGTCTGATCTCAACCAAGTAGAAAAAAGAAGAGGAACATATCCAGAACAAAAAATCGAAAAGATTAAAAAGCCGATGCAAGGAGAAACTCAACGACAAAATCGATAAGCTTAAGAATGTGAGAAGCTAATTAATAACCCACTTAAAAGATGTCGAATTGGAAAACTTAGGAGACATATAAATAAACAAAATGCAAGATAATACCCTTGTGCCTGGTCCTAGTGGTGTTTACCATAACCCAAGGTATATAAAATACAAGCTTTATAAAATACAAGGTATTCCCATTATGAACCATGTTCCCCTATTAGGTGATGTAATATTGTGAAATGTATAGTAAAGTATGGCACAGAGAACACAATACTCTATCTCCTCTCTCTGTCTTTCCTATAAAAATGTATATACATAAGTCACAGAATTACGTCAGCTATCAGCTGCAATGTGTCAAAATTTTAATGGGAATACCTTGACGCCATGTGTAGATAGAAATCGATGAACAAAGAAATGGAACGCCTTTTTCTATAAATTTCGACATGAGATTGCCCCCCATACAAAGTGCACACTGACCCTGTGTCTTATATGCCTAAGCAGACTGCGGTTAACTCAGCATGAGTACTGGCTCAAAGTATATAGAATACCAAGGTATATAGAATACCAAGGTATATAGAAGACAAGGTATTCCCATTAAAATTTTGTCACTTTTTCAGCTGATATCCTGTGACGTAATTCTGTGACTAATGTATATACATTTTTATAGGAAGGACAGAGAGAGAATGTAGACTATTGTGTTCTCTATGGCGTTCTTTCCTATACATTTCACAATATTACGTCACCTAATCGGGGAAGATGGTTCTTGTCTTCTATATACCTTGCCCTGGCGGACTTGTCTTCTCTGTGATGTTGCGAAAGAGGCAAGAGGTAAATTCGCAAATTGCTTAGCGCTTTATCTGGCTTTTTTTTGTATTGTGATTTAAGGGTATTTTAATAAGAAAGAACGCGTGTTCATTTTCTTCATATTACTACTTTCGAATGAAAATGTAATCTTATGAAACCATATTTGTGATTTCAGTAATATTTGAGGTCATTTTCTAAATTTTTAACCTCTATAGACTAATTACTGTTGATAAATTTATTTCATGAAGTTGGCGTAAAAAATTTACGATTTTTTACGTATACTGGGAAGATAGTCAATATTCTAGACCAAAGGGGTATCGTAAAAATTGGTCTTAGACCAATTATAGCCTCTGTTAAAGCAAACTCTTTTGTTTGCCTGTTAAAAATTGGTAGGCTGAAGTGATTCACCTCAACCTTGTTGCTGTGCATTCGGTGGTTCACCGATTACACGAAATTCATAAATCTGAAAGGCAAAAAGTTGTTAATATCCCGGGCTACTCGGTTCTTGTACCGGCAGCAATAGCGACTAACAAATATTTTAAATAAAACGCAGCTATTGTCCAAAAACGAATGACAAATTTTATTAAATTTAATATCACTTATATACAAGTTAAAATCTAAGCACCTGTACTTCATAAAAAGTGCTGACTCAATTCACACTACACAACTTTCCCTGCAAATTCTAGCAAGCTTGCTACCCAGGGAAAGTTTTGATAATTTACCTGGGATCATGTTGCGTCTGGCGATCGGTGAGAAAATTATGTGGCGCAACTTGAGTAATGCATTTACGAATAAATTCTAAATTTTACACCTAAAGAAATTCGGGATTTTTAATGCAGTTTGCAGTTTTATACATTCCTCCCGCCTTGAGCTCTGGCTCAAAACAATAATCTTATGACCTATGGATGTACTGTGTTCATGTATACATGTATCAATTTATTCGAACTGAACTGCTTAGATTGTTACTTAAGCTTATACGAAAATTTCAAATGTTGGTTGCGATACCGCTCTGGCTAATGGGTTACATTCTGTCTGCTTGGTGAATAGTGTTCTCTTCTTAGGTACAGGTATTTCTTGTTGGGTTTGACAACCTTTAGCAGAATTGCTTTTGATGCGCTTGATTAACCAGTAGCCTCCGGCTATGATGATGATGATTAGGCCAGTATATGCAACTGTATATTGATGAACGTCATTTATTTATTTATTTATTTACCTAAAGTCTACAGAGTTCGTCTCCTACAGACTATTAAAACTTAAAAATTAATTGATTAGTTTAATACTAAGTCTACTGAGAAGCAGAATTTCATACAAAAATAATAAGTAATTTAATTTGAAATTACATTGCATTTCTAAAATTAAAAACAAAATTTTTTGTAATTACTACTTAATTAAGTTTTCAAGCATTAATAAAGATTGCTTAAATTTATCTCTTGGAGCAGAGAAATCTAAATATTTATCAAAATAGTTGAATTTATTAATACAATTATTCACACATTCGTGATAACCATAGTTGGTTCTGTGAGAAGAAGCATAAAGTAAGTTTCTTGCTCTTAAAGTTCTTTCTGGAGCATATAAATTCAACATATTAAGAAGCTCTGGGCATAAAATATTGGAACACAGAATATCCTTTATAAACAAAGCACATTGCATGTCACGTCTGAAACTTAGACTTGATAAACCTATTAGTAAACGTCTTGACTCGTACGAGGGTAAGTTGTCCCCCCATATACTAAGCCTGTAACATATAAAACGTGTAAATGTTCTTTGAATAGATTCCAATCTGTTGATATGCACTTGGTAATGGGGAGACCAAATGATTGCAGCGTATTCTAATATGGGACGAACAATAGTGGTAAACAAAGTCCTAAAAGTACCAACGTCTTTGAATTCCTTGGAGTTCCTTTTTATAAAGCCAACAAGCTTATAGCATTTTAAACATATATAGTCTATGTGTCTTGCAAATGATAGTTTATTATCAAAAACTACGCCCAAATCGGTTATTTCACGAACACGATTTAAAGAAACATTATTAATAACATAATTAAAACATATCGGGCTTATAGAACGATTATAAGTTAAAACATGACATTTTGAAGTATTTAAATTAAGACTATTTCGACGACACCAGTCAGATAAACTATCAAGATCATTTTGTAACTGAAGGCATGAATTTGAGGAGGTAATTTTTAGAAACAACTTTAAATCATCAGCATAAATTAAACAGCGTGAGTACTTAAATATTGAGCAAATATCATTAATGAAAATATTGAATAAGATTGGACCGCAGTGACTACCCTGAGGAACTCCAGAATTTGCTTTGAAGATGCGTGAATAGTTTGTATAAATTTTGACAATTTGTCTACGGTTTGTAAGATAAGACGTGATCCAATCTAAGAAAGTTGAATGAAAGCCAAGAGTGCTAAGCTTATTTATTAAAATATGGATGCATACTTTATCAAAAGCTTTAGAGAAATCTGTGTATACACAGTCAACTTGAGCTCCTTCCTCAATGGAATTGATGCAATAATTCGTGAATAAGGCTAGATTTGTGACTGTTGATCTTCCCTTTTGAAAACCATGCTGCTCAGAGCAGATAATTTCTTTGCATAAAAATGATATTTTAGTAGCTACAATGCTATCAAGCAACTTTGGTAAAATATTCATAAGAGCAACAGCTCTATAGTTGTTAATACAATGACGTGCACCACTTTTGAAAATTGGTTTAATAATTGTAGTTTTCCACGCATCTAGAAATATTCCTGTTTTGAGTGATAAATTAAAAATATATATTAAAGCTGGAATAAAGGAATATTTGCAGGATTTAACCATGGCAGGTGAAACAAGGTCCTTGTCATATTTATAATTTAATTCCAAATTATTGATGGCATGTTCAACATCTGAATCAACAAGAATCATACCTCCTATGTTAAGCTGTGAGGAGTATTCATTGGAATAATCGCTACCATTCTGTACATCATAATCGCAGTATACCGATTCAAAGAAGTCAGCAAACAGTTCACAAGCATCTTGCGCACTTTGGGCTTTCTTTCCATTTAATTCCATAACATTTGGGAAGTTTGAGGTCTTTTTCATATTATTAATAAATGACCAAAAAGCACGGCTATCGTTTTTTATTTTGACTTCGGTTGACCAAAGGAATTGTTTATATAAGAATCTATTCAAAAACGAATACTCTTTGCTCAGTCTACGGAATTTCTCCAAAAATTCAATTTTACCACTACATTTATATTGCTTATGCGCCTTATTTTTAGCATTTTTTAAACGTAAAATGGACTTGCTTACCCACGCAGGATGAGAATTATTACGTTTAGTTCTTGACGGTACATGCAGTGAGATACCTATATGTATAACGTTAATGAGGTTACTGTATGCTTCTTCCAAAGAAAATTCAGCAAGAATTTCCATCCAATCTACATTAGAAAAAAATTCATTTAAATTACAGAAATTTGCATTCTTATAGTCTAATTCTAAATCCAAGTAATAGCTACCTACAGTCTCAAAATTATACAAATTCATGTGCATTATTAAAGCTTTATGATGAATATCACATTTCACTAATGGGAAAAGCCACTCGTTAATTTCCGCAAAACAGTTATCACTAAGAAAAATTAAATCTAAAAATCTACCAAAGAAATTTCCAATACTATTGATTTGAGAAAGATTTAAACTACTTAAGCTATCTATCACAAGCAATTCAATATTTGATGTAACATTCGATGGAATTAATACTAGTTCCTCATCGGTAGGTGCCCAAGTGACTTCTCCCAAATTAAAATCTCCAAGTACACAAAGGTTGTCATCCTCAGAAAGTTTATTTGATAGGGCAGTGATGTTCTGGATGTGAGAATTATATATATCCCAATTTGATGATGGTGGAATGTAGCTGACACAGATATATAGGAAATTATGTCTGGATGGATTAAAAATTGATACAAATATTTGTTCAACAATTGCGTTATTATCTGGTGATGTAATTTCGCTGCTAATTAAATTTGATTTGACTGCTATTAAAACGCCTCCACCTCTGTTATAACCGGATGAAATTGGACAACGATCCTTTCGGTATGTATTATAAAGTTCTGGGATAACTTCCAGGGAGGAAATCCCATCATGAAGCCAGGTCTCTGTGAGTACAACAATATCGAATTCATTTTCAGTCAAAGATAAATAAATCTCTTTTGTTTTGGTGCGTAATCCCCTGACATTTTGATAATAAATAGATAATGGATTATCTTTATTCCGAAATAAACTGCAGCTACTAGATGATGTCATCTGTGTATGTGTGTGTACATCTATACTTGGTAAAAAAACAGAACTAAAACCAATTGTTGGCACGGCTGTCTCACTGCTCTGAGATTCACTATGGGCAACTGAAATATTCTGAGGGTCATCTAAGTCAGAACACTCATAGGAATCGGTTTTTCCTGGTTTTTTGGAAAATTTACGAATTTCCTCACATATACACCTGAAGGCCAAATATCAGCGACTAGCACCTTGGACAATAGATGATCCGGGATGCCCAATTTAAATGTGACAAACTTTAAAGAAGAAACATCAGCATCTTTTTTCAATAACTTGTAGCACGAAATTAAATTGACTGCAATACCAGCCTTTGACGCAACATACTCTTTAATACTATCCGCCGATGTATCAGGGTGCAGTCTGGATAGATGAATGTACTTAATGTTGTTTACTACCGACAGGTCATTAACCGGGGAAGCAGATCCTATAATTTTTTTGCTCTGTCGTCTTTTGCGCTGGACAACATTCCAATTGTTACCGTTTTCGATATCGTTAACTACAGCATTCGGATTGCTAGCAGAAGAGTCCATTGCAGCAGCAGAGTTCAAAGAACTCGAAAACATTTTTTCTGGTGCATTTCTGTTATCAGTTGATTGGGTCAAAGATAACGTTTCATTTGGAGCATTGTTTAATACTTCACTAAAAGTCACTGCAGCAGCTGATAAATCATTACTCTTGGTAGAGTGGGATGACAAAGGAATAGATGCAGCATTTGTAATAACCTTGCTTGATTGTAATGGCTTCTTATTGTCCACAGAAGATGCAATTTCCTTTATTTGAATTTTGAGCTCATTCACCTCTTTCGAAAAGAAATTTTTTAATGATTTTATTTCACTTGAAAGCGAAAGAATTAAGCTAAGACTACTTGCACAATTCGGACATTTCCAGCACAAACATGAGTTTTGCTCTAGCACATTAATTGTATTATCATCCAGCTTCGAACATCTCTTGTGGAAATTAAAATTGCACAGAAAGCAGCGCACTGATTTTTTATCAAATAATTTCTGGTCACATTTTCCGCACATATCGTTTGCCATTCTAAACCGCAAAAATCACAGCTCAATAGAATATATAAAGAACGATATAAAGAATAACTTAGAAGATTTACGCAAAAAAATACGTCCGCACTGACCGACTGACTCAGGAATTCATGACTGGTGGTATGGGGTGGCAGCGTAGCATTTATGTTGAAACTCTTGATTCTCTCTCGTAGGTCTTCGATGTTTTTACTTATGTTTTTTACTGGTGTTGGTTGGTACGTTATTGGAGAAGGTGTAGTATTCAAATGGATGAAGTCGATAAGTTTCCTTAGTGGCGTAAATCCACCCTTTAAATTATTGGAAAAGACATTGTGTCCATGAATAGTGGTGTGTTCATCCCTTATTACACAATTTGACTGTAATGTTATAATTCCAGATCCCTCTATGGTTTTCTGTTCGACATTACCCTTACAAATGATGTTGATTGTGACAGGAGTAGGTCTCACATATATCCATTTGTTGACAGTTAACAGTTGAATCCACCGTGGTGTCTTACTAATAGCGGTGGCGGAACAAGCGATCTCGAATGGTCCATGACTGAGAACACTGAGTTCACACGAGCTAGCGTTTGCTCCCTTATTGTAAATGGGGTGTTGTTGTTTACAAATAATGCCCCGTCGTACGTGACGCAGCCCCTTAAATCATTCTCGGATAAGGGATAGTACTGATCCCTATGTAGACTAATGATTAGGAATTTTTCTATTGATCCTATCATCATGAGCTCGTTGTTTGCCAAAAATGGGATTGGTATTATATGTAGTAGTTCGAATTCGTCGTGCGAAAGCAGCGGGAGTTTTAAACGGAATATCATCTGATCCACGCTTATTCGACTTTCGACACTCATCAAGCTGTATATCTTTAACAGGTTGTCTGGCCGTGACGGTAATCGAAGGGTAGTAGGGATATTTTCTTGTATTAATGTGAGTTGTTCCGATAGTTGTTTTTGGCTTAATAACTGTGGATTTATTTTGCTATGATGGGTATCTATAATCACATCTAACAAGTTAGATTGAATCCTCTGGTACTTGTTTAGAACTAGCGTCAATTGCAGTGCTAATGCCATAAACGATTGTGTTGCTCTTTGTTGATGCAACTCGGTGTTAATGTTATGCAATTGGGCAATGGATTGATTAAGGTACTTGTCGAAGTGCCTTAGTTGAGCCACCGTAGCCTCTTGTGATCGTTGTACGAGGTTGACTGTTGAATCTAAGATAGAGGTATGATTCTTCATCAGCGCCATAAGGTGCACATCATTTTCCTTCAGATCCTCTATGATTTGTGACATGTGGTTAGCATATTCGGAATCCAACACTCCGAATAATGCATTAGCTACGTTACCCACAATATTCAAAGCACCTCTCTTAGTTCGTGGCCTACTCTGGTGTAAGAGTAACTCATTGTTACTTGTGATTTCCTCTAATGCGGCTTTAATGGTTCCATGATGGGGCCACACGGATCCCATTCCTTCATCAAGTTACAACCTTCTTGGATCCTTTCTACACCTCGGCTAATAGTATTTAACTTGGCCCATAATGTGCTAGTATTGTAGTAGATTACCAAGTTCCATTCATTTGATACCAGTTGAGTATTCCCCAAATTTTCAAAATATAATCCTGGCGGCGTATCGAACGGTTTGATCTGAATTTGTCCCATGATTGGCAAGATTAAACATGTAAGTAGGTTCAGACCCATGGCTGTACCACCACGCAACGGTCTTTTAATTGCAGTTGAGGTGTCCGAATTCGTTTGATTGTTGCGCTTACTTGGGGATGTCGTCGACATATCATCTTCTCTCAATCTTTTTGTTGCTGTAGATTCTCCGCAGTCTGTCTCAGATTCTAGAGGTAAGGGAGCCAACTTATGTATGGGTCTTCTTATAACTCCCTTGGATGTGTTGATATCCGCAACTCGTACCAAACCATCTTCACCCTTGATGACTCTTTCAATTCTTCCTAAATGCCATGCTGCAGGAGGGATATTGTCTTCCTTCACTATCACCATCAATCCGGGTTGTGCGTTTGTGCATTGTTGCTTCCACTTATAGCGATGCTGTAGTTCGCTGAGGTACTCTCTGGACCATCTATACCAGAACTGGTTTTTCAAGTGGTTTACCAGTTTCCACCTCTGGTGCAGCCCTAGGTTTAGCGGCCATGCTTGGGGGTCGGTAATTGCCGTCGTCGGTTCTCCAATCAGAAAGTGACCTGGTGTAAGTGCCGCAAAGTCATCTGGGTAGGATGACATTGGTGTTAAAGGACGTGAATTTAGAATTACTTCGATCTCAACCATTAGCGTTTCTAATTCTTCGTAGGTTAAGTTGGCGGCTCCGAGGTTTGGTCGCAGTAGATGCTTGGATGATTTAGCAGCAGCTTCCCACAAGCCTCCAAAGTGTGGCACTTTGGGCGGTATGAAATGAAACTCAATAGCCCTAGTACTGCAAAAACCCTGTATCTGCTCTTGTGATTTTTGATCATAGATGCTGGTGTTCAATTCCTGGAGCTTGTTTTTGGCACCGACGAAATTCGTAGCATTCTCAGAGTATAAGTTACGACAATTATCTCTTCTACCTATGAAACGTTTAAGCGCTCCTATGAAAGCTTCTGTAGTTAAATCTGTTACTATCTCAAAATGAATAGCCTTTGTCGCGAAGCAGCAGAACACAGCAACATAAGATTTTTGTGGTCGTTTTCCTCGAAGTTTGTAGTGCGTCCAACAGGGTCCAAAAAAGTCCACTCCGGAATTTATAAACGGTCGCGCTGGCTGTACTCGATGTTCAGGAATTTTTCCCATAAATTGTGATAACATTTTCGGCTTAGCCCGCGCGCATTGCACGCACCTCTGAACTATGGCTCGTGCGATAGTTTTGCCCTTAATGGGCCAAAATCTTTGGCGGGTTATAGCTAGCAGTGCTTGTGGCGCGACATGAAGGTGGTTAACATGAAGATTGGTCATCAGTAGACGCGTGACGTTATGAGCGTATGGTAATAAAATCGGATGCTTAGCATCATATGACAAATTCGCAGTCTCCAGTCTTCCTCCAACGCGTAACAATCCGGCTTCATCTGAAAATGGGCTAAGGCTACTTAATGGGCTGCTGGTGCTAATGTGGCCTGAATGTTCTAGTTCCTTTTGCTCAGTTGGAAATTCTTCGTCTTGTGCCTTTTTTATCATTACAGTAAGCGCCTCATCTCATTCTATAGTGGTAGGTTTGCGATTTAGGCATCGATTTTCCTTTTTCTTGCGAGTGTTTGAGATGAATCTCCGAATATATGCGATTATCCTCTGCCATCTATCGAATGTATTTTGATGATCTATCAAATTCATAAAATGTGGGGTATCACTAACTGTTGCCACTATCGCCTTGATTTCCCTTTGCTCTAAGCTCGTCTGCGTGCGTTTGTAGGGTGCTGGCCATCCGTCTTCTGCGCCATGTAGAAACAGTGGGCCGTAGAACCATAATGAGTTGGACTCTAGCTTTTCTGGTGGGACTCCTCTCGACACGATGTCCGCTGGGTTGTGCCTAGACCCTACATGTCTCCATTGCTCTTGTGTGGTTAATTCTTGTATTGTCGCAATTCTGTTGGCTACAAAGGTATGGTACGAGGCTGCTGCCGAGTTAATCCATGCAAGTACAATATCTGAATCGGTCCAATAAAAAGTTTTTACTTCCGGTAACTGCAGATCTCGAAGAACCCGGTGAACCAGTTCAGCCTTTAGTTTTGCTGCACATAACTCAAGTCTGGGGACAGTAAGTGTCTTTAATGGTGCGACTCTGGATTTGGCGCACAGGAGATTGACTCGTATTACCCCACCACTACCGATCGATCGTAAATAGACTGCGGCTCCGTAAGCCTTCTCTGAGGCGTCCGCAAAGGGATGTAATTGTATGGATTTTGCTAGTTCACCTTTAAACATGTGTCTCGGGATACTTATAACATCAAGGGCCTTGAGGTTATTCCGAAATTGCATCCATTTCGTATGCAGCTTCATTGGAAGGGCTGCGTCCCAATCTAGCTTTATTTGCCATAATTATTGTAGGAAGATTTTTGCCATTACAACCACAGGACTCATTAAGCCCAGTGGATCAAATAAATGCGCAATATCGGACAGTACTGTTCTTTTGTTTACCTTGTCACTCTCCTGCCAATGGCCTTTAACTCGTAACTCGTCCATTTGCGGTGCCCAACTCAGTCCTAATGTATTAATCTTCTCATCACTATTGTCGAAAAGATCCAGTTGGATTGCGCGATCTTCTGAAGGGATGGTTTTCAGAAGTTCCTTGTGATTGGAGCGCCACTTTCTCAGCTTAAAGCCTGCCGTTTGAAGGAGGGCGTTTAATTGACCTTGCGCTTCTAATGCTTCATGAAGTCTATCGCATCCCGTCATTAAGTCATCCATATAAAAATCTCGCCTTAATATCGTTGCTCCCAGTGGCCACTGGTCCATTCCTTGTTCGGCGAGAGTTGTAGACATTTGGTTGCTAAGTATGGCGCGGAAGTCGTACCATAAGTAACTGTGTTCAGCTGATAGGATCTGATTGGTTCCTTAGGACTTTCTCTCCAAAGCACTAATTGGTATTTCCGATCTTCTTCAGACACCAAGATTTGCCGGTACATCTTCTCAATGTCTGCCGTGAAGACGTATCGTGGTAAGCGAAATCTTAATAGGATGGTAAACAGGTCATCCTGAATGGTGGGACCATTGGTTAGCAGGTCGTTTAATGACACATTCGATGATGTCTTGGCAGAGGCATCAAAGACTACCCTTAGTTTAGTCGTCGTGCTGTTGGGTTTTAAGATGTAGTGATGAGGCAGAAAGTAATTGCGCTTTGACGATTTAGCAGGGTCCACCTCACTCATGTGGTTCAAATGTAAGTATTCCTTCATAAATTCGACATACTGCGACTGGACTTCGGGATTACTCGCAATTCTTCGTTCTATGGCTAGAAGGCGACGAATTGCAATATCACTCGATTCCCCCAATCTGCTGGGCCTTTCTTGGAATGGCAGTCTAACCATAAATCGACCCTCTGCATTTCTTTTAACTGTCTGATTAAAAAACGATTCGCATTTCATCTCTTGTTGTGATAAATTTGATCGTGTTGAGTCGACTTCCTCTATTTTCCAGAACCTTTCGACTGTCTTATTGAGATCTTCTTCTTCTGAACATATGCCGCAAGCAGCAATTGGGGAGTAGATTTGAGTGGTCCTTCCTGATACAATCCAGCCCAATAGGGTATTTTGCAGCGTAGGTAAATTTGGACCCAGCTTTATTTGTCCTATGGCCAATAATTGAAAGAAGAACTCTGCTCCAATAAGTAGATCAATTCTGTCTGGTCGATTGAACCCAGGATCAGCTGATTGGATGTTGTGTGGTATGGTCCATCTCGACACATCCAGTAACTGGCTTGGCTGATACGATATGATACGGTCGAGCACAAATGCCTCTAGTCTGGTTGAGAACCCATTGACCCTTGAGTGTAGCTGAATGTTGACTCGTCTTTTACTCTGCTGCTGACCCTTATCAATGCCTTGAATTCCTAAGGAAGCAGGGAAGGTCGCCTTCCCGAGTTTCTTGACTACCTTCTCCGTGATCAGGTTTACTTGTGAACCGGAGTCAAGAATAGCTCGACATTCCACTACTCTTCCATTTTCGTCTATAAGCTAAACTAGTGCAGTACCAAGCAGGACATATCCCTTGGATTGAGGTTCCACCAAGGCCGTTAGACTCAATGGGGCTTCCGTAGCCGTCTTACTGGGTGGAGACCAGCTGGATTCTTCTAGTCTGGTAGTCGACGTTTTTTCCAATACATTCTCTTGTCTGATAGTTGGATCTATGTGAACCAACGTGTTATGCCTTTTGGTACACTTATTATAACCCTTCAATGTGCATCGAGAAACATGGTGACCTTTTTTTAAGCAATTCTGGCATATGTTCTGCGCTTTTATTAACATCAACCGATTATTCGGTGTCATCTTTAAAAAGGTCTGGCACCGGAAGAGTGGGTGACTGGCCTTGCAGGCTACACAACCTTGGCTTGGTGTAATCATCGATGTTAAGGTTGATGTTTTGAACAAGACTGGTTTTCTAGTTCCTTCTTCCGCTCCTCTGCCCTTATTGCTCAAGGCCTCTAGCGACTGAAAACGCATCTCTAGGAAAGCTAGGAAATTCTTCATGGTCTGTAATTCCTTAGGATTCGATAGACCTTGTTCGTAAAGCGAGTGTGTAGTCCGATCCAGCTTTTTGTACAAAATGTGTAGGAGAAGTGGGTTCCAATGGGTTGTTTCTAGACCCAAGTTTTCTAACCCAAGTAAACACTCCTTGGTGGTGTCATGCATTGTTTTTATGAATGTGGCTGACGGGGCCTCTGTTGCACGCGACGGTTGATGCAGCAGTTTATTAATTAGTGATGCAGTCAATAGCCTGGGGTTTTCGTACCTTTCCTTCAGCATCTTCCATGCCGCCAGATAATTGTCTTCGGATAAGGTGAAATGTCGTAACAATTTCTCGGCCTCTCCTATTAAGTACGTCTTGAGGTACCACATATTTTGGCAACTGGCTATAGGTTGATTGTGGACCATTTGTGTGAATAAATCGACGAATTGGCGCTACTTGGAATAATCTCCATCGAACTTGGGTAGAGTTATCTTCGGTAATTTCAGCATTGTAGATGGGTTAGCAGCCACCATGGTCTGTGATTGCGCCGAACTGCTAACTGGTTGATGCATAATTAATTCCTGTACCCTCTCTTCTAATTGTATGTATTCTTCCAGGCTATATTCCATTAAGGTAGGGTCAGTTGCAAATTCCCACAAGTCATGGTTGTAGTTTTCAATTTAAGCCCAGTATTTATTTACTGCTTTTATCTTGATCTCATAAATTGTTTTTGTCTCATCAGCGAAGTCAGTTTGCTCCAGGTTATCAAGGAGTCGTAGCAATGTTTGAGTTACCGCTTGTTGTTTTTTTCCAAATTCTGACACCTTCGGATTCATTGGACTTTGATAATTCCGGAGGGCTTTTGGATTCATATGTTTTGGGTATGGCCCCTTTAGTGGTATCTGTTTTATCTGTATCTGACTTGCTAGCCCTTGCGCCAACTGGCCGATCTCTCGATGATGTTTCTTCATTCGATTTAGACTGCTGATGTTGATTGACTGTACTAGTATTATTTGGCTCACTAATATTCGTACTGCTTGGTGGTACTGGTACCCTCACAGCATCGACTTGTTGAGCTGCCCCATTTAGGTCATCGGCTTCCTGTAATTGTTTTATTCTTGTAGATAAATATGGCCTGAACTCTTCGTAGATTGCTTCTATCTTGTGGTAGAAATCCGTAGTAAAATATGCATGGTCTAGCGGCGGTGAAGGTAAGCCTCGGATCTCTTGGTCAGTACCTTCAAAGCGTGACCATGCTGCATCCAGGCGTGCGAGTCTTTCTTCGTAGTAGCTATACGATTTCCTGTCCACAGGATCCTTCCTATAGTTGGCTAGAATGTTTTGGATCTCCTTGTCCTGAATACCTTGGGTCGCAGCCAAAGGGTCCATTGCCTTGTCAATCTCCGGTGGCATCCTTCTTTGTATAATGGCTCTGCAGAATGCGCTTTGCTTATATGTCTTCTATTGAGCGTGATTGAGCGTGCTGTATCACGTCGGGGTCACCAAATGTTAAAGCAAACTCTTTTGTTTCCCTGTTAAAAATTGGTAGGCTGAAGTGATTCACCTCAACCTTGTTGCTGTGCATTCGGTGGTTCACCGATTACACGAAATTCATAAATCTGAAAGGCAAAAAGTTGTTAATATCCCGGGCTACTCGGTTCTTGTACCGCCAGCAATAGCGACTAACAAATATTTTAAATAAAACGCAGCTATTGTCCAAAAACGAATGACAAATTTTATTAAATTTAATATCACTTATATACAAGTTAAAATCTAAGCACCTGTACTTCATAAAAAGTGCTGACTCAATTCACACTACACAACTTTCCCAGCAAATTCTAGCAAGCTTGCTACCCAGGAAAAGTTTTGATAATTTACCTGGGATCATGTTGCGTCTGGCGATCGGTGAGAAAATTATGTGGCGCAACTTGAGTAATGCATTTACGAATAAATTCTAAATTTTACACCTAAAGAAATTCGGGATTTTTAATGCAGTTTGCAGTTTTATACATTCCTCCCGCCTTGAGCTCTGGCTCAAAACAATAATCTTATGACCTATGGATGTACTGTGTTCATGTATACATGTATCAATTTATTCGAACTGAACTGCTTAGATTGTTACTTAAGCCTATACGAAAATTTCAAATGTTGGTTGCGATACCGCTCTGGCTAATGGGTTACATTCTGTCTGCTTGGTGAATAGTGTTCTCTTCTTAGGTACAGGTATTTCTTGTTGGGTTTGACAACCTTTAGCAGAATTGCTTTTGATGCGCTTGATTAACCAGTAGCCTCCGGCTATGATGATGATGATTAGGCCAGTATATGCAACTGTATATTGATGAACGTCATGACTGGTGGTATGGGGTGGCAGCGTAGCATTTATGTTGAAACTCTTGATTCTCTCTCGTAGGTCTTCGATGTTTTTACTTATGTTTTTTACTGGTGTTGGTTGGTACGTTATTGGAGAAGGTGTAGTATTCAAATGGATGAAGTCGATAAGTTTCCTTAGTGGCGTAAATCCACCCTTTAAATTATTGGAAAAGACATTGTGTCCATGAATAGTGGTGTGTTCATCCCTTATTACACAATTTGACTGTAATGTTATAATTCCAGATCCCTCTATGGTTTTCTGTTCGACATTACCCTTACAAATGATGTTGATTGTGACAGGAGTAGGTCTCACATATATCCATTTGTTGACAGTTAACAGTTGAATCCACCGTGGTGTCTTACTAATAGCGGTGGCGGAACAAGCGATCTCGAATGGTCCATGACTGAGAACACTGAGTTCACACGAGCTAGCGTTTGCTCCCTTATTGTAAATGGGGTGTTGTTGTTTACAAATAATGCCCCGTCGTACGTGACGCAGCCCCTTAAATCATTCTCGGATAAGGGATAGTACTGATCCCTATGTAGACTAATGATTAGGAATTTTTCTATTGATCCTATCATCATGAGCTCGTTGTTTGCCAAAAATGGGATTGGTATTATATGTAGTAGTTCGAATTCGTCGTGCGAAAGCAGCGGGAGTTTTATACGGAATATCATCTGATCCACGCTTATTCGACTTTCGACACTCATCAAGCTGTATATCTTTAACAGGTTGTCTGGCCGTGACGGTAATCGAAGGGTAGTAGGGATATTTTCTTGTATTAATGTGAGTTGTTCCGATAGTTGTTTTTGGCTTAATAACTGTGGATTTATTTTGCTATGATGGGTATCTATAATCACATCTAACAAGTTAGATTGAATCCTCTGGTACTTGTTTAGAACTAGCGTCAATTGCAGTGCTAATGCCATAAACGATTGTGTTGCTCTTTGTTGATGCAACTCGGTGTTAATGTTATGCAATTGGGCAATGGATTGATTAAGGTACTTGTCGAAGTGCCTTAGTTGAGCCACCGTAGCCTCTTGTGATCGTTGTACGAGGTTGACTGTTGAATCTAAGATAGAGGTATGATTCTTCATCAGCGCCATAAGGTGCACATCATTTTCCTTCAGATCCTCTATGATTTGTGACATGTGGTTAGCATATTCGGAATCCAACACTCCGAATAATGCATTAGCTACGTTACCCACAATATTCAAAGCACCTCTCTTAGTTCGTGGCCTACTCTGGTGTAAGAGTAACTCATTGTTACTTGTGATTTCCTCTAATGCGGCTTTAATGGTTCCATGATGGGGCCACACGGATCCCATTCCTTCATCAAGTTACAACCTTCTTGGATCCTTTCTACACCTCGGCTAATAGTATTTAACTTGGCCCATAATGTGCTAGTATTGTAGTAGATTACCAAGTTCCATTCATTTGATACCAGTTGAGTATTCCCCAAATTTTCAAAATATAATCCTGGCGGCGTATCGAACGGTTTGATCTGAATTTGTCCCATGATTGGCAAGATTAAACATGTAAGTAGGTTCAGACCCATGGCTGTACCACCACGCAACGGTCTTTTAATTGCAGTTGAGGTGTCCGAATTCGTTTGATTGTTGCGCTTACTTGGGGATGTCGTCGACATATCATCTTCTCTCAATCTTTTTGTTGCTGTAGATTCTGCGCAGTCTGTCTCAGATTCTAGAGGTAAGGGAGCCAACTTATGTATGGGTCTTCTTATAACTCCCTTGGATGTGTTGATATCCGCAACTCGTACCAAACCATCTTCACCCTTGATGACTCTTTCAATTCTTCCTAAATGCCATGCTGCAGGAGGGATATTGTCTTCCTTCACTATCACCATCAATCCGGGTTGTGCGTTTGTGCATTGTTGCTTCCACTTATAGCGATGCTGTAGTTCGCTGAGGTACTCTCTGGACCATCTATACCAGAACTGGTTTTTCAAGTGGTTTACCAGTGTCCACCTCTGGTGCAGCCCTAGGTTTAGCGGCCTTGCTTGGGGTCGGTAATTGCCGTCGTCGGTTCTCCAATCAGAAAGTGACCTGGTGTAAGTGCCGCAAAGTCATCTGGGTAGGATGACATTGGTGTTAAAGGACGTGAATTTAGAATTACTTCGATCTCAACCATTAGCGTTTCTAATTCTTCGTAGGTTAAGTTGGCGGCTCCGAGGTTTGGTCGCAGTAGATGCTTGGATGATTTAGCAGCAGCTTCCCACAAGCCTCCAAAGTGTGGCACTTTGGGCGGTATGAAATGAAACTCAATAGCCCTAGTACTGCAAAAACCCTGTATCTGCTCTTGTGATTTTTGATCATAGATGCTGGTGTTCAATTCCTGGAGCTTGTTTTTGGCACCGACGAAATTCGTAGCATTCTCAGAGTATAAGTTACGACAATTATCTCTTCTACCTATGAAACGTTTAAGCGCTCCTATGAAAGCTTCTGTAGTTAAATCTGTTACTATCTCAAAATGAATAGCCTTTGTCGCGACGCAGCAGAACACAGCAACATAAGATTTTTGTGGTCGTTTTCCTCGAAGTTTGTAGTGCGTCCAACAGGGTCCAAAAAAGTCCACTCCGGAATTTATAAACGGTCGCGCTGGCTGTACTCGATGTTCAGGAATTTTTCCCATAAATTGTGATAACATTTTCGGCTTAGCCCGCGCGCATTGCACGCACCTCTGAACTATGGCTCGTGCGATAGTTTTGCCCTTAATGGGCCAAAATCTTTGGCGGGTTATAGCTAGCAGTGCTTGTGGCGCGACATGAAGGTGGTTAACATGAAGATTGGTCATCAGTAGACGCGTGACGTTATGAGCGTATGGTAATAAAATCGGATGCTTAGCATCATATGACAAATTCGCAGCCTCCAGTCTTCCTCCAACGCGTAACAATCCGGCTTCATCTGAAAATGGGCTAAGGCTACTTAATGGGCTGCTGGTGCTAATGTGGCCTGAATGTTCTAGTTCCTTTTGCTCAGTTGGAAATTCTTCGTCTTGTGCCTTTTTTATCATTACAGTAAGCGCCTCATCTCATTCTATAGTGGTAGGTTTGCGATTTAGGCATCGATTTGCCTTTTTCTTGCGAGTGTTTGAGATGAATCTCCGAATATATGCGATTATCCTCTGCCATCTATCGAATGTATTTTGATGATCTATCAAATCCATAAAATGTGGGGTATCACTAACTGTTGCCACTATCGCCTTGATTTCCCTTTGCTCTAAGCTCGTCTGCGTGCGTTTGTAGGGTGCTGGCCATCCGTCTTCTGCGCCATGTAGAAACAGTGGGCCGTAGAACCATAATGAGTTGGACTCTAGCTTTTCTGGTGGGACTCCTCTCGACACGATGTCCGCTGGGTTGTGCCTAGACCCTACATGTCTCCATTGCTCTTGTGTGGTTAATTCTTGTATTGTCGCAATTCTGTTGGCTACAAAGGTATGGTACGAGGCTGCTGCCGAGTTAATCCATGCAAGTACAATTTCTGAATCGGTCCAATAAAAAGTTTTTACTTCCGGTAACTGCAGATCTCGAAGAACCCGGTGAACCAGTTCAGCCTTTAGTTTTGCTGCACATAACTCAAGTCTGGGACAGTAAGTGTCTTTAATGGTGCGACTCTGGATTTGGCGCACAGGAGATTGACTCGTATTACCCCACCACTACCGATCGATCGTAAATAGACTGCGGCTCCGTAAGCCTTCTCTGAGGCGTCCGCAAAGGGATGTAATTGTATGGATTTTGCTAGTTCACCTTTAAACATGTGTCTCGGGATACTTATAACATCAAGGGCCTTGAGGTTATTCCGAAATTGCATCCATTTCGTATGCAGCTTCATTGGAAGGGCTGCGTCCCAATCTAGCTTTATTTGCCATAATTATTGTAGGAAGATTTTTGCCATTACAACCACAGGACTCATTAAGCCCAGTGGATCAAATAAATGCGCAATATCGGACAGTACTGTTCTTTTGTTTACCTTGTCACTCTCCTGCCAATGGCCTTTAACTCGTAACTCGTCCATTTGCGGTGCCCAACTCAGTCCTAATGTATTAATCTTCTCATCACTATTGTCGAAAAGATCCAGTTGGATTGCGCGATCTTCTGAAGGGATGGTTTTCAGAAGTTCCTTGTGATTGGAGCACCACTTTCTCAGCTTAAAGCCTGCCGTTTGAAGGAGGGCGTTTAATTGACCTTGCGCTTCTAATGCTTCATGAAGTCTATCGCATCCCGTCATTAAGTCATCCATATAAAAATCTCGCCTTAATATCGTTGCTCCCAGAGGCCACTGGTCCATTCCTTGTTCGGCGAGACGTTGTAGACATTTGGTTGCTAAGTATGGCGCGGAAGTCGTACCGTAAGTAACTGTGTTCAGCTGATAGGATCTGATTGGTTCCTTAGGACTTTCTCTCCAAAGCACTAATTGGTATTTCCGATCTTCTTCAGACACCAAGATTTGCCGGTACATCTTCTCAATGTCTGCCGTGAAGACGTATCGTGGTAAGCGAAATCTTAATAGGATGGTAAACAGGTCATCCTGAATGGTGGGACCGTTGGTTAGCAGGTCGTTTAATGACACATTCGATGATGTCTTGGCAGAGGCATCAAAGACTACCCTTAGTTTAGTCGTCGTGCTGTTGGGTTTTAAGATGTAGTGATGAGGCAGAAAGTAATTGCGCTTTGACGATTTAGCAGGGTCCACCTCACTCATGTGGTTCAAATGTAAGTATTCCTTCATAAATTCGACATACTGCGACTGGACTTCGGGATTACTCGCAATTCTTCGTTCTATGGCTAGAAGGCGACGAATTGCAATATCACTCGATTCCCCCAATCTGCTGGGCCTTTCTTGGAATGGCAGTCTAACCATAAATCGACCCTCTGCATTTCTTTTAACTGTCTGATTAAAAAACGATTCGCATTTCATCTCTTGTTGTGATAAATTTGATCGTGTTGAGTCGACTTCCTCTATTTTCCAGAACCTTTCGACTGTCTTATTGAGATCTTCTTCTTCTGAACATATGCCGCAAGCAGCAATTGGGGAGTAGATTTGAGTGGTCCTTCCTGATACAATCCAGCCCAATAGGGTATTTTGCAGCGTAGGTAAATTTGGACCCAGCTTTATTTGTCCTATGGCCAATAATTGAAAGAAGAACTCTACTCCAATAAGTAGATCAATTCTGTCTGGTCGATTGAACCCAGGATCAGCTAATTGGATGTTGTGTGGTATGGTCCATCTCGACACATCCAGTAACTGGCTTGGCTGATACGATATGATACGGTCGAGCACAAATGCCTCTAGTCTGGTTGAGAACCCATTGACCCTTGAGTGTAGCTGAATGTTGACTCGTCTTTTACTCTGCTGCTGACCCTTATCAATGCCTTGAATTCCTAAGGAAGCAGGGAAGGTTGCCTTCCCGAGTTTCTTGACTACCTTCTCCGTGATCAGGTTTACTTGTGAACCGGAGTCAAGAATAGCTCGACATTCCACTACTCTTCCATTTTCGTCTATAAGCTAAACTAGTGCAGTACCAAGCAGGACATATCCCTTGGATTGAGGTTCCACCAAGGCCGTTAGACTCAATGGGGCTTCCGTAGCCGTCTTACTGGGTGGAGACCAGCTGGATTCTTCTAGTCTGGTAGTCGACGTTTTTTCCAATAAATTCTCTTGTCTGATAGTTGGATCTATGTGAACCAACGTGTTATGCCTTTTGGTACACTTATTACAACCCTTCAATGTGCATCGAGAAACATGGTGACCTTTTTTTAAGCAATTCTGGCATATGTTCTGCGCATTTATTAACATCAACCGATTATTCGGTGTCATCTTTAAAAAGGTCTGGCACCGGAAGAGTGGGTGACTGGCCTTGCAGGCTACACAACCTTGGCTTGGTGTAATCATCGATGTTAAGGTTGATGTTTTGAACAAGACTGGTTTTCTAGTTCCTTCTTCCGCTCCTCTGCCCTTATTGCTCAAGGCCTCTAGCGACTGAAAACGCATCTCTAGGAAAGCTAGGAAATTCTTCATGGTCTGTAATTCCTTAGGATTCGATAGACCTTGTTCGTAAAGCGAGTGTGTAGTCCGATCCAGCTTTTTGTACAAAATGTGTAGGAGAAGTGGGTTCCAATGGGTTGTTTCTAGACCCAAGTTTTCTAACCCAAGTAAACACTCCTTGGTGGTGTCATGCATTGTTTTTATGAATGTGGCTGACGGGGCCTCTGTTGCACGCGACGGTTGATGCAGCAGTTTATTAATTAGTGATGCAGTCAATAGCCTGGGGTTTTCGTACCTTTCCTTCAGCATCTTCCATGCCGCCAGATAATTGTCTTCGGATAAGGTGAAATGTCGTAACAATTTCTCGGCCTTTCCTATTAAGTACGTCTTGAGGTACCACATCTTTTGGCAACTGGCTATAGGTTGATTGTGGACCATTTGTGTGAATAAATCGACGAATTGGCGCTACTTGGAATAATCTCCATCGAACTTGGGTAGAGTTATCTTCGGTAATTTCAGCATTGTAGATGGGTTAGCAGCCACCATGGTCTGTGATTGCGCCGAACTGCTAACTGGTTGATGCATAATTAATTCCTGTACCCTCTCTTCTAATTGTATGTATTCTTCCAGGCTATATTCCATTAAGGTAGGGTCAGTTGCAAATTCCCACAAGTCATGGTTGTAGTTTTCAATTTGAGCCCAGTATTTATTTACTGCTTTTATCTTGATCTCATAAATTGTTTTTGTCTCATCAGCGAAGTCAGTTTGCTCCAGGTTATCAAGGAGTCGTAGCAATGTTTGAGTTACCGCTTGTTGTTTTTTCCAAATTCTGACACCTTAGGACTCATTGGACTTTGATAATTCCGGAGGGCCTTTGGATTCATATGTTTTGGGTATGGCCCCTTTAGTGGTATCTGTTTTATCTGTATCTGACTTGCTAGCCCTTGCGCCAACTGGCCGATCTCTCGATGATGTTTCTTCATTCGATTTAGACTGCTGATGTTGATTGACTGTACTAGTATTATTTGGCTCACTAATATTCGTACTGCTTGGTGGTACTGGTACCCTCACAGCATCGACATTTTGAGCTGCCCCATTTAGGTCATCGGCTTCCTGTAATTGTTTTATTCTTGTAGATAAATATGGCCTGAACTCTTCGTAGATTGCTTCTATCTTGTGGTAGAAATCCGTAGTAAAATATGCATGGTCTAGCGGCGGTGAAGGTAAGCCTCGGATCTCTTGGTCAGTACCTTCAAAGCGTGACCATGCTGCATCCAGGCGTGCGAGTCTTTCTTCGTAGTAGCTATACGATTTCCTGTCCACAGGATCCTTCCTATAGTTGGCTAGAATGTTTTGGATCTCCTTGTCCTGAATACCTTGGGTCGCAGCCAAAGGGTCCATTGCCTTGTCAATCTCCGGTGGCATCCTTCTTTGTATAATGGCTCTGCAGAATGCGCTTTGCTTATATGTCTTCTATTGAGCGTGATTGAGCGTGCTGTATCACGTCGGGGTCACCAAATGTTAAAGCAAACTCTTTTGTTTCCCTGTTAAAAATTGGTAGGCTGAAGTGATTCACCTCAACCTTGTTGCTGTGCATTCGGTGGTTCACCGATTACACGAAATTCATAAATCTGAAAGGCAAAAAGTTGTTAATATCCCGGGCTACTCGGTTCTTGTACCGGCAGCAATAGCGACTAACAAATATTTTAAATAAAACGCAGCTATTGTCCAAAAACGAATGACAAATTTTATTAAATTTAATATCACTTATATACAAGTTAAAATCTAAGCACCTGTACTTCATAAAAAGTGCTGACTCAATTCACACTACACAACTTTCCCAGCAAATTCTAGCAAGCTTGCTACCCAGGAAAAGTTTTGATAATTTACCTGGGATCATGTTGCGTCTGGCGATCGGTGAGAAAATTATGTGGCGCAACTTGAGTAATGCATTTACGAATAAATTCTAAATTTTACACCTAACGAAATTCGGGATTTTTAATGCAGTTTGCAGTTTTATACAGCCTCTTTCCGAGTTAGAATGCACTTTCGTGACAGAATTATGTTTTGCCTCGTATTCCCGAAAGTATATCTTTCTAATTAAGTGAGTCATTTGTGAATTAACAATAAGTGATATAATTATTCTATTGTTTACTTTGCTGAAATTATAATATTGACTTTAATTTCATTCATGTAGTGTTCAGCCCTGAGCAAACATAGTTTCATAATATTAAGGATTTCTGATTGGCATCAGCAAAAGAATTTAAATTTTATTTTTTATTCAATCAACTCGAACAAAAAATATTTGTAACTTCTGCCGGCTTGCATATAGGTCAATTAATTGTATACATATTTTGCGAGTGCACAATATAATATTAAACTCATGACACAAAACAATATTAAAAATTTCATTATTATTTAACCTAGTTAGCAAATTCGCTGGCGACCAATTTTTTTATTTTTGCGCTTGAGGTAATGCACTCTGAAGAAAAGGCAATTGCTGGCTGCAACATGTGTATATAAGTAATAAATTAATTAGAGTTCAGACTAAGAAAGTACTTCCAAGTGTTTTATTTCACTGAAACCTGAAGCTCTTCCACAATCCAACAAGCAGGTCGGTAATTCCTAATTCGGAATTAACACATCGTTGGTTCCAGCATTTTATATTCCAGAACTGTGCATAACTGTACATGGTCCTTCGAGCCGTCGTCACCAATGGCAAATTATTAATTGGATACATTGCTCACAGAATCACACTGCTGATTGCAAACATTGTTGCAGCTAACGTATCTATCACAGTCGTCATAGAATCAACACATCCTTGTTTCTATAAGAATGGCATACATAACGTCCGCATAGCTGCGACTTCGCAACATAAAACCTATCGCATTTCAACACCAAATCTATGGCCGCCAATGCAGAACAGATAGTCCTTGCTCAAAAGGAATTGTAGAAGAAATGTCGGGGCAACTTCGCAACTTGAAAAAGAATGGACCAGAGAGAAGAACTTGACAATATATTGCAAACACGCTTGCAGACATAGAAAAACTCTGGTCTCAGTTTAAGCAATTCCATATTCGTCTCCAAGACTCAACCACGGACGACCATCCATACGTTACAGAAAGCTTGTATGAAAAGACTAGTACTGTGTACCAAAATGTGATCGAGACCGCTTTAAATCTTCAAATCGATACTTCTGCTGGCAAGATCCAGGTAAGCGGCAGCAAGGCATTCCAGATGGTAACAGTCCATCAACGCTCATATCAAATCAAACTGCAATGCAAAAACAAGGCCAGTTTCCACAACAACCTGCGGAACAGAATCAAGGCCAGTTTCAGCAACAACCTGCGGAATAGAATCAAGACCAGTTTCCCCAAACAACTTACAAAGCAAAAGCAATGGCAGTTTCTGCAACAGCCTGTAATGCAGCATCAATTGCCGTTACCGTAGCAACGCGTTTTCATTCAGCCGCATTATGACGCAAGCAGATTGAATAAATAGCCTTCCAAAGCACCCAGCTATAAAAATTCCCAAATTTGCAGGAGAATATATAGATTGGAGTTCATTTATAGACATATTCACGAACGTCATACAACATACGTCACCACAATAATGGATGCAAAGAAAACTGAGCACAGATCCGAAGAAGACATCATTATGTTTTATGATTTGATACGGTAATGCCTAGAGTTGCTGAAGAACTTAAATTGTAGCGCTGATGAATGGGGGCCTATCATAGTATGCTTTGCAATGAGGAAACTGGATACTGAATCGCTTCGCTTTTTGCAAGAGAGTCTAGCAACACTCAGAGAGATCGCGTCATTCAATATTTCTTAATTTTTCTGCAGAAACGTCATCAAGTTCTAGACTCTATAAAGGGCTCTAGATTTCAAAAATCTGAACCCCACTTCAAAAACACCAAAAGGAACTTTCAAGCCGCTTTAAGGGATCCCTGTGCAACTGCTCAAAATCTCATAAACTATATCAATGCGCAGACTTCAAGAGAATGAATGTGCATGACCAGAATCAGCTGGTTGCACAAAAAGGTCTTTGCGCAAATTGCCTCGTGCACAAACAAGACAGAAAAATGCAAATCAACTAAGACCTGCATTTATTGTAAAAGGAGGCATCACACTTTGCTTCATCAGCAGCTTGGAGATCATCATAAACTCAATGTAGCAACAAGTACCTATGATGACATCAAATAACAGTATAAATATGATGCTACCGTCTGTCATGCAAATACAAAAAGACACATCATGTACTACTGCCGACTGCATTGGTAAACATAACAAATATATACGGGGAAACAGAGCAGCTCAGAGCCCTTACTAATCCTGGCTCACAGGTAAATTTGATCTATGAAGAATCCGTCCAAATTTTAAAGCTTCATAAAGAGCGTATCAGAATTACTATACTTGGAGTAAGTGAAATGCAAACCGCCGAATGTAACAGCTAGGTAACAATCAAGCTGAGATTCAAACAGTAAGGCATATATCTATCCATAGAAGGATTGGTTTTACAGAATCTCAACTCACATCTTCCCGAAAGGCTCTTGAAAGGAATAGACATGAAAAGATACAGCAATATGATCTTAGCCGATCCCAACTTTGACACACCCCAATCGATCAGTTACTCGGTGCCGAAGTATATGCAAACATAACCTGAGAAGGAGAAAAAGAGGCTTCCGATGGAAGCCAGAGAAGAAGGTATCCTTGAAATAGAAGAGCATGGTACAATCAAGCCGTTAGGGATCCACTGGAAGACAAAGGACGAATTTCGATTCAAACTAAAGTCTGAGAAAAAGACACCAGGCTTGACAAAACGTGTCCTACTATCTAGAGCTGCCTCTATTTTTGATCCCCTAGGGCTTAATTACTAATTTAGATTTAAAGCACATTAATACTGATTTTGAATTTCTGAATTTATTATTTTAACTATCTACTTTAATTTCTTGCATTATATTATTATATCTTAGGTTTACTTGAATTTAAAATGCTATTTTTTTCAAATATTCTTGTTTAGTCGCTTTCATATTTTCCTGTTGCGGAGATTTATCTATTTATTAGCTTCCTTATATGCATTGCTATGGATCGAGCTAGTTTTATTGAATGCATTGGTGGTGCCCGCTTTATGCTTGATAATGGATAGCTACTTATGTATGGATAAGGTGAGAGCACTACTCGGAATTTTATGTAATCGATCTGTAGGTCTTAATGTGTGTACAGTAAACGCGCGAAGTATAAGGAATAAAATTGACGAATTTCGTTATATGTTCTCTGACTTAAAAGTGCATGTGATTCTGGTATGTGAGACATGGTTGAACGACGTAATCCCTTCATCACTAATATCTATTCCAGGCTACACCTTGATCCGTAACGACCGCAAAGGTCGACTAGGTGGTGGGGTTGCGATCTTTGTCAGAGACTTTCTGAAGGCCAAGGTGATTGCCTCTTCACAGGTACAACCAGTCGAGTTCATTAGCGTTGAGATAGGTTCGAGAAATGAGAAGTGCGCTGTGTCGTCGGTATACTGTCCTCCCAACAGCTTTGATTGTACTAATGCTTCTGAGTTTGAGAATGCGATGTCACATATAGGGCAACGTTATGAGAACGTGATTGTGGGAGGTGATTTTAATGTCAATTTGAGGCGGCATGATAATCTCGTCAAACAATTCTCTCATCTTCTACTTTCTGTACACCTGCATATAGTGAACTCATTTCCCACGTACTTTAATGCCACCAATCCCTCGATTCTCGATTTGCTTCTCGTACCCAACTGTGGCAAGGTTTTATCGCAGGACCAAATTGATCCGCCTAGCACTTCGGATCATGATCTTTTATTTATGAGCTATGAATTCTCTCTAGATCCGAATATCCAGCATAGCTCTTATTCCTACCGCGATTACAATAACATCGACGCTAATGCTCTAATTGATGAATGTACATCCTTGTGTTGGGACACGATATTTGACTCTGTCTCAGTAAACCACCAAGTGTCTACATTTAACTTACTAGTTTCCAGTTTGTTCGAAAAGTATGTTCCTGTCAAAACGAAATGCGTAACAGCCAATGGAGGCCCGTGGTTTTCAGAACGAATTAGAGCTCTTATCTCTAAACGTGAGTATTTGTATCATCGTTATAGGCGCCTTAGGACCGTTGAAGCGCACCGGCTATACAAGATTGCTCGCAATAATACTAACCTGGCTATTACACGTGCTAAGCGTCAATATTATATCTCTAAGTGCAATCCGAGTCTTCCTCTCCGAACATTATGGCGCAATTTAAAACTGGCGGGTGTGTATGGTAAAGACTTGAGCGATGACTGTGGTCTAAATCCCGATGAATTAAATGAATTTTTCATTGCTGCTGGTAACATACCTACGTTAACTAGTCAACCCAACTCTCTTGACGATGTATTAGAAGAATATGTTACCCTTGATACCTCTAATGCATTCTCTTTCCGTGGGACTGACCTAAATGAACTTATCGTGGCCATCAGTACCATTAAGTCTGACGTAATCGGTCCAGATAGCATATCACCCAGGTTCATCAAAATGCTAGTACCGTACATTGGTAAATATGTTCTACATATCATTAACACTTGCTTAATGTCATCTACGTTCCCTTATGAGTGGAAAGTTGCAACTGTTCTGCCGCTGCCCAAGAAGTCCTCTCCACAATCATACGCTGACTATAGGCCAATAAGTTTGTTGTGTTTTTTATCGAAAGTACTAGAAAAGCTCATGTACAGACAAATACTGCAATATGTGGAATCCAGCAACCTATTAACATGCTGGCAATCGGGCTTCCGCTCTTCCCATAGCTGTGAAACTGCAGTGTTAAAAGTATCTTCAGACATAAGACTGGCTTTGGACCGTGACAAGTTCACAGCCTTGGTTCTGTTGTATTTTTCGAAAGCCTTTGATTGCGTGGACCATCGCATTCTTCTTCAGAAGCTGTCATCTTCCTTTAATTTCAGTTCCCCAGCAGTTTCCCTGATCAGGAGCTTTTTATCACACCGTCGTCAACAAGTCAAAGTGAACAATTCTCTCTCCCCTGAGCGGCCGCTTGTTCGAGGGGTTCCTCAAGGATGAATTCTGGGTCCTCTGCTCTTCTGCTTATTTATCAACGATTTGCCGAAAGCTGTGCGTGATGTGAAAATTCATCTATATGCTGACGATGTACAGCTATATCTAAGTAGACCTATTGGTCTCCTCGAAGACTGCATTGCACGAATTAACTCTGATTTGGACCGAATCTGTGCCTGGACCAATTATAATCGTTTGCTGCTAAATACCGGGAAGTCACATTGCACTACATTCTATAATACCTCACCCAATGAAATTGATATCCCACCTATACTTTTGAACGGAGTTACACTGCCCATGTTAAATAAGGTCACTAACCTTGGAATCATCTTGAACCCAAATATGAAGTGCTGTGATAACATTAACAATACGATCGGGAAAATTTATGGGGGCTTACGCAGACTGTGGCTTTCAGCGAATATATTATCTAGTCGCTCTCGTCTAAAGCTAGTAAAAACACTAATCTTGCCTTATTTCTCTTTTGGATGTTTGGTCTTTCCAAAACTGGACAGTATCTGCACCCGGAAGATGGAAGTTGCCCTAAACGACCGTGTGAGGTTCATTTACGGGTTGCGCAGATTTGACCATGTCTCGCATATCCGGTCTTGTTTGTTTGCTTGTTCTTTTGCCTCTTACCTTAAACGAAGAAACTTGGTTTCTTTGTTTAATTTGTTAAAAGTTAATAAGCCAGAGTACCTTAGAGATTTTTTCACTTCACTACCTCCCAACGAAATAGAAATCTGGTATTGCCTCGTTTTCATAAGACTGTAATGGAAAGCTCTTACCTTGTCCAAAGCATCCGTCTGTGGAATGATCTCCCGTCAGTATACAGGCGGCTGGCACCATTTATGCATTTAAAAAACTCGTTAACACGCACATAATCTAGCTCTTCTATATCTATTCTTTTCTTTTCCTCCGCAAAGGAACGCTAGTTAGTTGTTTCTATATACATAGTGAATTTTATATTTTCATATTTTTGTTTTTTTGTTGCTTTTTCTTTCTTCTGAGTTGTAATTCTTATCTAAATTTTGTTTTTTTTCCCTATTATTTTGAATTTTGATGATTGTGATTCTAGCACCACTACTAAAGTTGTACTCTATAAGATTTCAATCTTGTGTACATTGCCGAAATAAAGTTTATTCTTATTCTTCTTATTCTTATTCTCCTGGCTCCAATTGTGACGAGAGAGATTTCTTCACTTGTTGTACACTTGTGGCGACGCTTCTATCCCGGTTCGAACATTTCTATCCTTATTCCCAACTGTATAAACCGGGTTAAATTCATTACCAAATTCACCGCGAGTGATACCTTGCCGAACGTAGAGAGGCATAGCTAGGTAGGCTAGAACTCAATGAAAATAAAAACAATGTAAGAAATTGGTGATTACATAGTTGTCAGTCGTCGCACAATAGTATTACATTTTGGCTAGTCAGGACATTTTTTTAAATAGAAAAATAAGAATATATCATTATCAACTCAAGTTCAAAAAAAATATAAAACTGGCGGATAACCATAAGACGCAACTCAATTTTTTCTTATGCATTTACTATCCCGATAAAGTTTCTTGCAGCAGTGCTATAGCTAGCTGCTCCTCGCAATTCGCAGTCTGAAGACTTTGAGGGATTGGAGAATCCACTAGCCATCCAATTGTCTGGCCTTTACTGAAACAATCAAGAGTTGCTAAACAAATCGTCGTGCTTGTTCTACAATAATTTCATTGGGACAATACGCACCTGAATGATCTTCAAGAATTTATTAAGAACCTGTAACTATTATCTGCTCGTATTGTCATTGGGACAACACGAGACGTGTCAGATCTTCCAGGATTAACTAACAGCAGTCAGGCATTAATCGAACGTTTTGCCTTTGAGGCAACACTCTTCGCACATAACCCCATAGCTCCGATACTCTTATGTATCCTAGCCAATTCTCTTTCAATAAACATCAACCTTCAATTGTCTTTACTGTGTGGACGTATTTGGTGTCAGACAACGACAGCAAGGCACTCGATTGTAACGTCATTACGATTTCTTGAAAGTGTGTGCGTGTTCGATAACTACTGCAGCTGTGATCCCTATCATCAACCGTAACATTATTACAATTACTCGATAGCAAGGCAACCGGTTGAAACATCATCACAATTGCTTGACGGCGTGTGCTGTTTTGCTGTTCCAATAACTGCTGCAGCTGTGATCTCTATCATCAGCTGAACATCATTACAATCACGCATAGCAGGACATCCAGATGTAACATCATCATAATTACTTGATAGTGTGTGCTGTGTCATCCATCGCACCTCCAGTGCTTACATGTTTACAATTTTTTATGATATTAATAATACATAAATGTGTAATTGTTTTTTTCCTCTTGGAGTAATCACCACAATTGTTATTAGGTTTTGGACATTGTGTAAACTATCTACGTTCGGCAACGTCTTACTAGCATTCCTTCGGCGGTCCAGCTAGTTTATCTAAATTTTCTTGCACTTCGCTAAATCCACTTACACACTGTCGAGTATATTTGTCTGTGATTTCGGAATTTTGATTAACAATTTTTTTTTCTTCGCACTCCGTCGTTTAATAACGTCGTCATAAATACAGTAGTTTGAATTGTTTTATTCTTCTCAACCTGCGTGTGAAATGACCCAGCCAACAGAAGGTACAAGCATCAGCATGGACTCCGTTAACAGTAGCCATCCAAACGTGTCTACTGCTTCCTTGTCGGCAGACGCTGAGTGACCAGCAATGTTAGGCGCTGTGTCTGTAAAGACAACTCCCTTCTGGAAGAACGATCCCGAGCTATGGTTTCTCCAGCTAGAGGCTCAGTTTGACTTGGCTGGTATTAATCAGGATGGGACTAAGTTCTACCACGTCGTTGGCGCCCTCGACGAGCATGCCGCTCGCGTGGTCAGCGACGTTCTTCGTAAACCACCAACTAGGGATATATACGATGTGATCAGAGAAGACGGTGGTTTCCACACTCTGGAAATACTAATCAGAAATTAAAACAGCTTCTCACCGAGCTTACACTAGGTGACACACAGCCTTCACAACTACTTCGTGAGATGCGAGCTCTCAGTAACGGTCAGCTCGACGAGGCGATGCTGAAGTCGCTTTGGCTTCAAAGATTGGCGACGAATATGCAGGCTATTCTAGCTTGCAATCCAGGAACACTGGAGGTGCTAGCAACATGTGCAGACAAAATAGCTGAGGTGAGCGCAAAAATGGAGGTGTTCTCCATAGCTTCTCCATTATATAGTTCTCATACGACTCTAGCCGAAATGGAAAGAAAATTGAATAGTCTCATCAGCATGTTCGAGAAGTCCCTTACACGACGTAATTCCGATAGACAAAGCGCTTCCAGAAGTGGGTTTAAACATTGATCATCTTCTCGACATTCTCCACATGATACGAATCTAAATTTTTTGCTGGTACAACCGCAAGCTAGGCACCAAAGCTCGAAAATGCATTACTCCTTGCAAATTTAAAGGCAGTCTAAATTCCACATCGCAAGGTGTTATTGCCTGTAATGAAGGCCCAAACTAATATGCCCTCCGCCATTTACGACGGGTGGAGTCGGCATTCAAAAAAGTCGTTTATATATTTTCGACAGGTTTTCAAAAAGGAGTTTGCTGATCACAGGTGCGGATGTTTCCGTCATTATTCCAAAGCACCTTTTCAACGTTGTCCAAATTCTAATTTGCAGTTGGTAGCGGCACATTCCTCTCCCATCAGCACGTTCGGCAGAAAATTACTAACATTGGACTTAGGCTTAAGACGATCTTTTCATTGGCAGTTCGTTATAGAGACCCATACTGGGCGCAGATTTTCTATGTCACTATGGTCTCTTAGTAGACATTAAAAAAAAGACGCTTATAGATCCACTCACTTCTTTAGCAGCATCTGCCCAACGTACTAAATGCAAAAATTCCGATCTGTCAGTACTCATCAGCTCCGTAATCGATCCAGCAGTCCAGGATCTTCTAAAAAAATTCCGCGCCATTACCGTCGCAGCTGGCTTCATTAAACAGGTAGCGCACAGAGTTACTCATCGTATAACCATCACAGGCGCTCCCATTTCGTCCAAAGTTCGATGTCTTTCAGCTGAAAAATTGTCAGTGGCTAAAAAGGAATTCGAGTTCCTGTTGAAACAGGGAATCTGTCTACCCTTAAACTGTCCTTGGTCACCACCTCCAAAAGAAAACCGGGGAATGGAGGCCATGCGGGGACTACAGAAGGCTAAATTTCAGTACAGTACCAGACCGTTACCCAATACCATTGATTCACCATTTCGTCTACCGTTTAGAAAATTGTACATATTTGACAACTCTTGACTTAGCAAAAGCATACCACCAAATTCAAATCGAACCGGAAGATATCCCCAAAACGGCAATATGCACACCTTTTGGACTTTTCGGGTTCACGCGCATGACATTTGGTCTGTGCAACGCTGCACAATTTTCCCAAAGATTTATTCACATGGTTTTACAAGAGTTTTCATTCTGTTATGTATATTTGGATGATATACTAATCGCGTCTAAAACTAAAGTCGAACATTATTTGCACATCGAGCAGGTTATCAAACGCCTGCAGGAGTACGGTCTGATTTTGAATGTCGAAAATGTGTCTTCCTTCAATCACACGTCGAATTTTTAGTACATCTAATCACCCCTCAAGGCATCAAATCAGCTCCAGAGCGCGTAGAAGCAATTTTAAAATTCTAAATTCCAGAAACCGTAAAGCAATTACGATGTTTTCTGGGTATGATATTTGTCCGGCACAAAAATAGACGGTGCTAAGCGCATTGAATGGTCGGGCGAGGCAATTAAATCCTTCGAATTAGCTAAAGCTCAGTTAGCATAAACAGCCCTTCTCGCTTTTCCCGTCAGTACGGCAGAACTATCACTATGGGTAAACGCTTCAGACAATGCCATTGGTGCTGCAATATAACAAAAAGTTGGTGAAAGCTGGCAACCCCTAGGGTTTTACTCTGTCCAACCAAACAACGCTCAACAAATGTGTGATTAATTTGAGCGACTGCTCAATGTAACTTCCACAACACTGGAGAATGTTCTTTTGCACTATGATCACCAAAAAACAAAACCACTTGACTTATTTTTTATGTCATTTATTACTACAATTACTACATGACTGTTCAAAGATAAGTAATACGGCTCTTATCAGTGATTACCGAAAGACAAGTAATTTGACACTTCTGTCCTCGCGAGTGGTCAGAACAAAACTCACTTCTACTCCTCGCCTACCTCTGCCTCGTCGCTTCTTTTCTTCTTTTTCTATTTTATTTTTGTTATACTTCAAACAATGAATTAATGTAAGTACTACCCGGGCCATTGAGTAATAATTTTTACTCACTGACCACAGGTGTACAATTTCAAAACAGTGCCGCTTAAATTCGTGGTCACTGTGATTACATATATTTACTTTATTTTCGCAAATGTATTGCAATTACCTCATAGCTACACAATTCATAGCGGCGCTTAATCATGAAATTGTGCAGCTGATGAGTGTCATCACATTGCATTGCGTTCGATCTACAAATATTATTTTCACAACATTCCTCCCCCTTGCGAAGACGCCGTCGTCGTGACAGAGGCGTTCGAGAAGCTCTGGACCATTATAATTTGTTTTGTTTAACATGCATATTACTTATAACATATTATTATATGTTTTTTCCTCTCTTTTTTTACTTACACTAATTTTCTAACCCTAATAGCTAATTCGACATTGTCTCTATTATTTAGTTTTTAATTATGTACATATACTCGTAGTTGTTAAAAAAAATCATTATTACATAAAATTAAAACTTTTAAAATCCTATACATATATATGACATCATTATTACTAACAAACTTCTTGTTTTTTTTTCTTCTTTTGCATTAACGGTCAACTTTCTTACCTACGTCAAAAATTTCCGTCTTTTTTTTTTTTTAACTTGACATTGTACATATGAGTGTTATTATTACATACATACATATTAAACAAATTTTTTTTTCTTTTGAATGTTGTTGACTAATCTTATCGGCTTTTAATTCCTTCAATTTAATGGTCGAAAAAAAATATAAACAATTTAAAGTTGGTAAAAAAAATGAAGTAATAAAACAAATTTCTCATAGGCAGTGATAATTTTTTCAAACCTTGTAAAGGTATGATTCGCTTGGGTCGTTTGATGAATGCGAATTTTCGATACTTGGATGGGGTGTTATTATTTGATTAGTATTTCTTCCTGCGTGGCTACAAATAGCCAAGAGTTCGGTCTAACCATTTTTGTAAGTAAATTAATATTATTTTCCATAACTCTATGGGTACAAGGAGCGGGTTCGGGAGAGGGATTGTTGAACAAACCCATGTAGACTTACTGAAACTCATTCCCTTAGGTACAGTTTGGAAACAAATGTGTATCTTGCCATTAGCAGATGTTGTCATCTTGCAGTGTTCCCAGTAATCTGCACCGGATAGCTCTACATATCTCTGCGCTTTTGTATTACTTAAAAAATAATTTGCTTCAATATCTAAGATAACTGATTTAGTGAGATCGGTGTGGGTAGCAAGTAGACTTTGTTTATTGTGAAAATAGTATCTTCTGCTAGAGGTAGTGTAATTCTGATAAAGTATTCTTTTCCCTCCTGAACGCTATCCACTTGAACTGTATTTCCCATACCCTGCGTACTGATTTCTTTATAAATTTGGACTAAATCGTTTGCGGATAAAATTAAAGGATGTAATGAGTGTTGGTGTAGAGCATTTATTACCATATATTCGTGTGTTAGACGTTGATGTATCTGCTGGAGTTGGTGTAGAATATATATAAGAAGTCCATTTGTGTCGGCTTTAATGTGGACTGATTTGAGTTCTGTCTTGATTTCATTCGCGGAGTTCTGTACTTGGTGCATGAAATCCTTAAAGCGTTCATCTAGGCTGTTTTGATAATGCTTTATGTCTTGGAAAGTTTGATCAATGGCATTAAATTTTGCCTTCACTATGCTGACTTGTTTTTCCATTAAATGTATGTTCTCTGAATTTTGGCTGTCAAGGTCTTTTAGTTTTTTGTAAATGGTTTGAGCATCCCTATCATCCACAGTACCAAATAAGAAATTTGAAAACCTGCCTACTATTTGCTAATGACCGCCTACTTCGCTTCAATAAATAAAAATGTGTATCCCTTAGCCTATTCTAAATCTTATCCACCTGCCGATCTAAGTCTATTTTCCACGTATAACACAAGTCTCTTTCCTCGGTGACTCTTTGTACGTGACAGAGACGTTCCACTGTGTCTTCGCAGCGGTTAATAAATTCCAACGCCTACGTTTCTATAGTGATTTGAATTTTAGTATAAACAACCCAGGTCTTCGTGTATAAGTACGCCGGATTGAGTGGTTCAAAGAATACGCCTGTGGGGGTGAGAGTCTCTTTAGCAGCCTGAGAGTTGGCTAGATGTATTGCCGCCCACAGCCATATTAATGTTCCCTGTAGGTAAATAGGAAGTAACAATTAATTTCTGCTAATCCCCAAAATCGTAAATATAATTTATTTTTAACTAAAATAATTTCAACCTATTATTATGCACCCGTCGTAGCTTCCGACCAATTTGGATGGTGCAGTTTACATCGTTATTAACCTGTTTTACTATATACGGTCCAGTCCAAACTGGTGATAATTTATTCTTTTTAACTGCATTTTTTAGTAAGTCTCCTACATGCAGTACAATGCTACGGGTATTTTTATCGTAATATTCCTTAGACTTTAGCTTGCTTTTAAGAAGCTCCTCCCTAACACGCTTGTGCAGTATTTGCATTTTTCTTCTACGAATGCTTACAAAATCGTCATAGTTATAGATGCGTTCAGGCTGTCGTTTTAGATTGTTTGGTCGCGGGTCGTAAAATCCCCATAGAGCCTCCATCGGTGTATGTTTTCCACCAACATGAGTTGAATGGTTGCGAACATGGAGTGGTTCCTCGAGCCACTGGTCCCATTCGGTTACGTTTTCGTCCACCAAACTTCTCAAATACTCAATCAGGGGTCTGTGTGCTCTTTCAAGAGCGCATTTGCCTGTGGATGGTAGGCTGTGGTCTGCAACTTCCTCACTTTGAATAGTTTGCAAAGTCGTTTAAACAAATTACTGGTGAAATTTGCTCCCTAATCAGTGACGACAGCGTTGGGTATCTTATACTTAATCATTAATTTATAAAATCCTTCGGCTACCGTGATGGCTTCTCCATTAGTCAACGGTATGCAATCGAAAACTCTAGTTGCATAATCCAATACGGTAAGTATGTACTTATTTCCCTTAGTGGTTTCTGGTAGCGGGCCCACTATGTCGGGATAAACCTTATCGAATGGCCTCGCTGCAATGGAACCTATTACCATCGGCATCTTGGTGATTCTGCTATGCTTATTTTTTCTACACTTAATGCAATTTTTGATGTGCTTGTGAATGTCTATGAGCATTCCTTTTCATTTAAAGTTTCTTCTGATACGTTTACTAGTTTTATAGACTCCCAGATGACCTCCCAAAGGTGCGTTATGGTAATCCCGAAGAATGGTCTCGATCTCATTCCGGTTACCAAGTATTTGTACACTTTCGTCCATCTTGGACTCTTGGGAACTAACTGAATTAGTTTCTGAGTCCTCTCCAATACAACCAGACTTATTTTTGGGCGAGTCATCCGCGTCTTTCAGAAGAACTTGTGTGGTCTCCTTTAGCTCTGCTTTGCGCTCTGGTAATGGACATGCATGCGGGATTGGGTTTATATTCCTTATCATTTGTAACTCTTTGCTGGTGGACTTGTGCTTTTGTTATCATTGTCTGCGGAGCTTCGTTCTTATTGCACTTCATCTCACTAGATTCTGGATTCTGCTTAATGCGTCAGCGTTACGATTGAGCCTACCTGGTTTATACTCTATGATGTAATCATACTCAGAGAGTTTATGGCGAAATCTTAGTAATCGCGAGCCAGGATCTTTGGTACTGTAGATTCCCTTAAGTGGCTTGGGATCAGTGTAAATAGTAAATTTTCTACCATACAAATAACACCGAAAGTTTCTTGTAGCCCAGACTATTGCTAACATTTCTTTTTCTGTGGCGGAATAATTTCTCTCGGCTTTGTTCAAACTCCTGCTTGCGTAAGCAATGGGCTGATCGCTCCCCACATCTCCTTGGAATAACACTGCACCCAAAGCTTCTCCGCTAGCATCCGTAGTTAGGGAAAATGGTTTATCGAATTCAGGGTAAACTAAAATAGGTGGCGAGATTTGCTTGTGTTTAAGAATTTTCACATGGATCCGTCCATTTGAATTTTACATTTTTTCGTAGGAGTTTATTGAGGGGTTCTGCTATTTTAGAGAACTCCGGAATAAATTTCCTATAATAATTAGCCAACCCAAGGAAGGATTGTACCTGCCTTACTGTCTTGGGCTAGGGGAAACTTTGAACGCAGCTTACCTTTGAGGGATCTGGCAAGGCTCCTTCTCATCCAGATAGATTACTTCCTTTCTCAACAACTGACATTTTTCTATATTTAGTTTTAAGTTATTTAACTGAAGTGTTTTGAGTACCTCCCTAAGTTTAGCGTTATGATGCGACAAGTTTTTCCCGTATATTACTATGTCGTCTAAATATACGAAGCACTTAAGACCCTGCAAACCAGTTAGCACGTGGTTCATTAATGGTTGAAATGTAGCAGGTGCGCTTTTCAACCCAAAAGGCATCCCTTTAAATTCAAAATGCCCGTGTGGAGTACTGAAAGGGGTTTTAGGTTGGTCTTTCTCCTCCACTAGCACCTGATGATAACCACTGGCCAGGTCAAGCGTGGTAAAGTACCTTGAATGCCCCAATTGATCGAAGATATCTTCAATTCTGGGTAAAGGGAGAGCATCTCCAATCGTGATTTCATTTTACCTTCTGAAATCTACCACAACACGCCATTGTTTTTCTCCAATTATTCCAGTCTTTTTGGGAACAACTAAGAGTGGCGAATTCCATGGACTTGTGCTAGGTACTACTATATCATTTTCTAGCATTTCTTCAACTTGTTCATGGATGATATTTCTTTGCTTCTCCGGTATTTTATACATTTTCTGATTGAGAGGGGGACAATCTTGCATAATTGGAATTTCATGTTTTATTAAGCCCATGTAGCTCAATTTATCTCCAGGTAGAAGAAAGATATTGTTATATTCATAACATATTTCGAGGACAGCATTTTTTTCTTCCTGATTGGCATCTGTATCCATATTGATTTGCTCTTTCAGAATTTCGATTCGTTTCCTGTCTCGATTGTTAATAAAGGGTTGTTTTCTGCTTCCAAAGATCTTATTCTCTTCGTTTTTTATTTTGGGTTTTTCCCAGTTCATTTCGTTTAATGTTAAAATATCATAATTTTCTATTGGATGAAGATCAATTTCCATGTTATCTAATTCCTGATCAGTATTTTTGACGTTAATAATAGGCAACACAACTCTACATTTCCATGGTCTTGCTAAACAATTTCCTGGAAAAACACCTTCACTCACTAGTTTTGATAAACAAACAAATTCGCCGTTGTCTCTAATAGGAATTGGCACTAATTTTTCTGAGCGTGCTGGAACTAGAATCTTCGTTCTAACCTTAAGTCCCTTTGCTTGCTTCCGTTCAGATTGTTCACCTTTATGCGGAATGGACCACTTTCTCTCGGAGATCTGAGTGGCGTTTTCCATTACCATAGGTTGCGGCTTGCCAAGCTTTTCGTTTTGGACTTGGACCGTAGACCTGCTAATAGGTGAATTTAGTGTTGTTTTTAACTCCTTAGAGTCGAGAAATTCGCAGTTCATATTAAGTGGCACTGAAAATGTTGCTAAATTTGTAGGTGTCGCTGGAAATTCTAATATTCCATCTGGACCCTTTATATTACATTTATTTAATAGAAAATTATTTCCAAGTATTCCATCATATGGGACATTTTCACAATCATTAATTACGTAAAATTTACATGTTTGAGGAATTTCTAGCTGAAATTTTCCTGTACATGTTCCAATTGTCTGCCCCTTTCCAAAAATACTGCTCAATTGCGTTTTTTCCTGTGTATTTATTATTTTCTCTCCTTGTAACATGGATTTTTTTAATAGGCTCACGTCAGCTCCTGTGTCGACTAATAGTTCTACCGAGGACTTAGCTGCTATATCCAAGGGTAAATTAAATGAGCATTTAGGAACTTGGGAGGGCTGACACCAATTTTCTTTACTAACGTTTGGACTTCCGCGGTGTCCTCGCAAGTCCTTATTTAGTTTTCCGAAAACTGGTGGTTACTTTGAGTCGACCTACTTTCCCAGTCTTGCTTTGCTCGGCACTGGTTTGTAGTGTGACCTCTTCTTTGACAAAAATCACATTTTGTTGCGCCAATTGTATTTTTTGGGCCACCTTCAGCAGACCTGGTATTTTGTACTAGGTTTATCTGCCGATTTTGACCATTACTATCCCTATTATTGTTTCGAGAAGCGTACGCAGAATTCTGATAACTATTACCAGAAATCGCATTTTCCTTTTGGTAGCACTCCGAAAACGTATGACTGTTTTTATTACAATAAGTACATTTAATTCGGGGCGGATAGCTTTTGGTATTATCATACTGATTCCTTGCACTGGGGCGAAATTGTTATAATGCCTATTTTGGGGTGGGCTGTGCATTGGTGGATCTCTGATAGGCATCCAAGTAGTATTGACTGGATAAATATCAACTACTGCTTGGGCCAATGATATACCTAAAGGATTTTGTAAAATCGACAGAGTTTGTCTTGCGGCTGCTTCTAGTTTTTCAGCTTTTTCGACTACTGATGCTAAACTCTAATCTGAGTCCTGTAAGAGAAACATTCTGTGGTTTGGGTTGATTATACCTGTCTTAAATACATATATGGCTGTTTCCTCTAAATCCCTTTTTACTTTTAGAAACGCAGCTTTTAAATAATGTTTTTATCCTTTGAGCATAGCTTGTCAAAGTTTCTGTCGGTAATTGCAACAACACCCTAAGTTCATTTACAAGGGCCATGTAGCTTTTTCTATTTACTAATTTATTTTGGATCTGGGTCTCCAATTGCTGGAAGTTATTGAAATCTGTACCTTCCAGAACACTTGCCGCACTGCCTCTGAAGCGCATTGGAAGGAGTTTAAGGAATACTGGAATTTCACTTTCGGCTATACAATTAATAACATGCTTACAACACTTGATAAATATATTTATTTCTGAAACTAAGTTGGGACCTACTTCACCCATTAAAATTGGTACACTATTAAATATTAATTGATTAATTTTAATTATATCCACTGGTGGCTCCATTTCTAAAATTGAGTTTTCCGATGATCTCTTTCCACTGGTTAGCTCGTCTAGCTACACAGACCTATTCGAAGATTGACTGTGTTGCTGTTGTTGCTGTTCTTCACTATTGTCTTCTGGCTGCTCTGAAGATTGATTCCGTAATTCTACTTCTTCTTGGATTGATGGTAGTGCGTCCAAGGATTGTCGATACCTCCGTCCAGATCTTATGGACATCAGTTACGTTATTGTATCCTTGGTCTGAGTTTCCACATCCACTTTCTCAATAATGTGCCTTCTATCCTCTGTAGTTTCCGTAGCGATACACTTCTCCTCTATTGGTTTTAGGATAACCGGTTTATTCTCGTCCAGTTCTGGCACAATCGACTTATCCTCTGCTGTTTCCGAAGTTCCACAATCAGTTCTTGAACTAGTGTCCTCTGTACTAACAGACGGGCTGGTGTTCTCGAAGGAAAACGAGTTGATATTCTTCCAGAATTTCTTTTGAGCAGAACTCAATACATAGAACGGATACTCGCTCTGATATCTCGTCACTGGCGTGGAATGGCTTTTTGGTGAACTGCTAAAAGTGGCGTTGGGTGATCTTGGGTCTTGTGATGTTTCTTGCAACATTAAAAGTCTTACCTGGAATCGATTTTGGTCTCACACTGCACTCTTTTTATTTCACTTACACAATTCTACACAATATCACACGCAACGCTACTTCTCTATATTAAATTTTGACATTAACCGGAGAAATACTCGAAAGTGACCAACAACTGAAACGGAAATCAAACAAAATGATTTCAACACGTACTTTGCGAATGGATAAAACAAATATCACACTTAAAGTGGTAAGGTTACCGCGTGAAATATCTACCATTTTCCGGATTAAAGAAATTTCAATTAAACAGTTATTTGTGAACCGTATATATGTAATTCACTGTTACTTCGTTTTAAAATGGACTTTTAGACAGGATTCTGAATTATATCAATTTTTTTAAGCATGTTTTTTTTGATTTTTTTTTTTTCACAATTAGTGAAAGTGCGCCCAACCATTTACAAGTGAGATATCGGACCGCCGCCGTCTAGTATTCGCATTTGAATTTAAAAAAAAATCAACAGGAAGTTGACAACTGACTAGTGTCACATTTAAAGTAACTAACTTGATCTATAGTCATCAAGGTGAATTACACAAATTTTTTTTTTTTAATTATCACGCCTAATATCAATTCTTGCCGTTCTTAATTAAATATCACTCTTGAAACCGATCAAATTAATTTTCAATCATAAAAATCTTAAATCTATACCAATTGTGTTTCTTAAATTTTTTTCTTTTAAATAATAATTTTCTAATACTTTTCTTGAGGCAAAAAAAAATTATAATTTAATAGTACATACTTCTATATACGTGTAATAAAGCTTAATATATCTTTTCAAAATAGATTTAACTAAAGAATGACGTGAATTTTTACCTTAATTAACTAAGAACATTCATTGTTGCCCATCTCCTCGTAGTGATGACTTTCTTGTTTCTTTGTTGTCCAATTTACTGTAATACTTTCCTCTGCTGTTGTATCGCTGCCGGGGGGCCCTAGGCCTTCTTAAATTCCCCTGGATCTGCTGAAAGGGGGCTTAAAGCCGTCTTCGTTTTCTCTTTCAACACAGGAATGGAGTTTTTCTGCTACTGATGATGCTCTTTTCTTCTTTTTCGATTTGATTTTTGTTCTACTTAAAACAATGAATTAATGTGCTACCCGGGCCATTGAGTAATAATTTTTACTCACTGACCACAGGTGTACAATTTCAAAACAGTGCCGCTTTAATTCGTGCTCACTGTGATTACATATATTTACTTTAGTTTTGCAAATGCATTGTGTAAATAAGTTGCTTCCTTTCCTAGATTCTGCTTGCCTTCTTGTATTCGATCTGTTTGATTATATGATTTTATATATTAGAGCTAAAGAGCTCAATCTTTAAAAAAGGCACCAAGTTGGAGCCAAAGGCTCAATATCTGGTGTTTATATATAGATATCTTTAATAAGAGCTGAAAGGCTCATTACCTTCGATATCAGCCATGTTGGAGCTAAAGCTCAATATCTGACAATTGAATAAAACACACCGAGAGTTGCTGGTTAAACTCTGAATGTTTATTTCACATTGCACTTAATTTATACTTTTTAAAATTGCTTACATCGCTAAGACCTTAATACAAAATATCGTTTCTCATGAGAACTATTCTATATTACAAATAGTATTACAAAATTGCTTACCATGCTCATATTAGCAATATCGGTCAAAAATATATGTTATCGATAAATGCATATACATTAACCCCTACATGAACAAGCGTAGCATTGCTTAGATGCTTACTTTGCAATCTTTTTCTTATTCAACAAATGCTAAGTGGATATGACACAGTTATCGATTGCGTCATTGAGCAAATTAAGTAGAGGAGCTATAAGAGTTCTGGCTCACTTTTCTATGCTTCCAGGATTTCGCCACAGATGGTGCCACCGCCGCTAGGTGGTTTGAGCCCGTGCTAAATGTAGGGTTGTGTCTTGGTTGTATTGGTTTATGTCTTGTATACATCATTGCGCCTTGGATGCACCATGTGTTGCGCCTAAATGTAGGCTTTTGGTTTCATTGAGTCTCAACATACGCCCTAGCGGGATTAATCGGTACTAGCGAGATGTATCATTTGATCTTGACTGCACCCTAGCGGCATTAGCCAGTACTAACAGCATGCTCCCGTACTACGGTTTTCTTAAATAGATATGTGTTGCGCCTAAATGTAGGCTTTTGGTTTCATTGAGTCTCGACTGCGCCCTAGCGGGATTAATCGGTACTACCGGGATGTATCATTTAATCTTGACTGCACCCTAGCGGCATTAGCCGGTACTAACAGCATGCTCCCGTACTACGGTTTTCTTAAATAGATATGTGTTGCGCCTAAATGTAGGCTTTTGGTTTCATTGAGTCTCGACTGCGCCCTAGCGGGATTAATCGATACTATCGGGATGTGTCATTTGGTCTTGACTGCGCCCTAGCGGCATTAGCAGGTACTACCAGCATGCTCCCATACTACGGTTTCCTTAAATAGATATGTGGTGCGCCTAAATGTAGGCTTTTGGTTTGAACTAATATTAGTAATAATTAAAGTTAACGCTAGGAAATTTTTGTTCATGCCAATGGATTCTAGATGGTTGGGGTGTGGGTGTTAGGGGGGATGAAATTTTCATCAGAAATCCTCTACGGGCTCTGGTTTTCGAGATATTAGCGATTTTACCTTTTCTTTTATAGTTAATATTATTAATAATTCAAGCTACCTAGGATAGTTTTGTTCATGCCAATAGATTCTAAAAGGTGTTAGAAGGGTGGGGGTTAGAGGGGGAACGAAATTTTCATCAGAAATCCTCTACGGGCTTTGGTTTTCGAGATATTAGCGATTTTATCTTTTTAGATATAGTTAATATTAGTAATAATTCAAGTAGTTTTTTTCGCTCATGGGGGTGCTGCGACTAAATGTAGGCTTTGTTCAGCATCATTCGAATTTCACAACCTGACATCACCATGAACAGATTCTAGAAGATGTCAGTGAGCCTATACTACCAGCATGCTCCGGTACAACGGCTTTGGATGTGTGGTACGATTCTTTTGGAAGTTTTTTGCTTCACTTTTGGCCCACACGTGGCAGCATGCTACGGTTTTGGGAAGTTTTTTGCTTCACTTTTGCCCACACGTGGCAGCATGCTACGGTTTTGGGAAGTTTTTTGCTTCACTTTTTTGGATGTGTGGTGCGCCTAAATGTAGGCTTTTGTTGTTTTCAAGTGTTGCACCTGGTTTTGAATTAATATTAGTAATAATTGATTTTTCTTGAGCGCCTAAATGTAGGCTTTTGGTTTTGAACTAATAATTAAAGTTAATAGTAGGAAATTTTTGTTCATGCCAATGGATTCTAGAGGGGTGGTATGTGGGCGGTATAATAAAGAGAGGGAGGGGGGGGGTAATGACATTTTCATCAGAAATCCTCTACGGGCTCTGGTTTTCGAGATATTAGCGTATTAATATTTCAAGTTATTTTTGCTCATGGAAATGGATTCTTGGTGGTGTAGGGTGGGAGGGGGAACGAAATTTTCATCAGAAATCCTCTACGGGCTTTGGTTTTCGAGATATTAGCGACATCTGTTTGGGCGCAAACGCCATTTCTTGAGTAAGGTACCCTAGCGGCCTTAGCCGGAACTACCAGCATGCATTAGCGGGAGACTTCTAGATATTGGCATGACGTCATCATGGTTTTGCTGCACCTAAATAAGTTTTCTTAGCAGGGAAGTTGTAGATATCAGCATTATTCGAATTTCACAACATGACATCACCATGAACAGATTCTAGACGATGTCAGTGAGGGTTCTGGGGTATGTGTGTATTGAAAAGTCTTATGTTTTATAAACACTTGTTTTTATTTCCAATAAAATTTCTTATTATAAAAGTATTTCTTATAGCACATTGTCCAATATGAACTTGGCAAGATGGCGTATTTGTGTTAATCTCTATTAGTTTTGCACAGTTGTATTCATCTTCAACGTTAATAATGATTTCACCCTCTCCAACTATCTTCTGCACCCAATGAACTTTTTCAGCTCCCTTTACATATACGGTTTTGTTTCGAAGCAGTGGTTCAACTATAGTGTACAGCTTGTGATACGGTATGTAGCCATCATCCCAGCGGAAGCCATGAAAATTGTGTTGAAGCCATTTTACTTGTCTCTTTTTTGCTGAAGTCAAATCTTTGTATCTGAACGGTGGTTGAAATATAAAGGTGCTGCATCTGGTTTTCATTGTTTAAAATTGCCAGTTCTTTAGTGATGAATTCATTGAGATTTGTTTTGAATCCTTGGACGTCTACGATGAGAGCCATATTTTTAATTTAACTTTCTAACTTCACTTTCAGCGGACTGTATTCCACTATTCGATCGTGTAGAAGCAGACAATATGCTGTTGTATTAGCCAGTATATTTTCAGATGTCTTGAATTCTAGCCTTATGTCAACAGGTCCAGTTTTTATTGTTTCGTTTTGATGTGAGCAATCAATGACAGCGATCGGAGCATCGGTTTTGAACTTCTTCCATGTGAGGAACGGCTGATACTGATGACCATAGTATGATTGTGTAAACTTTATATACATCTCATACAGCAATGCGTATCTATTCAAATCAAATTTCAAATTCAAATCATCATAGGGATATGATTCTGAGTTCAAATGAACTGTAACATCGGTGAGTTGACAGTGATCAAACTTGCTTGCATCTTTGGTTTTATCGTTCCTTCGATCCGTTTGTAATGCTAAGATGATAAATCGAGGTTTCTCCAGTTGAGTGGAAGTCTTAACTGACCAGGTTTGATGCGTGAATTCCGGTAGTACTGGATACTCATATATGTCCCAGCTGCGGAATGGTATTTGTATCGCGCGACCTCTCCCGATAATTTTAAATAGTTGCAGCTTTTCATCATCGGATACTGTAACATGCGGAATGCTCCATTGAAGTTTGGTAATTTCAATTTTCACCACATCAGTTGGTGATATAATGGCATTATCGTCTGTCCTGCTCCGGATCAATATGAGTTCATGTTTGGAATTTATCAGAATTTTCTTGTAATCTTCAGCGAATCCCAATAAATATTTCAGAGGTACACAGTAGTTAAACACTCCATTGCCTGGTATAACGGATGAATCTGGTGACCAGCTGCCGTTGAGAAGTATCCTGCTTACATTTGCATTTAGCGATACGTAGTTTTTTAATGTTGTCGCAATCCCAAGATTTCTTGTACGATCGATTTCCACTGCATTCAATTCATAGCGTATTTCCTCAAAAAGAAATGGTAGAGCGTTGTTAGCTAATTTTGCAGTTGCTGAAACGGCTCCATCACTCTTTGTGAGCGACCCCTCAATGTAAAGAAAACTCCTGCTGGGTAGAAGATTCAAGTCCTGATGGTGTACAGAGATACGGATTTCATCGCTGTTTTTAAATGATGTTAGAAATGGTGAATACGAGTGATGTTCAAATTTAGTAACACTGTTATTAAAGCGAGCGTCTGGTGCAATATCTAGTATTCCTTTATTCATTGTTTCAACGTTAAGCCTATCGATTGTAAATATGCTGTATTTGCAGGTGTTAATGTAGGTCTTGGCCGCTTCAAGGTTGTCCGCTGACTAATGATCTTGTCTGCTCCGAACTCGTATTTATCATTATTGTATATCAACATGCTGTGGCTTCAAATGTAACCTGATGGTTATAGTCTCTCCTCTGAAGTTGATTAAGTCACCGTCTTGGTCAAGGAGCTTCAATGTTAGAGAACTTATACGTTTGGTGTTCACAGGCAAATAGATTACATTTTTGGGTACCTCCACTATTTTATACCCAGGCCCCACGTTCGGTGAAAGCACGTGGAGAGTGTGTACTTGTGTGTTGTTGAAGAATGATCCTGATATAATATTACATTCGATGCGTATAGTATTTACTTTAATGATGTTGACTGGCAACTCTGATGTATGCACTATATTAGCAGATAAGTTTCTTTTACTGAATCCTAGCAGAGGAGCTATGGATCTCTGTTTTTCAAAATGTATTTCTTCAGTTGCCTTAACTTCACTCTTCAATGTATTATTGTTAGCCTTTATTGTAACCTTTATCCTTCTCCCTTCTTTATCCAAGTATCCTTGTACATATTTTGCTATATCATCAATCTCATAGGATCCAACAGGTATCTCAACAACCTCATTCCCTACATGAACCAGATTATTGCTCACATCAATATTTGGTATAGAGTTGTATGTTTGACAATCAATTAATCCACAAACATAATCCGTTGCTAGCTCCAGCGGAGGAAAGTACTCAGCAGTGAGTAGAGATGAATTTCCCGTGAGAGTAAGTGTTAATGACATGGCGGTTGATAATGAACTGTTACAATTTCAATATAGATACATTTATTTATAGATAAAAATAAATGGATATAACAATTATATAAAAACTCTAAAAATAAGTGACCGCAAATTACTGCATCATAATTCTGATAAGAACTGTAGTTGTACGCAATATTACTACCCAAGTAGTTTATGAGCTCCCGTGGTGGTTGGAGATTGCCAAAGCTATCAAAGTATTCGATGTTATCACCTTTCTTGTAGTACGCTACCCAGTGTGTACCTGCTCCAGTTGAGATGTCCAAGTTAACAATACCGCTTTCTCGCTTCCATGGCTTTTTAGGAAGATTATCACGTATAAATACTCCTCGGAAGTGTGGCAAGTGTGTGGTATATTTGCGAAGATCCAACTCGTTTAGCGGTCGTTTGGGTAGCGTCTTTAATAGTTTTTTGGTTGAGGTTGTAAATAGAGTCCAAGTCCTTTTCTATACGGCTTCAAGAACAGCCCGTTTCCATCTTTACCAACCGCTATAGTTTCCATTGCTTGGTTATGACGTTTGCTTTCTTCCAATTTTGGCTTTGCCGCACTGGTATCATTTACTGCTTTAGCTATGCCTGCTGCACCTTCCGATAGAACTCCCAATGCTGAAAGCCCAGCAAACAACGGGATGAGGAACGGAAGTGCTCCGCCAACCTTTGGTACAGGTATCACTCGTGGAGTTTTAATTGATTTCTTCTTTCTTTCACAATATTTTTAGCTGCACTAAGAGCTATTTTTGTAGCTTCCATCAAGTCTTTTGGTTTTTTGATTTTTAAAATCTTACGTGCATTTCGTACTGCTTCTCGGAATGTGGATTGGCATTTATTTTTAGCCTTAAGACCCATACCTAGCTTAATTTTAGCCTTCATTGCGTTTGTTATAAGCCAGGCGTTGGCACGTTCACTCAAATTTGCATCCGTAGATTTTGCACGCTGCCAAGCTTTTCCAGGTAATATTTTATCAGCTATATGTCGATCACTTGTATCTTTATGTCGCGAGTATGCTATATCGTGTTCTTTGCAGGCTGCGTCCAATGGATTAATGCCCGGATCTCCTCTCGCCAATCTTTTTTGTAACTTTGTTCCTGGTCCGCAGTACTGGTATCCCGGTAGATGTAATTCTACAGGTAATTTGTTGATGATTGAATTTAATAGTCCTTTGCCCCCTTTCAAACATTTTCTGGAGCGTTTCGATTTGTGATCCGACATCTTATAAGGTTCCGATGATACTGTTGAAATGTAATATAAACAGGTATACTTATAGGAATCCCGTTAGTCTTCAATATGCGGTTCATTAAACAACAACAAGCTTTTCCTGTTCGAAATGCTGATGTAGCTGTTATGAAAGTGAAAAAGAAGCATGGGCCCCTATTGCCTAATAGTGTAAGGAGCATCATTGTTGGACCATCGAATTGTGGAAAAACTAATGTTATGATAAGTTTGCTGGAACATCCCAATGGTCTGAGATATGAAAATATTTACATATATTCAAAATCTTTGCATCAACCAAAGTATGAATACTTGAAGCGAGTGATGACCCCCTTATCAGGATTGGGGTATTAGACATTCTCAAACAACTGTGACGTTCTACCTCCAGAGGAAGCCAAATCACATTCAGTGTTTATTTTCGATGATGTAGCATGTGAAAAGCAAGATAATGTGCGATCCTATTTTTTCATGGCTCGCCACGAAGATATAGACAGCTTCTATCTCTGTCAAACATATACGCATATACCAAAGCACTTAATACGTGACAATGCTAATTTAATCATCTTATTCAAGCAAGATGACTTGAATTTGAAACATATCTATAATGATCATGTGAACACAGACATGAAGTTTGATAAATTTCGAAGAGCCTGTGCTGAGTGTTGGAAGGATGAATATGGTTTCTTGATGATTGATAATGATAGCTCATTAAACAAGGGGCGCTACCGTAAAGGATTTGATACCTTCATTGTACTATAAAAGGATGAAACATGCGAAACCTTCTGAAGCCGAAGTTGTAACTCAGTCGAAAGCACACCGAGTCCTGTAGACCTGCTGAGTAGATTAAAGCTGTTCACCGATTATCAGACCTGTTTGAAAAGCTGTTAAGCTGTTATCAGAGCTGTTAAGCTGTTATCAGAGCTGTTTAAAAGCTGTTAAGCTGTTATCAGATCTGTTTGAAAAGCTGTTAATCTGTTATCAGAGCTGTTTGGAAAGCTGTTAAGCTGTTATCAGAGCTGTTTGGAAAGCTGTTAAGCTGTTATAAGAGCTGTTTGAAAAGCTGTTAATCTGTTATCAGAGCTGTTTGAAAAGCTGTTAAGCTGTTACCAGAGCTGTTCGGAAAGCTGTTAAGCTGTTATCAGAGCTGTTTGGAAAGCTGTTAAGCTGTTATCAGAGCTGTTTGGAAAGCTGTTAAGCTGTTATCAGAGCTGTTTGGAAAGCTGTTATCAGAGCTGTTTGAAAAGCTGTTATGCTGTTACCAGAGCTGTTCGGAAAGCTGTTAAGCTGTTATCAGAGCTGTTTGGAAAGCTGTTTACCTGTTATCAGAGCTGTTTGAAAAGCCGTTATTCAGTTAATATCAAAGATGAATGAAAATCTATTAAAAGAACTCATCAAGACAAGGAATGCAGTGCGAAAGAAATTTAAAGCTCTAAGGATGGGAAGGATTGAAGCAGAAGCTCAACTTTAAGAAACCTTTAAGCCAATCACTAAACCCTTAAAAGAGTTTGTTCGAAGAGTCAAATACGAGCCACCGGATATAGCCAAGTTTGAGACAATAGACACAAAAGAAGAAGAAGAAGAAGAAGGAGAAGAAAAAGAGGAAGAAGAGAAGAAGCAAAAGAAGAAGCCAATGACATTGTGGAACCTTTTACCCCTCCAAAACGAAAATATGTGAAAATGGAGGCTAGTAGCACACCTATAAATTATGGAGATTATTCCTTAACATCTGAAGGAGAATTCGCAACACCCAAACATTCAAGAACATTGAAAGGAAGGTCTCCTGTCACCTCCCCCGATACGTCTGGATACATAGTTTCAAACTATTTAAAGCTATTCACTGATAATAGCCCTAAAATTGATCCAACCTATGGAGTTTACTATGATAACAACGCGTGGAGAATCGGTAATTCAACGTTTGATGTTGATGATATAGGAAATATTGTTATCAAGGGGAAGAGCTATAAAACAACTTTGGGGTTATGTGAGCTGCTATTTATGAAGGATCCTGTAAAAAGTCTATATACTAAAGAGGATTTAACTAATTATGGATCTATTTTGAGAGATAATAATACATATAAACGTGACTATGCTGAAGATGGACAAATAAAACGTACTAGAGCGGCTAAGTATAAAGCTATAATCAGTAAACTTATACAGCATAAAGGCATGGGACTAATGCGTCTGCCTAAAGAAAACATTGATCACATTTACTGGGATGATCCAAATGAATTAGTGGATAGACTGCGTCTTCTAATGGCATCAAAGCAGGCTGGAAACACCAGTCACAACAATGAAATTGTATCTATCCTGGAGGAGTTGCGAGAAGCAGATATTATAGTTTAAATACTACTTCATTACCATACTTCTTCACAATCTACAGATGAGCGTTGACAAGTTTGGACGTTTCTCTAAGCGAGGATATCTTGGGAAAGCAGGTGAACGTGGACCAACAGGAGCTCAGGGACCAGCCGGTAAACAAGGAATTCAAGGACCAGATGGTAAACGAGGAGCTCAGGGTCCAGCTGGTGAACAAGGAGAGCGGGGTATTGGATTTAATTTAACGATAAACGGAGACTACGATCTAAACTCAAAGTGTATAAAACGACTTGGTGAACCCCTTGAAAATGATGATGCTACTACCAAAGACTATGTTGACAAGAAAATTAAAATAAGTGTTGTAGAAATAAAAAAAAACTATTAATATAGAGGTGACAAATTTAACGCTATATATCAATGATGAAATCGCGAAGATTGAAAACTATATGTTTACTTCAGTAATAAATAAGAAAGAGTTGACACCAAAAGATGGTGTATATGAGTAAAAACTCTTGAGAAATCTGTTTCATTTATAATTACGATGAGTAAGAGACAAGTGGTAAATGAGCTGCATAAACCAGCGAGAAAAAATTTTAAACAACGTCGTGTGATTATCAAAAGACTAGATGACTTGTGGCAGGCAGACTTGGTTGAAATGGATCCCTACAAATATGCGAACAAGGGTTACCGCTATCTGCTGACAGTAATTGACACCTTCTCCAAATACGCATGGGCAATTCCAATTAAAAGAAAAACTGGTGCAGAAGTAAGAGATGCCATGCCATCTATATTAAGCGAGGGACGAATACCTAAAAACCTGCAGACTGATGATGGAAAGGAATTCTACAACAGCCTCTTTAAAAATCTAATGCTGAAGCATGCAATTAATCATTACTCTACGTATAGTTTCCTCAAAGCATCAATAGTGGAAAGATTTAACTGAACTCTAAAGGATATGATGTGGAAGGAATTCAGCTTTAATGGAACTTATCAGTGGATTGGTATGGTAAAGAAACTGCTCACTGAATACAACTCAAGAATACATCGAACTACGAAAATGAGACCACGTGATATCAACACCTCCAATGAGAAACAACTGCTTTCAACTGTATACAGTCATATAAAGATTGTTGTTCCTGCAAAGTATAAAGTTGGAGATTTTGTACGCATCAGCAAATACAAGCATATATTTGAGAAAGGCTATACATCAAACTGGACAGCTGAGATTTTTAAAATTATTAAAGTTCAAAACACAAACCCCATCACATATCAGCTGGAAAATTATCAAGGAAATCCAATCAGAGGAGGCTTTTATGAATTGGAGCTGCTGATAGTTAAACACCCAGACCTATATCTCGTAGAGAAAATCTTAAAGAAGAGTGGAGATAAAGCTTACGTTAAATGGCTCGGATTTTCATCAAAACACAATTCTTGGATTAATAACAAAGCTGTTTTATAATTTCTTGAAAAAACACCTATAATACAATTTAAAATAAATATATATTTATAATACTTTATACATGGAGCTATAATGCAAATTACTTTAATAAATGAAACTAAAACTATAATACATATTTTATTTACACCAGATTTAGATTCTTTCTGGGGTTGCCACTTGTTGATCTGATGAAATGGAGTAATGCCCCAAGGTTAAGTATCCGCCGTTCCGCTCATAATATGTCGCTTATTTTCATAAGGACTCATATCCAAATAAATGCACAGCTACACACATCCACCCGCGCCTTAAGTAACGTTTCCTCAGCCACCAAGTAGCCCAGCCCAACATACTAAAGTAAACAACTGAAACCAAACTCAAGCTGACAAGTATACTGCCCCCGATATAAATTCGCTTAGGGTATTTCACATCATTACTTAAGCCGTATACATTCTGCCCAAGCCTTGGTATAGGTAACGTAGACGAATCCAACACACCACAGACAATCCTAGTCATAGTATCAGATATTGCCACTAAAGCTCTCAGCCAACGTCCAGTACCTATCCCCAAAGTGATCTCGTATCCCCAAGCCCAAGATGATGTAGTACCGACTAATGCCACCAGGGGAGCTTGCTCAAGAAATGGTGTTTGCACTCGAAAGAGCAACTGTGAATTTTCTCTGCACGCACCCCAAGACCCAATAATAATAATAATTTGCTGATATCTACAACTTCCCTGCTAAGAAAACGTGCAGGATTTGAAAACAGCAAAACCATGATGACGTCATGCCAATATCTAGAACTCTCCTGCTAATGCATGCTGGTAGTTCCGGCTAAGGCCGCTAGGGTATCTTACTCAAGAAATGGCGTTTGCGCCCAAACAGATGTCGCTAATATCTCGATGAAAATTTTATTCCCCCTCCCACCCCGCACCACCGAGAATCCATTTCCATGAGCAAAAATAACTTGAAATATTAATACGCTAATATCTCAAAAACCAGAGCCCGTAGACGATTTCTTATGAAAATTTCATTACCCCCCCCCTCCCTCTCTTTATTATCCCCCCCCCCCCCCACACATACGACCCCTCTAGAATCCATTGGCATGAACAAAAATTTCCTACTATTAACTTTAATTATTAGCTCAAAACCAAAAGCGTACATTTAGGCGCTCAAGAAAAATCAATTATTACTAATATTAATTCCAAACCAGGCGCAACACTTGAAAACAACAAAAGCCTACATTTAGGCGCACCACACATCCAAAAAAATGAAGCAAAAAACTTCCCAAAACCGTAGCATGCTGTCACGTGTGGGCAAAAGTGAAGCAAAAAACTTCCCAAAACCGTAGCATGCTGCCACGTGTGGGCCAAAAGTGAAGCAAAAAACTTCCAAAAGAATCGTACCACACATCCAAAGCCGTAGTACCGGAGCATGCTGGTAGTATCGGCTCACTGACATATTCTAGAATCTGTTCATGGTGATGTCATGTTGTGAAATTCGAATGATGCTGAACAAAGCCTACATTTAGACGCAGCACCCCTATGAGCGAAAAAAACTTGAATTATTACTAATATTACCTATATCTAAAAAGGTAAAATCGCTAATATCTCGAAAACCAAAGCCCGTAGAGGATTTCTGATGAAAATTTCGTTCCCCCTCTCACCCACACCCCTCTAACACCTTCTAGAATCTATTGGCATGAACAAAACTATCCTAGGTAGCTTGAATTATTAATAATATTAACTATAAAGGAAAAGGTAAAATCGCTAATATCTCGAAAACCAGAGCCCGTAGAGGATTTCTGATGAAAATTTCATCCCCCCTAATACTCACACCCCAACCATCTAGAATCCATTGGCATTAACAAAAATTTCCTAGCGTTAACTTTAATTATTACTAATATTAGTTCAAAAACAAAAGCCTACATTTAGGCGCACCACATATCTATTTAAGGAAACCGTAGTATGGGAGCATGCTGGTAGTACCTGCTAATGCCGCTAGGGCGCAGTCAAGACCAAATGACACTTCCCGATAGTACCGATTAATCCTGCTAGGGCGCAGTTGAGACTCAATGAAACCAAAAGCCTACATTTAGGCGCAACACATGGTGCATCCAAGGCGCAATGATGTATCCAAGACACAAGCCAATACAACCAAGACACAACCCTACATTTAGCATGGGATCAAACCACCTACCGACGGTGGCGCCATCTGTGGCGAAATCCTGGAGGCATAAAAAGTGAGCCAGAACTCTTATAGCTCCTCTACTAAATTACTTTTTTTAAGTTTACTGAGTAATGCATTGTATGCATCATCACGGGTGCAACGGTGACCAGTGGTGATCAATTTGCATTTTTACAACTTTCTTTCACTTGGCGCATGGCTATTCCGATCATATTTCTTTTTCTTTGTTGTTATTTACTTTTGCTTGTTATGTTTCGTTTATTTTTATTTGTTGTTGAGGTACGTGCATATGCCTTTATTATTGTGGTATGTAGGTATGCTCTACATCCTTACCGTAAAAAGAGAAGAAAAAAAATTTTATTATAGAGATTTTTTTTTTATTTGCTTATATGAGTGCAATAGGCACATACTATAATAAATGTCGGATGTCGATAACATAGTTCATAGTATTCTAATGCTATGGTATGCTATTTAAATTTTATATATTTTTATTGGTTATACATAAGTTATCTATGTTCTAATGTAATGGTATTTAAATTTTTATGTTTTTATTGGTTATGAGTTATCTTTTTTAGCCTATTCTTATGTATTTTCTTTCTTTTATTGTCAATATCTAAGTAGACACTCACTCCTTCTATTTTTTTTACTTCATGTGGGCCTTTATAAGGGCTTTCACACTTTCTTTTATCTTCTCTCTTTAGAAGTACAAAATCTTTTACTTTTATTTCAATTGGGTTTATTACTTTATCTAATTTCTCTTTACGTTTTGTTTTTGCTAAGTCTAATAATATTCTAGCTCTATTGTGTGCTTGGGTTAACCTAAATTTTAGTTCTTTTGCGTAATCTTCATAATTGTATATAGGCGTATTATCATTGAAATCTACATCGTTCGCTAGGCTGGCGAGTTTCCCAAAGACTAGTTCGTATGGAGTGTAACCCGTATGGGAATGTGGTGTCGTATTATAACAAAAGGTATAGTACGGTATCCATTCATCCCAATTGTATTCCTGTGTGAATGATAGAAGATATTCATTTAGGACTCTGTGGTTTCTCTCAATTGAACCTAATGTTTGGTGTTGATATGGTGTAGATGTTCTGTGCTCTATTTTCAAGCATTTGCATATGTTGGTGAATATTCATTTATGAATTCCGTTCCCAAGTCTGTTTTTATCGTTGTAGTATACACATTACGTACGTATATACAAACGTACATACATAGCATGAATAATAATAATGCACAATGCTTAATGACATGATATGAGCACATCATTGTACGCACATATATTATTGTGCAAGCGCCATATCATGCTTGTAAGCAAATATATCTCATATTGCAAAACAAAACAAAACAGAAATACAATTTACTTCCGCTTTATCAAAAGAAATTACAATCTTAAGAATCAGCAATTTGATACCATTTACAAGTAAGTCAAGTAGGTGACAAAAATGTGTGTCATAAAAATTGATGTAAATTATTATTGTGAAAGGTCATTCAATAAGTAAGAAAGCAATGAATTTGCTTATTGGACAATTCATTTCTTGAAATTGCCATTTCTTGCTTATGAAATGATTTTCCATAAGAATCTATGTAAAACAATTATATAAAAGACGAAGAAAAGAATAAAGAACTCAGACTTGATTATTACTGCATTGAAGTATATTCTTTTCTCGTAATTCGGCTTCATAGCCTACTGATCACAAAGCGGCACTCTTCAGCCTGATCAACCGACCTAAGCAGAGGCAGTAAAGCGGCATATAGCCTTGCCTTGCTTACCTTTAAAGCTTGAAGACTATAAAGCGGCAAATTAAGCCTAGTCTTGAGCTTAAAGATACAAATAAACAAAACAAAATATTACATGGTGACCGTGACATATGAGCCTACAAATACGGCCAAATACAAAAAGATTACACTGGAGGAGTATAGACAGAAGGCATCTGCGCTACAGAAGGAAATACGAGCCAACCCGCAAGCAGGTCCACAGCCAATTTCATTAAACACGTTGCAGAGCAAGCTGACGAAGAGGCCAAGAGGAGGGAAGGCAGTTAAACTAAGGCAGCAGTTAGGCGAAATTCATCGCATCATTCCTATAACAACGGACAAGAAATTGAAGAAGGAACTACTACAGAAAGCTAAACAGCTGAAGAACGAGCAAAGGAATCTCCAAAAGAAGGTTAAACAACTGCAGCAGCCCAAAGATATCCAGAGAAGAAATCTATCGAGGAGAATTTACGAAGAAAAAGTTGAAAGCAAGAAAGCAGGAGAACAACCTATAGTTCCATACAACGAATATTACAAGAAGACACTTAACCACTACAAAAGTTAGAATGGGAAAAACGCAGTCAAAACAGACGGACAATAACGGGGGAATTGTCAACAACATCAACATAGAAGACACAGTAAAGATAGAAAATAATCAAATATTAACAATACTGTTAATAATATTATTACTTAAACTAATTCAATTTCTTTACTTTCTTTACAAAGAGCATAAAAAAGGTTTAAAGAAACGATATTCGAATACTGTAGTAAAAGTTTAAAAAAAAAAAAAAATTTTTTTATATTTATCGATTGTTCAAAGTACTTACGAATATGTTGTATAACTTAAGCAAATATTCAAAGAAATTATATCTTAAATAGATTTTTTTTATAGAGGATTTGATTATAAAGTATGGTATCTACTTAACATTATTTTAAAATATATCATTTAAAGTGTAGAGTAAAAATATATAAATACAAAAAAAAAAAAAATTTTTATGAATAAATAAAGAAAATTAAAATATAAACCATGTCTTACGATAAATTTTAAATTTTGATGAAAGATTGCGAGAAATTAATCAAGAAAGTAGAAAAACTACACCAAACTTTCACTAAAAACCCCCAAAGAAAATTTTCGGCTCAAAATCTCCTAAACAAGTCTACTAGATTAAAGGAGATTCATAAGGAATTCGAATCTATAGCAAATCGATTAAAAGTACAATATTCGAGTAAAGATTTAGAGACTGCAATACAAAGATTCAATGGTATATACCTGAAAGCAAAATATCATATAAATTTGAAAATTGAGGAAAGCTACAACGAGACAAGATTAGACTACGATTCGGATTCTAGTTGTGAAACTACAGAAGACAACAATAGAATAAAAATGGCTGCATTTGACATAGTGACAGCATTAAAAATAATCCCAGAATTTGCTGGAGAATACAAGGAATTAGATAATTTCCCAACAATCATAGAATTATATGATAAAACATTAAAAGATGACTCCAAGAAAGAGTTAATAAATTTCGTTTGGAACGCAAGAATATCCCATAAGGCAAAGAATAGAATGGTCACAGCGGAAACACCAATATCAGTGAAAGAGTTGAGGACAACACTGAAAGCAAGTTTTAAATCAGGTAACACACCACAAAAAATTTATTCACAACTCGCTGAACTAAAACAAAGAAATTCAGGAATCAAAGTATTCACGGACAAAGTGTTAAATCTGATAAATGACTTGAATAACCTACAAATTCAAGAAGTAGGTGAAGTTAATAGAGAAACGGTAACCAAATTAAATGATAAACTGGCACTTAATATTTTTCAAAATGGTTTAAATGAAAATCTCAAACCAACAATTTTTGCAGCGCAATGCACGAAATTCTCTGAAGCAGCTGCACTAGCTTCACAAATTGAGAAACCTCTAGAACCACAGATATATTCATATAATAAACAATTTCAAAGCAAGCAAAGATTCTTTAATAGAAATTATAGATCGTTTCCAAACAATAATAGCTATAACAATTTTACACAGGATAGATACAATCAAAGTAACAGTGGACAAACACAAAGAAAATTTTCAAATAACAGAAACTATAATACACAAAGAAATAATTCAAATTTTAACACCAGTAAAAATTTTCAAAAGCACAGTAACTATACACGCTCGAACAACAACAATATAAACCACTCACAATACAATAGGCAACGTACAGTAAATTTTATCCAAGACACAGCAAACAACAGCAGCCCAGGTACTGCATCGAAATAAAAAAACATATAAATACGCGAATTCTTCAACTAAACAATAATGTAACAAACTTTGTAACATTAAAAGACAAATTGTCTGGTAAAAACATTAATTTTCTAATTGATACAGGTGCAGACATATCTATCTGCAAATTAAATAATTTAAATGATTATTATTTAGATGAAGATGAAACGTGCAAAATTACGGGCATAACAAACATTGAAACATTATCCTTTGGAACAACAGTCATGAAACAAATGTATGAAAACTTTAATCTAAGTCACAAATTTCATATGGTAGACAATAACTTACCATTATTGACTCATGGTATAATTGGCAGAGATTTTTTAATGAAATACTTATGCAAAATTGATTATGAGACATTTACACTCGCCATACATACGCAGAATGAAGAAATAGTGATACCGATAAGAAGCAATTTTAACAGCTTTATCACCATTCCTCCAAGATGCGAAGTAATAAAGGCAGTACGTCTGAACATCAAGGAAGACAGTGTAATTTATAACCAAGAAATTTGCAAAGGAGTATTCATTGCCAATACAATAGTCCCAGCTCAAGGCATCGCCCATATAAAGATCTTAAATACGACAGATTTGAAAGTTAATTTAGAAAATTTCACGCCTGAAATTCAATCATTAAAACACTATTATGTATTAAATCCGCTTAATACAACATTCAAAGATTCTAGCAACAGATTTGCAAAATTAAAAAACGAATTAAAAATAGAAGGTCTAGATACAGAAGCTAAAAATTCAATACTACACTTGTGTGAAGAATACCAAGGTATATTTCATTTGCCTAATGAAAAATTAACAGCAAATAACTTTTACAAACAAGATATAGCTTGCATTGAAAATAGTCCGGTTTATGTCAAAAATTACCGTTTACCGCATTCACAGTTACAAGAAATAAATGATCAAGTTCAAGATATGCTTAAGGATAATATAATAGAAAAGTCAACTAGCCCATATAATTCACCTTTATTGATAGTACCAAAAAAAAGTACGGATGATACCAAAAAATGGAGACTTGTAGTCGATTTTAGACAGCTCAACAAAAAAATTGTTGATGATAAATTCCCATTAACTAGACTTGAAGATGTCTTAGCCCACCTAGGTCGAGCGAAATATTTCTCAACTCTAGACATGACAAGTTCATTTCACCAAATTGAAATCAATCCAAATTCAAGACATTTAACAGCATTCTCGACAAATCGAGGACACTTTCACTTTAAACGTTTGCCATTCGGCTTGAAGATTTCAACAAACAGCTTCCAAACAATGTTATCTATAGCACTCAGTGGTCTAGAATCTAATGCTTTTATATATGTTGATGACATTATTGTTTTTGGATGTAGTCTTCAACATCATAACAAAAATCTCGAAAAAATTTTTCAAAGACTTCAAAAATATAATCTGAAACTTAATCCCAGTAAATGCAATTTTCTAAAAAGAGAAGTAATATACCTCGGTCATCAAATAACAGAAAAAGGTATAAAAACTGATCCTAATAAGCATCACACTATTCAAAATTACCCTATTCCTAAAAATGCTGACGAAGTAAGAAGATTCATCGCATTTTGCAATTATTATAGACGTTTTATACCAAATTTCGCAAACATAGCAAAACCTCTGAATTCCCTTCTTAAAAAGAACAAACTTTTTGAGTGGTCAGAAGAATGTAACAACTCATTCGAAAATCTTAAAAACAAATTAATCAATCCACCAATTCTCAAATATCCCGATTTTGAACAACCATTCATCTTAACCACTGACGCCTCAGATCAAGCCTTAGGCGCGGTTCTTTCTCAAGGAACAATTGGTGAAGATAGACCAATTTGCTATGCGAGTCGAACTCTCAACAAACATGAAGTAAACAAGGCAATAATTGAAAAAGAACTTTTAGGAATCCACTGGGGAATAAATTATTTCAGACCATACTTATACGGTAGAAAATTTATAGTAGTAACTGATCGCAGATCTTTGGTTAGCTTATTCACTCACAAAAATCCATCATCCAAATTAACCAGAATCCGACTTGATCTAATGGATTACGACTTTGACATTATATATAAACAAGGTAGAATGAATACAAATGCAGATGCTCTATCTCGAATAAAATTAAATTCAAAACTTTTAAAAGAAATGATCCCAAAAAATATAAATATAATCACGAGAGGAATGCTAAAGAAAGCAAAAGAAATTAACTCTGAAGAGAATACAGAGATATCCAATGACAGGTTTGGCCAACTTTATGCATGGGATTGTACGTCTACCTCAGATACTAGAAATGTAAAAAAGATTAAATTTCATATAAATGAAAATAATGAAAATATGCGCTCAAACAAATTGCCAAAAATAATAATAAAAGAAGATGAAGTATCGATACAGTGCAGCGATAATCTAGGGACAAATTTAGATTTAGTCCTGGAGAAACTGTTACTCAAGATGAAGAAGAATAAAATATATGAGCTAGCAATATCTTATGAAGATAAAATATTTAAATATATAGATTCAAACAGATTCAAGAAAAAGTTCAATGAACTGCAGTATAAAAATGTTTCAAATAATATGGCAATACCACTAAGATTATTATTATATACCTCTCCAAAAAGATTAACGGATCCGAAAGAAATAAAAGAGATTATTGAACAATACCATTCCTCACCGTATGGAGGACATGCTGGAATAAAAAGATGCATTGCAAAAATAAAACAAAAATTCATTTGGAAAAATATGAGAAAAACAATAAAAGAATATGTGAAGAACTGTGAAACTTGCGCACGAAATAAAATAATAAAACATACCAAAGAACCATTTTTAATCACAAATACGCCAAACAGTAGTTTCGAGACTATTTCAATAGATACAGTAGGACCATTACGAATATCTAATGGTTACAGATACATATTAACAGTTCAGTGTGAACTCACAAAATTCGTTGAAGCGATTCCAATTGAAACAAAAGAAGCAGAAATAGTAGCACGAGCATTAGTAGAAAAATTCATACTAAAGTACGGATGCTTCAAAACGATTAAAACTGACAAAGGTACAGAATTTTGTAATGAATTATTTAAGAGTATATGCAAAATATTTAACATGAACCACATAACTTCAACACCGTATCATCATGAAACACTTGGATCTCTAGAAAGGAACCACAGAGTATTAAATGAATATCTCTTGTCTTTCACAGAGAATGATAATTGGGATATGTGGATACCATACTATATATTTTACTATAATACCACACCGCACACACATACAAACTATACACCATTTGAATTGGTCTATGGAAAAATAACAACCTTACCAGCAGAAACAATAAATAATGAACAAATGATTTATGACATAGATAATTATGCTAATGAATTAAAACTCAGATTACAAAGAGCTCATGATAGAGCAAAAGAATCACTGAACGTATCAAAAATAAAAAGAAAGTCTCAACAGAAGAGAAATGTAGAACCCTCAAATTTCAAAGTAAATGATTATGTTTACTTAAGAAAAGGAACTAGAAAAAAATCAGAAAGTCCATACGAAGGTCCATTTAAAATAGTAGACCAAAACGGAGTAAATTCCACAATAAAAATCAGAAATAACCTTAAAGACATACACAATAATAGACTAAAATTATGTAGACATAATGTAGATGATAACTAATGTACGCAAATGTAAAATCCTAACTTAACTATATAGACATAATAGCCAATATACATAAATGTAAAATCCTAACTTAGATATAAACACTGTACATAATAGATAGCATTTAGAAGTTAGTAATACCTGTACAAAATGCATAGGATATGGTAGAATATGTAGCATAATGAAAATATGTAAATAAATAAGATAAGTAATTAGTTAGATATACAAAAAAAAAAAATAAATTCATCCTATAAGTCAAATTTATTTTTTTTTTCATATTAGGGGTAGAGGTGTAGTATACACATTACGTACGTATATACAAACGTACATACATAGCATGAATAATAATAATGCACAATGCTTAATGACATGATATGAGCACATCATTGTACGCACATATATTATTGTGCAAGCGCCATATCATGCTTGTAAGCAAATATATCTCATATTGCAAAACAAAACAAAACAAAACAGAAATACAATTTACTTCCGATTTATCAAAAGAAATTACAATCTTAAGAATCAGCAATTTGATACCATTTACAAGTAAGTCAAGTAGGTGACAAAAATGTGTGTCATAACAATTGATGTAAATTATTATTGTGAAAGGTCATTCAATAAGTAAAAAAGCAATGAATTTGCTTATTGGACAATTCATTTCTTGAAATTGCCATTTCTTGCTTATGGAATGATTTTCCATAAGAATCTATGTAAAACAATTATATAAAAGACGAAGAAAAGAATAAAGAACTCAGACTTGATTATTACTGCATTGAAGTATATTCATTTCTCGTAATTCGGCTTCATAGCCTACTGATCACAAAGCGGCACTCTTCAGCCTGATCAACCGACCTAAGCAGAGGCAGTAAAGCGGCATATAGCCTTGCCTTGCTTACCTTTAAAGCTTGAAGACTATAAAGCGGCAAATTAAGCCTAGTCTTGAGCTTAAAGATACAAATAAACAAAACAAATATTACATCGTATTGAAGGTACCGTATTTTAATATGAATTTTTCAACTAATGCTCTGGCAATTGTAATTGCCTCTTTATTCTCCAATGGTATAGCTTCAATATACTTGGTCAGTTCACACTGTATGGTTAGTATGTATCGAAATTCTTTTGACATTTTTAGTGGACCAACAGTATCTACAGAGATTACTTCGGAACTCCTTTTTGGGGTATCCGTTATTACTAATTTTTCTCTAGTGTGTTATAGGATTTTATTCTTTGCACACAATTCACATCTGTTTATATAGTCTTTAACCATCTTGTTTAGATTTTTCCATATGTATCTTTGTTTTATCTTATTTATCGTTCTTTTGACACCTGAGTGTCCGCCGTATGGTGAGTTGTGGAATTCATTGATTATATTATTCTTCATATTAATGTCTTTTATTTGTATGGGAGTTTTATATATTATAATTTTTAATTTTGTTTGCCTATTATTCTCATTTATATTTTGTTTCTTATTTTGCTGCATCTTGTTAAATAACTTTTTAAATTCGTCGACGTTTATATAATGAAATATGATGTCATCTTTCGCTAACGACAGTGACTCTGTTTTCATTTTCTTCATATTCGAAATCAGTGTCTCCAAGATCAAACCTAAGTCGTGATATGGATTATTGTTGAATTCGACTATTACTCCCTTATTATTTATTATTATATTTGGCAAACTATTATTTCCTTTTTGTAGCGCTTTATTCTTGTTAACCTCAAATTTTAACTTTGGTATCCTCCTTACTTCATTATTGGAAGTGCATTCCCATGCATAAAGGTGATCAGTCTCTATGTTAGTTGGGCTGCTATCCTGGGGTTTCTTCTTGTTAATTTTTTCTATTTTGTTGGACATTGCTCTTGTAGTTAATTTTATACTTGCTGTGGGAATCATTGCTCTTAATATATCAGAATCGAGTTTTATTCTTGATAAGGCATCGGCATTCGCATTCATTTTGCCTTGTTTATAATTAATTTCGAAGTCGTAGTGGGCTAGATCTAATCTTATTCTTGTTAACTTGGAAGATGGATTTCTTTGCCTAAAGAGACTTACTAAAGGTCTATGGTCTGTTACCACGATAAATTTTCTACCATATAAATAAGGTCTAAAGAAATTTATTGCCCAATGAATGGCTAATAATTCTTTTTCAATAATTGGTTTATTAAGTTCATGCTTTGTTAGCGTTCTACTAGCATATGAAATTGGTAAATCAGATCCTATGTCACCTTGTGATAATACTGCTCCAAGAGCAAATTGTGAAGCGTCTGTTGTTAATATAAATTTTTCGTCAAAATTGGGGTATTGTAATATTGGTGAATTTGTTAATTTTGACTTTAAACATGAAAATGCTTTTTGACATTCATCCAATCGAAAATGGTGTTCTTGTTCGATAGAGAATTTATTGATCTTGCTATTTCAGCGAAGTTTGGAATGAATCTTCTGTAGTAGTTACAGAATGCAATAATCTTCTTGCGTCATCCGCATTTTTTGGGGTGGGATAATTCAATACAGTGTCAAATTTTTTAGGGTCTTTTCTAATACCATCTTTTGTTATTAGATGTCCCAAATACGTTACTTCTGTCTGTAGAAATCTACATTTTTCCGGATTTAGTTTTAAATTATATTTTCTTAGTCTGTTGAATGTCGTTATCAGATTTTGATTGTGATGTTTAAGACTACATCCAAAGATAATAATATCGTCTACGTATAAGAATGCTTGAGAATCTAAGATAATCCAGATAAAGCTATTGAAAGCACTCTTTGAAAACTATTGATTGAAATTTTTAAACCAAATGGCAGTCATTTAAATTGATAGTGGCCTTTGTGGCCTGAAAATGCAGTCAATGGCCTAGAATTCTTATCTAATTCGATTTGATGAAATGAACTTGTAAGATCAAGTGTGGAAAAGTATTTCGCTCTTACAAGCTTGTCAAGTACATCATCAAGTCTTGTTAAAGGAAATTTATCATCTGAAATTTTTTTATTTAGTCGCCTGAAATCTACAACAAGACTCAATTTTTTATTTCCGTTGTCGGAGTTTTTTGGAACGATTAATAAAGGAGAATTGTATGGTCTTATTGATGGTTCTATAACGTCTTCCTTTATTAGCTTGTCTATTTGATTGTTTATTTCCTCGATTTGTGTCTGACGAAGTCTATAATTTTTAATATATACTGGATTCTTGTCTGTAGTGGAGATTTTTTGACTGTAGAAATTATTTGTAGTTAATTTGTCATCCGGTAAATGGAAAATATCCGAGAAATTTTTGCATATCTCTAAAACAGAATTTCTCGCATATTCATCTAGATTTTCTAATTTGAGTTCTTTCAGAAGTTTAGTGAATCTGTTGTTGTTTTTATACTTGGTATTAGTGTTTATTATGTGATAGTTTTCAAGAGGTTCTATTGTGGGTTTAAAATTTTTTAGGATAATTTCTCTATCTAGCGTATTTAAAATTTTGACGTTTTGCAGGAATTATAGAATTAGCTATGAAGATTCCTTTTTGTATTTCTTCGTTTAGAACTATACTATCTTGTTTTATATTAACATTGATTGCTTGTATTATCTCTGTTCTTGGTGGGATCTTTATCAAATTTAGATTCGGTAGTTTAGTATGCATTGGCAATAAAGATTCTATCTCATTATGGAAGATGGATATTGTAAAATTTTCATAATCAATTTTACATGAATTTAGAATTAAAAAATCTCTTCCTAGAAATCCACTTGTCAAGATTAGAAAATCATCATCTACTATATGAAATTCTTGTGGAATATCTTGACCTTCTATTTTTAGATCTGCCTTTAAGGTTCCTAAGGAGAATGATTCTGAGTGAGTGATGCCCATTATTTTGCATTTTTTGTGTTCTTGGATTCCTTCACCAGATTTCAATTCATTGTGTTTCAGAATTGATATGTCGGCTCCAGTGTCTATAAGAAATAACTTTTGGCCGAAAGATACATTTATGGATGCTGTAATATAATTGGTTAAGTGTTTTGTAAGACTATATATTTTTACTTGATTTTTTCATATATATTTCCCCCGAATCGGTTACTTGGGGGATTTCCCCGTTTCCCGATTGCGTTAGGTTGACTCTTCTATTGGGAAGATTTCGAGAATGATTGCCATGTCTATACTGAATATTTGATTGGTTGTAGCTTTGGTGTTGATTATGAACTCTATTATTTCTTGAATATGAATGTGAGTTCATATTAGGACGATTTATAGCATAATTTTGCGAAAATCTGCGGTTATTATGATTGTTATTTCGTCCGATGTTGTTAAATTGTTGACCTCTTGGATTGAATGAATTCTGTGCATGTCGGTTTTTTCTGTAATGATGGACGTATGCTTGCTGTCTTGGTACTTCAACTTCAATCGCAATTTGTACTGCTTCTTGCAATGTTTTAGGCCTTGCGGTGAAAATTGTTGCCTTTATCTGTTCATTAAGTCCATTCTTAAATGCATTCAATGCTATCAGGTCATTGAGTTTCGCAATTATTGTTCTATTTTCTTCACCTTGCTCTGTTATCTGTATAGCGTTTAATTGAGCAACAGAATTTTCTATTTTTGTTGCGTAGTCTGTAATTGTTTTACCAGACTGAGTTATTTTTGTTAATTCTGTTTGTATGCTGAGTGGTGTTTTAGTGCTTTTAAAGATGTCTGGAGCGAGTTATAGTTTTTTTCAATTGTGATATAGCTTATCTTGTTTTTGACTGCTGCTGATAGTCTTGTCTTTAAAACAAAATCTATTAATCTGCTTTTCTGCTCATCATTTGCTAGATCATTATGCATAAAATGCACTAAATTCAGAAAGTTGTCCAGATTTTTTATTTCTCCATTAAATTCTGGAATAATTTTTATGGCTGTAGCTATATCAAATGTTGCCATTTTTGGTTCTGAGTCCTTATCTTTTAATAATTCATTTGATTCTGAGTCCGTATCTTCTAGTACTTCATTAGTTTTTTGTATCAGTATTAAATCTAGTTCTTTGTATTTTGCCTCAAATTTTTCTTTTTGTTTGAGTGCGATAATCTCATCTTGCTTGTGTGCAGTTTTATATATATTATTAAAATTATCTTTTATCTCTCCGGCTTGTTTAGTTTTACTTAGTATATGTGCGGAAGAGTATTTTCTATTTGGAGTCTTTTTAAAATTTTCCAATATTTTATCTAATTGTGAGATAAACTCCTGTAAACTCATTATTCTATCTACATGTCTAGTTATACTCTAGCTATGGCTATCTGTCTACCTACCGTTTTGATAAAATATTTTCTAATTTTAATTGCTATTAAATATAAAATATCTAGAATTCCTAAAATGAGTAATATTAGCTCTAAATCTGAAAATAGTCTATTTGCTTCTTCTGTATTATTTATTGCTGAACCTGCATTATTGTTAATTATTACTTCTTCTTTGGTTTCTTTCGACTGTTTTTTACCCATTTTGAGTGACAAAAGAAAGTGGTAAGTCAACACGAAAAAAAAATGAAGGGTTTGTTGTGAGCCGATATTGAAGATAAAAGAGAGACAACAAAATAATTTTGATATTTTTTTTTTTGTATATATATAGAATATAATAGTTTTAATGATTATAATTTATTAATTAATTTATTAATTAAAGGCTAATCTAGGACATTTTTATTACCATTATTATTATTAGCTGTTGTTTTTTTTTTGTTTTTTTTATTCTTTTTTTTTCTTTTCTTTGCTCCTTCCTTTCCTTTTTCAGCTCTGCGATCTTCATCAGGAACTTTTTTCTCTGCTCCCCTTGTGATATTCGCCGATTTCCTTTCTAAATCTTGCCTCGAAGCCAGCTCTACTTTTTGTATAGTTTTCCTTTGGTGGTTGTACTTCAGGTTGTTGGTTCTTATTTCTGCTTCGGTACTCCTCTATTGTGATGGGCCTCGGTCCTTTGGTGGGGTCCCGCAAAGCGTCTATCAGGGATTCCTTTAATTCTTTCCAGGGTTGTAGAGTCTCTTCATAGATTCGGTCCGCAGGGTCGCCATGTAAATAAGTTGCTTCCTTTCCTAGATTCTGCTTGCCTTCTTGTATTCGATCTGTTTGATTAAATGATTTTATATATTAGAGCTAAAGAGCTCAATCTTTAAAAAAGGCACCAAGTTGGAGCCAAAGGCTCAATATCTGGTGTTTATACCACCTCAAACCTGTGCCGACCAACTGCTCCACCTACAAGTAGGCTTCTTTGGCACTATAAGAATGCTGATTGGGAAAGTCTCAATAAGTATCTTAAAGAAATTGATTGGTCGGTCTGTTTTGCTTCGAGGGATGTTGATGAATGCACATTACAATTTAGTAACATACTAAATCTTGGCATGCGTGAATACATTCCGTATTCTTACAGCAGGTCTCAACAACAGCATGATCGCTCCTGGTTTAACGATAAGTGCAACCAAGCTATAAAAGCGAAAGAGTCTGCTTTTCGCGCCTATCAATTGCATCCATGTCCGGAAATGAAACAAGTCTACAAGACTGCACGGAACACCTGCAAGTCCATTATCCAGAGAGAAAAATTTCTTTTTGACCAGAATATTAGACAAAGAATCTTGACAAGCCGCAAAGGTAGCAAAGGTTTCTGGTCCCTGGTCAAAACCATCAGGAACAATTTCACCAGTTCCTCTATACCTTCACTACTTAATAATGGTGAAGTGATTGTTGACTCCCTGGATAAAGCTAATATTTTAGCTGCTAGATTCGCTTCAAATTCTCGTCTTCCACCAACTTCACAAACACCTGTTTTGCATCGCCCGTGTGAATGTGTACAAGAGCCAATACACCTTCGTACGAGGGATGTGGTCAGGGTCCTTAAGGGGATCAACGTCTCCAAAGCCGCAGGTCCTGATGGTTTTTCGCCCCTGTTAATTAAAAGCTGCGCCTCATCCTTGGCTAAACCTCTGCGCAAACTCTTCTACTTGTCTTATTCGACAGGAAAATTTCCAACTGCTTGGAAGCTAGCTCACGTTCAGCCTATTCCTAAGAAAGGAGAGGGTAGCGATCCCTCAAATTATCGACCAATTGCCATCACTTCGATTCTTTCAAAGGTTTTTGAATCTATCATTAACTCAAAATTAATGAAGTATCTAGAAACTAATCATCTCATCAACGATCGCCAATATGGCTTCCGAGCTGGACGCTCATCTGGAGACTTGCTGACCTTTCTTACGGAACGTTGGAATCGTAGTCTTCACAATTTTGGTGAGTCTAAAATCGTTGCCCTAGATATTTCAAAAGCCTTTGATAGAGTCTGGCATCCAGCCCTTTTAGCCAAACTCAAAGCACTTGGTCTCTCCCCTCCTCTTGTATTATGGATTGAAAGTTTCCTATCTAGTCGCGAAATACGTGTTGTATTAGATGGCGTTACGTCTGAACCGCATCCCATAAATGCCGGTGTACCTCAAGGCTCTGTTATCTCTCCAACTCTCTTTTTAATTTTCATTAATGATCTGCTTTCCCTTACTTTCAATCCCATCCATAGTTTCGCAGATGACAGTACTCTTGATTTCGCTTACTCCTTTGACACTCTTGCAGAATCCAGGGGGAATGCTGCATGTGTTAAACGAGATTGCATGACTAGATCATTGAATAACGATCTTGCCAATATCCTCGCTTGGGGCAAAGCGAATCGCGTCGAATTCAATGCATCAAAGTCCCAAAGCTGTCTTATCTCATTAAAACAAGATCATAACTTAACCACACCCGTTTCTTTTGATGGAGCATTCATTTCTGATTCACCGTCACTAAGCATTCTTGGCATTAATATTTCCAGTAAGTTAAACTGGACAGATCACATCTTCTCTGTTGCCAAAGAAGCATCGAAATGTCTTGGATTTCTGAAAAATTGTAAGAAATATTTCAGCCCGTCAAATCTAGCGCTCCTCTACAAGTCCTACATTAGACCTAGAATGGAATACAACTCCCATATATGGGCCGGGGCTGGTCGCACAGCCTTAGCTTCATTGGATATTGTCCAAAAGAGAGCCTTCAAGCTCATTGGCGATTTGGCAATAACTTGTCATATCGACTCACTCGAGCACCGCCGCAATGTTGGATGCCTTTCGCTCCTTTATCGCTATATGCATGGTCAATGTTCTGATGAAATATCTAGTCTAATCCCTTGTAGAATGATTCCTGCACGCAATACTCGCGCTGCAAACCGCGCACATCCTTTAACCCTTCAAATTACTTTCGGCCGTACAGTAAAATTCAGAGATGCTTTTTTATCCCGAACAGTGCAAATGTGGAACAGCTTACCATCTTCTGTTTTTCCTCCGGCATACAATCTGCGGAAGTTTAAGGGCGACATACATCGGCACCTCCGCCACTTTCCTCATATCCCCTAATCCTTTCCCTATCTCCTTCCTGCCATGCTGTGCTTTGCATCATAGGGTATCCCCTGAGCTTGGCTTAATAATATATAAAAAAAAAAAAAAAAAAAAAAAAGATATCTTTAATAAGAGCTGAAAGGCTCATTACCTTCGATATCAGCCATGTTGGAGCTGTTACATACAACGACCAATTTTGTCATATATAAACAATCAAAAAGGGGTACTCACTGTCACTTAGCGTGTGTAATGGAGGTACGTATCCCGTGGTGTTGTCATTTGATAATACACTTGTTCGTAGTAACTTTTTATTTCTCAACAACTCTTTCTTTAACAATGCTCTTCTTTTTTTTCAGATTTTCGTTAACACAAATTTTCTGCAACAACCACTTTTCTTATTATTTAGATTTTATACTTTTCTTTGCTAAAAACTTTTCTTCCTTTTCACATTTTCTTTTACACAACTTTTTTGTAACAGCCACTTTTGTTGTTATTTAGATTTTCTTTCCTTTGCCAAAAAAAACTACCGTGACCGCGCCGCTGCAAGTACCGTTATTCGCTCCTAAAACCCGACTGCCCCGAGACTTAGATTTTTCAATCGTAAGTCTCTTCGTTCAGGATAGGAAAATGCTTAATTAGCATTCCTATCCTGAGAAAATTATTTACCGCTGGGCATGTTTAAACATGCCCAGAATTATCGCGACGTACGATGGTTGAAATTGAAATTTGATATTTTCATAAATATCGACCATCGTCTTGCTACCGTGCATACATTGTTGCGATCACAATGTATGCAGCTCGCGACAATTTGCTGATAAGGACTTTTTTTTTTGTGAAGACTTGATCGTTTCAGTCTTCACTGACGTAAAATTTTCATGCGCCCGATATGTATGTATGTATGTATGTACATACATATCGTATATACGACAAATCTTACTGAAGGTAAGATTTATCGTGGGGCTATTTTCTATGAAAACGACTTGGGTTGATATTTAACACTTTTTTTTGTCCCAAGTCATTTTGTGGGAAATACTTTTTGTTTATTGAAAGGAATGCGAGGAAATTGCTGACGGCAATTTCTTCGCCGTTATGAAGATAAGCCGTGCATGTTTTAAGCATGCTTGGCTTATATGTATGAAAATTAAATTAAAATATTTTACATTATTTTAAATTAGAGTATTTTTTAGGTAATTTTTGTATACTTTACGTATACAACAATCCTTCCCTCCGTGAAAAGAGAGTTATTCTTGGAAGAGGAATAACTCTCGGGGCAGGTGAGGGGACTAAGTAATTTGTGCATGTTAGCACAATCGTATTGTTCCGATGTTTATGTTTTTAAATTTTCTTTTTTTGTACTATGAGTCTTATCTCAAGTTGAGAAAGATTTGTTTCATAATGGCTTGGATACATTGTAATGTATCTCGAGGTTAATTGAGACTATGCTGAGCCTGGGCCATTCATTTGAAATGTCGTTTCGAGTGGATTTAGATCGTACGCCGTGGTTTCCTCCCGGCTTATTTACCGCCAGGCTCACTACCATTTGCGTGTTGCGGGTTGTCCGCGAGTGGGAAGAACCCATTCGCCTACTTATTCACGAGCGGGGTCAGCGTCCTGCTGTGGTTTGGATGGGGCCCGCGGTGGCCGGGCATTCCTACACTACCAACCTGTTCCTGCTTCCTCATGGAGGTATGGGATGGTCGGTCTCGGGTGAGTTTCCTATTATATGTTTTTTTTTGTGTTTTTAACTAACCATTTAATATTTACAGGAGGCACCTGGTTATCAGCGGGGAATTATCCTTTTGCTTCTGCTGCTTGTTTTCCGGGGATAACCCCGTGGCTGCCCTTTATCAGGCCTTTTTTGGCACTCCTCCCGCCTCACCATCAGGATCCGAGGAACGTGCCAGTCCCTTTGGGCCGACGAGGCCGTGGGAGGTCTCATGGCCTCCACAGACTGGGAAGTAGGCGATTATGCGGACCCTGGAGACCGGGAAGAAGAGCCCGAAGATTGGGACGCAGACGAACAGTGAATGGTCCAAATAAATTTTTTCTATTATAAGTTCTAAAATTTTTGTATCTATCCTATTTTTCTTCTCTTTCATTATTGGTATAAAAAGTTTCTTTCTATATAAAACATGAGTTTAGTTTAATGTTCCCGTCCCCCTTTCAGGATTTTGTTGTTTGTTTTTCACAGTTTAGTCTTACTTTTGGTCGGCGTGGTCGTTTGGTTTGGCAATGGCTTTTTCTCTTTTTTTTTTTTACATATTTTCTTATTTCTAAAAAAAAATTTTTTTGTTATCTTCCTAATTTCTTTTTTTTCAAATTCTTCTTAAATATCTATTACTATTCTACTCTATTCCTTTATTACCTTATTAATTTCTACTGTTTTTTTTTTTTGTACTTTATGTATATATATATTTTTTTTGTTACACTTGTATATTTGTTACGTTCTAAAGTTAGTCGTTATTAAATTTTTATTCTAGGCTAATAATAATAATATTTATATTTTTATGTTATTTATTATTTTTTAATTATTATTTAACACTAGCGGGGGAGGATGTCTTATACTTTGATTTTGGGTTTCTCTATATGCACTATTATTTTTACTTCTAAAGCTAAATAATTATTTATTTATTTCATATCCCCTTTTGTCATTATTATTGTATCTTATTACTAACTTATTTATTTGGGGTTAATAGAAACCACTTACATTTTTGTTTTTTATGTGTTCTACTTTTAGTGATAGTGCTTCTGACCGTTTGAAGTGGTGACACTATACCACTTGCACTGACCTTGTAGGTGGCAGGGTGCGGGTCCTTTTGAGAGGGGTAGGTTCTATTATTTCGATTTGTTCGATTTGTTCCTCCGCCTCTGGGGTTTTCTCGGATTTGCGTGAACGGTAATTTTTAATGAATGGGACTAGCCATTTGGCGACCAGGTACAGTACCATACATGTGATGGCAGCACCAGTTAAGGATACTGATGTTGCTGCTAGGACATGTGTAGGGTGGTGACTGATATGAGGAACTATTTTTTGTAATTTTTCGTCCAGTTCTTTTAATGACTGGGTACCTTCTAGGATGATGCTGTTAGTGTCATCTCCTGAATATAGTTCTGTCTGTATTTTTTCAGACTGTACTTTGTTTTTGGTGTCATTGAGATATTTTTCTACCACTTGCTCTAATGGAGCGATATTTGGGAAGTAGTTGGGTTGTTTGAGAATCAATGACTGGATATTCTCTGCCTCATAGTGTAGGATTTGGGATCCTACTTGCAATTGGCAGGGATGGTTGATAGTGATTATTCCTTGACCTTCAATCTTTGAAGTTAAAAATTGTTGGGTACACTGGAGGTGTACAATTGTAGGTTCTATCAACGAGAATATCCACGAATTAGGTTTACTTAATTTGATAAGCAGGTCTCTAGGAAGTATTTGTGCTCTGAAATGGCACTGAGGTTCTTCCTTTAATGGATTAAAGAGCAGCTTCACTATGCATTCTTTGGACAGAGTTGCCTTTGTTACGGGAATGCCCAGCTTAGCGATGTAAGTGTCCTCTTTGGAATATTGAGTGATCTTTTTAAAGCTTTTAAGATCTTGTGTTTTTAATAATAGAATATCTTGTGTCTGTACCTGATTGTTTGTTGTTAATATGTATGGGAAAACTGTGTACTCTATACAACTTCATTTGTGGTAGATTGAAAATCGGAAGTTGTATTCGAATGACTAATTTGTCTTGGACTAGACGAGCCTTTGTTTCCGCTGTCTGATATAGCAGGGAGAGACAATTTTGTGCATCGGGACAAGTAGCGTGGGACTTGTGGTATATCTGTAATAGACTTTTGGGAGACACCACTAGCGGATGTAACTGGTGATTTTTACTGGCGATTATTATGTCGAGTAAGGCTTGCTGCCTGTACTCAATCTCGACAATTTGTAAGGTCAGGCTTGAAATTATTTCCTGTCTCAATTGTCTCATCAGTAAATCATCCGTTATGTTTTGCATTCTATTTACCTGGAGATTTATTTGACGTTGTCTTTCCTGCAGAGATGTCAATGGCTTTTGAATTTGCTGTAGTGTAGTTTTGACTACACTGATCTGCTGTCTTTCCAGGTCGGCTAGTGCTTTTGTATTTCATTTCATTTCATTTATTCATTGATAGGTGGCATTGTACAAAAAGATACAAAATCTTATGTTAGTACAAGATTAATATGGAGGTACATTATCCAATAACTAATATTAAAAGTAAACTAGACTAATAACAAATCAAATAATTAGAACTAAAACATACAAAGGGAAAGAAAAAAAAAAAAAAAAAGAGATGAACCTTATACTTATTTCCAATGCAAGACCAATACTAAACTGACTTCAAGTGCTCGAAAACTTTGCACTTAAAATTACCAAACGTGCCCGACTCAAACAACAATCTCAAGTTTATTGGCAGAGAATTCCAAATATTAATGGACTGGATGAAGAACTGACGCCTAGATGTTAGACAATTATGCCTAGGTACTATTAAAGTAATAACTCGACTTGATCTCGCAATCTGAAGCATATCACATAGGTACCTGGGGTTCCGAGCCTTCAGAAACTTAGCCAAAAATATAACAGCGCGATACCTGAAATAGATCGTAAGGCTGCAACCAAGGATGGAGTCAACGTAGGAAGAGACATGGTCAAAACGACGGAGACCAAAAACATATCTTATAGTAGCGTTGAATGCAGTATTTATCTTCCGAATTGATTCATAGTCAAGACAAGAAAATATTTCACACCCATAGGTAAAAAAAGGGACGAGAAGAGTCCTAACTAGCTTTAAGCGGGTTTCCACTGGAGTAAAATTACTAGTCGCCCAAAGTGAACGTAGTCCAGCATATACTTTCCTAATTAGGGCATTAATATGAAGGCCCCAGGAAAGAGTTCTATTGAAGATAATTCCCAGGTTAGAAGCAGAATCGACAACAGGAATTTGCGTTCCATTGATTAAGACAGGTGAGAAATAAGAAGTGTCTAAAATTGTTTTATATATAATTAAGCATTTAGTCTTGGTAGGGTTCAAGTGTAGCATGTTGCCAATGGTCCACAAATATATTGAATGGAGATCCTCATTAATGCAAAAAACACCATCCTCAGCTAATCCAATTGGTCTTGAGATGTACAGTTGAGCATCATCAGCATAAAGGTGCAGTTTGCTATACTTAACACAATGAAATAAATCGTTGATGAAAAGAGAAAACAACAGAGGTCCCAAGATAGATCCTTGCGGTACTCCTGAAGGTACCAGTTGAAAAGTGGAATATAAATTTTTAGAATACACAGATTGATACCGATCATTCAAGTAACTGCCGATAAGGTTTGCAGCCTGGGAAGAGAAATTAAATTGCCATATCAGTTTACTACATAGCTTGCTATGGTTCACCGAATCAAATGCCTTAGAGAAATCCAAAAGCACTAACATGGAGAACTCATCCCTATCAATAGCAATCCGTATGTCATTGGTTATTTTAATAAGAGCAGTAATACAGCTGTGCTCAGCTCTAAACCCTGATTGTTCCTCATTTAGTAATTTATGATATGCAATGTATCTATTTATCTGGGCAGACATAATCTTTTCAATTACTTTAGATAAAAATGGTAAGATGCTTATAGGTCTGAAATCGGTATTTGATGAATTTTTCGGAACTGGTATAACCTTTGAAAACTTCCATTGTTTCGGAAATCGAGATGACGTAAAACACGTATTGCAAATGTGTGTAATAGGAGAGAGAATATAGGGCAGAAGCATTTTAACAAATTTCGGGTTAATACCATCACACCCAGTGGTGTCAGATTTTATTTCACAAAAGGCCATCAGAACGTCATTAGTTGTTACCCGGGAAAAATTGAATGGAGAAAAGTTGTGCGAAATACTAGGATTAGGCAATTCAGGGCTGCTTTGCGAACTCGAGGTTATTGCAGGTACCATTAGGAATTTCTTGTTGAGTTCTTCCGGATCGATGTCAACATTATTTTTAGTGGAACAAACTACGCCGGCAGAACGCAAGTTTTTCCATAATTTTTTTGGTGATAGTTCAGTATTAAGCAATGAAGAGAAATACCTCTTTTTGGCCATTTTGATTTCGACTGTTGTTCTACTACGAAGAACACGATAGTCATTCCAGAGTGTAGCAGCTCTATATCGTTTCCACATGTCATATGCTCTATTCCTGCAATGAATGAGTCTCATAATTCTAGGAGAAAACCATGGACACACTGGGTTATATACAGTTTTGGTAACCAATGGGACATACTTTCCATGAAGATAACGAATGGCTTCAGTTATGAAGTCTGTTTGATCCTCAACGTCACATATAGTGTGAACATTATTCCAAGGAAGAGACTGAGCTTCATTATGTAGATCATCTAAATTTACTGCACTATAATTGAAAAATGAAAAGGTATTAGACTCTTGAACATAATGGGGTTGAAAATCAAAAATCAACATTATCATATCATGATCTGATATACCCGCAAGTGACATCTGATTCATGAATTTAATTTTAGCTGGACACGATGTGAGAAATATATCAAGAAGAGACGAGGGTTGCATTGAAAAGTGAGTTGGATGTTCATTAACTCGATGCAAATCAAGCGAACTTAACACAAAATTAAATCTACTTGTAGCACTATCTCCACTGAGAAAATTAATATTAAAATCACCACCAATTACGACATTGTTATATTGTGGAACGATATGCGTCATGTCATTGATTAAGTTCGATAAATCTGCGTTCGGCGGTTTATAAACACAACCGATCAAGCATTTATTCAATCCCTGTCCCAACTCACAAAAGAGATATTCAGCCTCCAAATTAGTATCCCCACTAGATATCAACCGTCTGCAAGATATACTAGACTTTATGTATATAGCAACGCCACCACCTCGACGTAGAGACCTATCCTTGCGAAAAATTTTAAATCCAGGCATATCAACTAGCTGATCAGTAAGATTTGGCTTGAGCCACGTCTCCCCCACAAGAACTACATCAGCACCGCCATCACGAAAAATCTCACGCACCTCATCAATATTAGGAAACAAGCTTCTTGCATTCATGTGATAAACTTTCAGACCTGCGGTTTGTGAGTTAAAGATGTTAGCCAAAATTCTACCAGCGCCAGCTCCATCCAAGCCACTACCATCAGACATACGATATGATCAAAAGGTATGTTAAGTCAGGCAGATCGGCACAATCTAATTTGGTGCTTGCATACAAAATCAGTGAAATATCATAAACGCAGAATTGAAATGATAACAACTTAGGACATATCAATAACAAAGTACAATTAATTATAAAATACAAAAGCAATTCAAAATCTATATTTCTACTAATAGTTAAAACTAAATCAATTATCAGACTATGAAAATTCATTATTAAGAAATATGTTTTTGGATGCAAGGGAAGTAATATTTCATTATCAAAGTTCATGGTAATACTAATAAGTTCTAAGCCTATACATAAACATGCAAATAATTCAGTAATCATGTTAGTAATATGTATGTAATTTGTTCATGGTTTACCATTGCCGCCACAGTAGACTAATACAGTGCATCACCAGATGTAATTTGTTTCGAGCTCCTCGAGTCGACTGTATACTTCCTGTTCATTAGTGCTGTCCATGGTCCCGAATAGGTAGTGCATTGCATTCCCTATTCCATCAAAGATAGATCTTGTTGATCTTGATTTTGGGACCACTTCTCGAATGACACTTGTTCTTCTCTTGATATTTTCCAAGAGAGAATGAACGTGTTTTTGTTGAACCAGGCATAGCTCATCCGTTTGAGAGCGATTTGAACATAGTCGGTGAACAAAGTGTTCCGCCTGTTCTGCCATAAGCGTTTGGTTGTCCAGTTCCATTAGATTGATCTCAGTTAAGATGTTCCATGTACTATGGTAGACTTGTAATTTTCCTAGATCCTCATACAGTATTCCTGTATTGTTCAGGGGACTTATGGTGTAGGGTTCCGTTTGTATTTGTCCCATTGCCAGATGGAAACAGCATATTAACACCAATATGTGCTTCATGTTCTGTAGGAAATGAAGGATAGGCTTCGTTAGTCAATTCGTCATCCTGGAAGCTTTTTGTTATAATTCTAATAGCACTTAATTTAATTGTAGAATTTAGTATGGACTTAACTTATTTGCTAAAGATATATGTACCGGTATACTACTCATAATAGGGCTTCAAACGGTTGTTGTGGACGACAACCTGCCGCTTGCCTATTTTTATGGTAGTGTCTGTTGGACTGGGTACGTTGATTACCAGATATGGGCCAACCCAGATTTGAGACAGTTTGTGTTTGCGGCTTTCAATTTTGAGGAGGACTTTGTCTCCTAGGTGGAAAGTGAGAGGTCTGATTGTTTTGTCGTAATATGCCTTTGAGCGTTGTTTGCTGGCTAAGAGGTTTTTACGAGCCGTGGCATACGATTTTTGTAATCTGTATTTTAGCATATGGTAATAACTTTCGTGGTTATAAACCGGTTCAGGATCCCGTTTTAAATTAGTTGGGACATCCGCTGTGAAGCCGTAAAGGCAATCCATCGGGGTTAATTTAGTACCCTCGTGTACACTGTTATTGTACACGAATGCAGCGGTTCGTAGGAATTGATCCCATGTTTTGGGATTTTCATCTACGATTGTACGCAGATATTCGATTAATGGTCTATGGGCACGCTCTAGTGCTCCATTAGACTGTGGATGGTATGCGGAAGTCTGTAACTTCTTTACCTTTAGCAGTTTGCAGACCTTCTTGAATAGCTCACTCAGGAAATTAGTTCGCTGATCGGTGACTATTCTCTTTGGAATGCGATAACGCGTGACAATCTCATTGAAAAAGATTTGCGCCACCGTTACTGCTTCTCCATTAGGTATGGCATACCAATCGACAAATTTGGTAAGGTTATCTTGAAAAGTTAAGATATATTTATTACCTGATATGGTCTCTTCTAGTGGACCTACTATATCGAGGTAAACCTTGTCGAAAGGTTGTTCTGCGATGTCCGTTTTTACCACGGGCATCTTGAATTGTGGATATGCTTTCATTTTTTGGCACTTAGGGCATTTCTTTATGTACATTTTTATATCGCTAAGCATGTGTCTCCACCAATACTTGCGTCTAATGCGTTTATAGGTCTTAATGACACCCTGATGGCCGCCGAAAGAAGAGTCGTGATAATCCTTTAGGATTGTTTGGACTTCCTTGGGGGTCGTGATTATCTCAGGTGCCTTGACTGGACATATTTCTTGTTCAAGCGTAGCCGGGGGTTGTATTTCTGCCTCTGGGGGTTCATTTTCTTTATGTTCCGCTGCCGTGGGCTGTGTTTCAGCGCTGGGGCTCGTATTGGCCTCTTGGGCTTTCTGTTTTTGAGCTCTGGTCACGGCGAAGCAATGAGCGGGTTTCTTTGTTTTCTTTTTATTTGGGAAATTATTTTCTTCCACATCAGAGTCCATAGTGTGGTGCACTTGGGCTTGTACCGTCAAGGTATTGCCTGTATTGTCTTCGCTTAATACTTGTGGAATGCGGCTTAATGCATCCGCATTGGTATTATACTTCCCTGGTTTGTATTCGATGGTCTAATCGAACTCTGACAATTTGTGGTGAAATCTCACCAAACGGGAAGTTGGGTCTTTAACATTAAAGACCCCTTTGAGAGGCTTGTGGTCAGTGTAGACCGTGAATTTCCTGCCTTGGAGGTAGCATAGGAAATTTCTAGTTGCCCAGACTATAGCCAATAACTCCTTTTCAATAGTGGAGTAGTTTTTCTCGGCTTTGTTTAGCGTTCGGCTTGCATAGGCGATAGGCTGGTCTTTTCCCACTTCTCCTTGGGAAAGCACAGCGCCTAATGCTTCGTTGCTGGCGTCCGTTGTAAGATTGAATGGTTTAGAAAAATCTGGATAGATTAAGAGTGGTGGGGAAATTAGGGCATGTTTAATGCTTTGAAATGATTCGTGGCATTTCTCGGTCCAAGTGAATTTTACATCCATGCGGAGTAAATTCGTAATTGGACGAACTATTTTTGAGAAGTCCGGAATGAACTTCCTGTAGTAATTGGCAAGTCCTAAAAAGGACTGAACTTGCCGTACTGTTCTAGGAACAGGGAATGTTTCGACGCAGGCCGTTTTGCCGGGGTCTGGTAATGTACCTTCGCTAGAGCATTTGTGCCCTAGGTAAACAACTTCTCGTCTCAAGAACTTGCACTTCTCTGGCTGCAGTTTGAGGTTGTTTTCTCTCAATTTGTTGAAGACTTTGCGAAGCTTATCATTGTGGTCATTTAGGTTCTTACTATAAATGACGATGTCGTCAAGATAAACGAAACATTCGAGGCCTTGTAGGCCTGTCAGAACGAAGTTCATGAGGCGTTGGAATGTAGCGGGAGCTCCTTTGAGTCCGAATGGCATACGCTTAAATTCGTAGTGCCCGTAATTAGTGCTAAAGGCGGTCTTATGTCGATCCTTTTTGTCGACTAAGACTTGGTGATAGCCGTTGGCCAAATCGAGAGTGGTAAAGTACCTGGCATGACCTAGTTGGTCAAGAATATCCTCGATTCGTGGTAACGGAAATGCATCGCCAATTGTCTTTTCGTTCAATTTACGAAAATCGACAACGACGCGCCACCTTTTTTCACCATCGGGTCCCGCCTTTTTGGGGACTACTAATAAGGGTGAATTCCAAGGGCTTTTGCTAGTTTTGACTATCCCGTTGTCTAGCATTTCTCTTAATTGCTCGTTGATTACTTGTCTCTGGGTTTCTGGTAATCGATAGGCCTTTTGGTTTATTGGGGCTTGATCTTGTCTTAATGGAATGTTATGGGTGATAGCGTTTGTATATGTAAGCTTATCACCTTTAAGGTAAAAGATATCATTGTACTCATAACAGAGTTCGGATATCGAAGCTTTTTCTTCCGCATTTAGATTTGGGTCTAGGCTGAGCTCTTGGTCTAGCCTGTTGACTCGCGGAGTATGTGTTGGATCTTCCTGATCCGGAAATAAGTATCTTACGTATTCTAAGACAGCTGTGTTTTCCGAAAAGCTTACGTTTCTTTTCTCACTTTGTGTAGCTGTGTACTTACTATCTGTTTTACTTACATCACTAGATGGCAGGGAATGGGCTTCCTGCAGTTTTAATGGTGGAGTACCATGTTTTATGGGTACTTTTGATTGGTCCGAGTATTCGCATGCATTCGTATTTTGGCTTATGGGCCTTGAAGAATTGGTTTTCTTAACACTATTTGACGGTGGAGCCAACTTTGCATTCAATGAGGTCTTACGGATCTCGCACGCGTCTTTTATCGGGCTCATTGGCCACTTTTTATTCTTAATACTAATCTTATTAAGTGGTGGAGTCGACTTTGCCTTTAAATACGTCTTACTGAGCTCGCACGCCTGGTTGATGGGGCTCTTGGGCCACTGTTGTTTCTTAACACTAACTTTGTTGGGAGGTGGAGTCGTCTTTGCCTGAGAATAGGTCTTACTGAGCTCACACGCACCTGTTGTTGGACTTCTTATCCTTGTGGTTATCTTACATCTAGGTATATTGGATGGAGGAGTCAGCTGCATTTTGCTTGTCGGCTTCTGGAGCTCGCTCGCATCTTTAATTTGGCTATGGGGCCATGTAAAATTTTTGTAACTTATTTTCTTGGACGGTGGAGTTATTTTTGCCTGTACTCGGGTCTTACTGAGCTCGCACGCGTCTTGTATGGGGCTCTTGGGCCTCGTTAGTAGCTTATGTCTAGGTATTCTGGAAAAAGACGTCTTGCCTGACTTCTGTTCCGCCTTGGGAAGCTCACTGATGTTCGTGTTACTCGCTTGCGATTTATTCGGCTTGAGAACGTGCTGTATATCAGTGGTTTCTCCTATTGGGATGACGGCGTAATCATGTATAGGGAGCAGTTGTAACAATAAACTGTTGATGACTACGTGAAAATTGTTAATGTTGAGTATGGCAACTAGCACTGTTTCTTTCCCAGTGGGGAGTAAACTGTTGGCCAGGAAGACTCCATCGCCTATCTCTTTCGATAGAGAGAGCATTTCTTCCTTCACTTGCAACGGGACTGTGGTGATCATTTGTGACCTAGCAGGTATGCAAATTGGTTCCTCTAAAGTAACCAGATGCTGCCTCATTTCGCAGGTTTCTTGATCACCCAGACAGCTCCTTTCGCATTCCGTCGGCTCTTGTTGAACCTGGCAGCCAGCATTGCTCTTTTGAGATGCCTTGGAGACACTGCATGTAAATAGCTTAACCTGTTTAGGTTCCATCTTTTCTGCAAGTGACCTCACTTCGACTGCTTTTCTGGAATACAGCTTGTCCGTTTTGCATGACAAGGGCACAGTAAACTCTTCGGGATTTGTTTCCGTACAAGGAAACTTGAGTGCTTTATTTGGGCCTTCAACATTGCAATTGTTTGATAGGAAATCGTTTCCTAATAGGCCGTCATCGGAAAGACCTGGCAGGTTTTGTACCACCTGAAACTTGCAGGGAATTTTATTTTTAAAATTGAATTTGCCCTTGCAATTTCCCAATGTCTTTCCGGTTTCAAAAGGGGTCTGTAAAGTGCATGCCTCATTGAATTAATTATTTTGAGGTCCTTAATTGCTCTTTTCTTAATAATACTAACCTCAGCGCCAGTGTCCACTACTAGTTTTGTATGGCCGTTAAGGCTTATGTCCAGTGGAAGTTTCACTGTAGGGACACCGGATTCGGGCGCTTGAGGTGATCCTATTAATTTGCGTTGTGTGTTTAAAGTCGAGCCGGGGAGTTTTGGGTCGACTGCATGTCGTTTCCCTGACTCCGGGCTTCCCATTTTTTCTTTTGGCGGCAATCTTCATCTGCGTGTCCTCGGCGACCACAAAAGGTGCATTTGAGTCTTATGTTGAAGACTTGAGGACTTTTTGTGTTGTGTTGCTCTTGTGTAGATCTATTGGAGAGGCGTGGAGGAACAATTTGTTGCGTCTGTTGTGTTTTTCTGCAATCACGGACGTCATGTCCATAGATTTTGCAGTTTGAGCAGAAAGGGGTGTTCTTGCGCTTAAGGCAATCTGAATACGTATGACCCTTTCGCTGGCAGAAATTACACGTGATGTTACGGGCCAGTGCATCTGTATCCGAGTTTCTGGCATCACTGTTTGTAAATGGCCTTTGCCGTGACTGTGATGAACCTGGATTATTCACATTGCGTGAAAACTGATTTGGGTTTGGAGCTCGAGGTGATGCGAACATAGGTGTAGATGGCATTTGATAGTAAGGAGCTCTGTAGTAAGCTCTCACACGTAAATCTTGGTCTACTGGAGCCATTGGAGGAGCTTGTACCAGAGGAGTCTGGATGAATGTAGCACTTTGTTGTAGTTTCTCCATGTCCAGGGCCTTTTGAATTAATGCTTCTAAATCACCTTCTCCCTGCGTGAGCAAATATTGACACAGGTGTGGGTTAGTTACTCTACTTTTCAAAGCGTTCTTGGCAAAATCCATCAGCTGCGTTTTCACAGCAAGGACTCCCTCAGCTCCATACTTCTGTGTCGCTGCCTCGTTGCAAATCGTCAACAACTGTTTCAATCTTGTAATGAACACAGTGAGAGATTCTAACGGGTTTTGCCTAGTAGTGATTAACTTATTCACTAACTCTTGGTATGTCTCACGGGGAAGGTATGTTCTATTTAGACGTTCCTCTACTTTACTAAATGAAGCAGGGACGTCTGAAGCGAATAATTGATATGCATCACCTCTTAATCTTGTGGGGAGGACCTGTAGGAAAGCCACCTTTTCTTCATCGTCAAGGCACTGCATAGTTTGCTTGCAGCAGCCGATGAAGGTCTGTAATTCACGTCCCATTTGTGGGGTATTTTCACCCGAAAATAAGGGGACGAGTTGAGCTGTGAGCTTAGCTACCTTTGCGTAGTCCACCATTTCGCGAAGTCTATTGACTGGAAATTTAAATTTGGGTGGACTAACTGGGCTTGTTTCTGGGCTGACTTCCGTTAAGGATTCTTCGAGCCAATCTATTAGCAGATCTTCGGGAGTTGGTTCAGCTGCTTCACCGTCACTGTCACTATCACTATTTGCACTCTCACTTAACCTAACACTCTTATTCTTCTCTAAGTCTAAATTTGGAGTTTCAGTACTCTTCTTATCTACTGGGAGGGAGCGCGTGGATTCAGCGAGCCTACTTAGTTCCTCACGGAACCGAACTGTGTTTTCCTTCAGTGTCTGTATTTGTGCGAGTCTAACTTCGCGGGTTTGACTCAGTTTTTTGCTGAGTGAATCACACTGAGTAATGGCTAGCTTACTTGAATCTCGCGCTCTCTCGTACAATTTTGTTAAAAATTTATCAAGACTTACTTGTCTATTGAGACCTGGCAGAACGGTCCCGCTTCTGAGTCGAGGTCCTGTTGGCGATAACTGTGGAGATTTATCTCCTGCAGCAGATGATGTACCTTCACCGGGGTGCTGTGTATTGGCACCTGGGGTTGATCCCGCGTCGGCTAAAGATGGAGGGTTTTCCCTCGCTGCTGCGTCTGTTTCCTGTTGAGGTAGAGCAGGATTGTCGGCTGGCATATGATGCGCTGTTTGGTGAAAGGGGGGCTCCTTGCCTGCTTAAGTCCCTTTGGTGTGATTGAGAGGGGGGTTTCTTTAACCGCCTTCGAGTTCCCTCTCAATCCTTGGTCGGTTGATTTCGGTTTGTTTTGCAGCTGGGGGGCCTTTGGGCCGTCTTAACTTCCCCTGGATCTAGTTGAAAAGGGGGCTCACGAGCCGTCTTCGATTTCCTCTTCAACTCAGGGTCGTTGACTGCTAGTGTTTGGTTATCTGCTTGGCTGGAACTTCAGGCTGCTTATCGAGCTGTGTCCTGGCTGATCTGTATTCGTCCTTCTGGGGGAGTTCGAGATATTTCTCCTCTTACTTCTGTGGACTGTTCACTGGTATCCCTCGGTGGTGCCTGTGCACTAATTGGGGTGAACGCTTGCCCGCCTGGAGCAGAGGCGCCTGGAGATGGTATCTACCCGAGTGTTGGGGGTGACTTGGCCTGAGTGGCTTAGTCAATGGCACCCCTTAGGTTCGAAGGATTAAGGCTTTTCAAGCTTTTACGATCGTTTTGACTAGATCAAGCTTCCTCAATCCTACCGGCTGCGCCAATTTTGTTGTATATATTTCTTATATATATATATATATATACTGGGTACTCACTGAACGGTCGGTGCTTCAGGTGTCAATACCTTAGCAGCACCTTATCCTTTTTGCACACACAAGAAACTCTCGGGCGCTGACACTTTCTCTCTAAATTCCCTTTTTAATATTACGGGCCTGTCCGACGCGTGGAGAGGGGAATAAAACACCTTTAATCTCGTTTTCTTTCTTTTAAACTTTACTCACTTTATAGCTATACACTGTCTTAATTTTTTATACACCGAATTAATGCACTATATAAAAATAACTATATATAATAATTTTGTAGCCGTAAGACCAGCGGAAAACCCGAGGTTAATCTTTTTTCTTTCCAAACCAACCTGCCGTACCGAGACGTTAATTAGAAGCTTTTCTTTTCAAGCGTGACGATCCCGATCGCGTACAAAAATCAACTGTAAAAACCGACTGTCTCGAGACTTAGATTTTTCAATCGTAAGTCTCTTCGTTCAGGATAGAAAATGCTTAATTAGCATTCCTATCCTGAGAAAATTATTTACCGCTGAGCATGTTTAAACATGCCCAGAATTATCGCTACGAACGATGGTTGAAATTGAAATTTGATATTTTCATAAATATCGACCATCGTCTTGCTACCGTGCATACATTGTTGCGATCACAATGTATGCAGCTCGCGACAATTTGCTGATAAGGACTTTTTTTTGGTGAAGACTTGATCGTTTCTGTCTTCACTGACGTAAAATTTTCATGCGCCCGATATGTATGTATGTATGTATGTACATACATATCGTATATAAGACAAATCTTACTGAAAGTAAGATTTATCGTGGGGCTATTTTCTATGAAAACGACTTGGGTTGATATTTAACACTTTTGTTTGTCCCAAGTCATTTTGTGGGAAATACTTTTTGTTTATTGAAAGGAATGCGAGGAAATTGCTGACGGCAATTTCTTCGCCGTTATGAAGATAAGCCGTGCATGTTTTAAGCATGCTTGGCTTATATGTATGAAAATTAAATTAAAATATTTTACATTATTTTAAATTAGAGTATTTTTTAGGTAATTATTGTATACTTTACGTATACCACAGAGCTAAAGCTCAATATCTGGCAATTGAATAAAACACACTGAGAGTTGCTGGTTAAACTCTGAATCTTTATTTCACATTGCACTTAATTTATACTTTTTAAAATTGCTTACATCGCTAAGACCTTAATACAAAATATCGTTTCTCATGAGAACTATTCTATATTACAAATAGTATTACAAAATTGCTTGCCTTGCTCATATTAGCAATAACGATCAAAAATATATGTTATCGATAAATGCATATACATTAACCCCTACATGAACAAGCGTAGCATTGCTTAGATGCTTACTTTGCAATCTTTTTCTTATTCAACAAATGCTAAGGGGATATGACACAGTTATCGATTGCGTCATTGAGCAAATTACTTTTTTAAGTTTACTGAGTAATGCATTGTATGCATCATCACGGTGCAACGGTGACCAGTGGTGATCATATTGCATTTTTACAGCTTTCTTTCACTTAGCGTAAATTTATGACTGGATCGTAGATTGGCGCATGGCTATTCCGATCATATTTCTTTTTCTTTGTTGTTATTTACTTTTGCTTGTTATGTTTCGTTTATTTTTATTTGTTGTTGAGGTACGTGCATATGCCTTTATTATTGTGGTATGTAGGTATGCTCTACATAAAACAATGCTTCTACTTAAAACAATGAATTAATGTGTAACCCGGACCATTGAGTAATACTCACTGACCACAGGTGTACAATTTCAAAACAGTGCCGCTTAAATTCGTGCTCACTGTGATTACATGTATTTACTTTAGTTTCGCAAATGCATTGCGATTACACAATTCATAGCGGCGCTTAATCATGAAATTGTGCAGCTGATGAGTGTCATCACATTGCATTGCGTTCGATCTACAAATATTATTTCACAACACAGTACCTACAATAGGGAGCTGCTAGCGGCATACAAAGGTATTAAGTATTTTAGATATTTACTTGAGGGCCGTATCTTCACACTGTATACGGATCACAAACCTTTGCAATACGCATTTCTGCAAAATCCTGAGTAGGCTTCGCCAAGGCAATTACATCGTCTAGACTACGTAGGTCAATTCATTACCGATATTCGACATATACCAGGCAAAAAAATATAGTGGGCGATGCTTTGTCCAGAGTCAATGAAATTCAAGTGCAATAAATTTTGAAGCTATGGCTGAAGCGCAATTACAAGATACCGAATTTCAACCGCTGCTTCAAAATTCCCAATATAAATTCGAAAAATTCCCGATTTTCATCTCGGACGCAGAATTGTACTATGAGGTAGCGGAAACAAAAGTACGTCCATTCATTGCCACGTGTTCAAAACAACTCACAATTTGTCTCACCCAAGCATTCGCACAACAAACAAAATGGTCACGTCTAGGTACTCCTGGCCGTCCATGAACAAGGATATCAACTCCTAGAAACGGTCCTGTTAAGCTTCCCAGCGGAATAAAGTATCTAGACACTGCAAAAATACGCTAGGTACATTTCACGAATGCTCCGGGCGTTTTCAAACCATCCACATAGACATCGTTGGTCCTATGCCCTCTTCCCAAAATTTCAGATATTGCCTTCCAATTATTGGCAGGTTTACCCGATGGCCAGAAGCCAACCCTCTAGTCGACATTTGTGCAGAAACAGTCGCGACTGCACTCTGCCAAGTGTGGATACTCGCCTTGGTGTCCCTAGGACTATTATAACAGATCAAGGCGCACAGTTTGAATCATCCTTATTCGCGGAACTCTCGTAACCGCACTACTGGCTACCACGCTCAGGCTAATTGATTCCTAGAAAGATGGCATCGGAAGTTTAAAGCTTGTCTAATGGGATGCCAGGAGAAGTCCTGGACAAAAACCTTACCCTTCGTATTATTAGACTTACGAACTGCTTTTAGGGAGAAGTCTGTCGCTACTCCTTTGGAACTTGTATACGGCGAGGGCTTACGTATTCCTGGCGGTTTTCTGCTAAATTCCGGGTATCAGCCGCAAAATCAATTCGTTGCGTCACTACGTAATCTTTTTTTGGACATCAGACTCGTTCCGGCATCAGATCACTCTCGGCAAACTGCTTTCGTATTTAAAGATCTGGCTAAATGCTCACACGTTTTCCTAAAAACATATGCACTTCGCAAACAGTTTGAGGGATTGGACAATCCACTAGCCATCCAATTGCATGGCCTTTACTGAAAAAATCAAGATTTGCTAAACAAATCGTCGTGCTTGTTCTACAATAATGTCATTGGGATAATACGCACCTGAATGATCTTCAAGAATTCAGTGAGAACCTGCAACTATTATCTTCTCGTATTGTCATTGGGACAACACGAGTTGTGTCAGATCTTCCAGGATTAACTAACAGCAGTCAAGCAACACTCTTCGCACATAACCCTATAGCTCCGATACTCTTATGTATCCTAGCCAATTCTCTTTCAGGTAACATCAACCTCCAATTGTCTTTACTGTGTGGACGTATTTGGTGTCAGACAATGACAGCAAGGCACTCGATTACTTGAAAGTGTGTGCGTGTTCGATAACTACTGCAGCTGTGATCCCTATCATCAACCGTAACATCATTACAATTTCTCGATAGCAAGGCACCCGGTTGTAACATCATCATAATTGCTTGACGGAGTGTGCTGTTTTGCTGTTCCAATAACTGCTGCAGCAGGAGATCCAGATGTAATATCATCATAATCACTTGATAGTGTGTGCTGTGTCATTAACCACATAGACGGCACTAAACACTCACTCGCCAAATACGAATGACAGCCTACTTCTACCGTTTTATCGCCAATTGCCAGATTTCCAAAGCTGAAAGGCAATTCTGCGATCACCCTACAAAAGAAGAATTGGAATGCTCAAAAGAGCGCATTATCAAAATTACTCAAGAAGATGCATACTCCGATTAAATAGAAATACTCCGCAAAAACAGGCCGCTCTTTTGCTACGCCCCTTTTCGGAGAATAGAGATATTTTGCGGGTCGGAGGCAGAATAAATAACTCAACGTTGTCGGTGGATGCTAAGCACCAAATCCTGCTGCCGCAGAAGAACCACATAACAAATCCGATAATAGAGCACGCCCATCAACAAACATTGCATGGTGGTGCAAAGCTCACCCTAAATTAAATAAGAGCACAATACTAAACGCTAAAAGTAGGGTGCAATCAAGAATTCACAGGTGCATCAAATGCTTAAGGTACAACCAAAAGTCAGCACAACTAATAATGAGTGATCTGTCAGAAACGCGTATAACGCCGTTACCTCCCTTTTCCCACTGTGGAGTTAATTATGCCGGCCCTTCCCTAACAAGGTTCTCAAAGGGAAGAGGAGCTAAGGCAGTCAACGGATATATTGCATTATTCATATGTATGATGACCAAGACTGTACACTTTGAGCTGGTGAGCGGTCTTACAACCGACGCATTTCTGGCTGCCTACAAGAGGTTCATAGCCCGCCCAGCACATTGTCGTCAGATACATAGCGACAACTGAACCAATTTTATTGGCGCAAAAAGAAAACTAGGCAAGGATCTTCAAGCATCAATTGCGAAAAGCACGAAACGGGCTCTAGAAATAACAGCCAATGACGGTACAGAATGGAAGTTCATACCACCAGCAACCCCACACGTGGGAGGCCTATGGGAAGCAGGTGTTAAATCCGTAAAAAGGCATCTCAAGCGAGTCTTAGGCGAAGCTCTGTTAGCCTACGAAGAATTTAGCAATGTATTATCTCAGGTCGAATCATGCCTTAATTGAAGACCGATCGGGCAGCTGTCAGCTGATCCCACCGACCTAGAGCCATTCACGCCAGGGCATTTACTAATTGGCGGACCGCTGCTAGCACCTCCTGAGCCAGACAGGACAAACCGAGTGCTTTACGAAAGATGGAAAACTGTGACAAAATTACGGCAGCATATCTGGAAAAGATGGTCGCAGGAATACCTAAGCTAACTTTTAATTTCATGCGGGGGTGTCGAATCCATTTTGCTCTACCATCATTATTTCTGTGCGTTACAAACGGAATGACAAACTGAGTATACCCTATAGATTTCACCTAGAGTATAAAAATGGGCTAAATCGGGTAACCTCCGCTTGGTTTTGTTTTCGCTACATATTTGGAAACTTTCTGAGAACGCGTCGACGTGGAGAGCTTAAATTTTGTACACGGAGTTTTCATGAAAATTTGCAAATACAAGTTGAAAAATGGTTTTCACTATATATTTGGGCAGTGCCTCACGCGTCGACGTAGAGAGGTGAAATTTTGTAAACGGGATTTTCTTAAAAAAAATTATTTAAGTTCAAAAATGGAACCAACCGGCCAACTCCTTCGTAGAGTTGTACAAAAAATTTGCTACTTGGTGCTTTCATAACAATGGTAAATAAAATTTCAAAAATGGACGAAATTGGGTTGCCCCTTCTTAATGGTGTCACACAAAACTTTTGTTTTTCACTATATACATGGTAGCTGTATGAGAAGGCTTCGAGGTGGAGAGCTCATATTTTGTATACGGCGTTTTCATAAAAGTTGCAAATACAGTTGCAATGGAACCAATCGGGCGACTCCTTCGTAGGGTTGCCATACCAAAATTTCGTGTTTTACTATATAGTTGGGCACTACATGAGAACGCGTCGACGTAGAGAGCTACACTCCCCCACACATATGAATGCAGACACACACCCAGAATGAAACTCTAGACTAGGGAATCGCGCGACTGACTCAGATAATAGCTTAGATATGACTTATCTCTAACCACCCAACTGCACCCCACCCATCTAGATATCTATATTTTCGCCGCCGGGCTCCCACTAGTAATAATATATAATTATATAATATAATACAAACCTTGTATAAACTTGTCTCCTGCGTCTGTTCTATACTCCTATTACTACGTGCACAAAACTATTTTTTTTAACAGGTAAACTGGACAGATATCTGTTCAATTCAAATTTTACTGGGCAGATTGGCAGACGATTTTCCAAAATTTGCCAGATCAAAAAGTGGCTGATTAAACATGCGGCAGACGTCTGGGCATTTTTGAGTGCCACACGTTGTCGCCAGATATCTGTCTATATCTGTTACCGTGATTACACGTATCTACCCACAAAAATGGGCAGATATATGGCATTCTTTCAGATCGTTTAGGAGCACCTTTACACTTGCTGTTAACTTCAACGAGCAACAAGGAGAACTGGAATCTTGCGTCTTGCCGGGGAATTAAACTTATATATGCATCCCAACAATAGTTCACAGCATTGATGGAGCTCCGTCCTGCGTCATCGACGACATTTATATGAGCGCCTCCCAAAAACAAGCTGGAACATACACCATATGCAGCTGAATGACATCATCTGGAAGGCACTCATGACGAAAAATACATGGCTTTAAGGTTAGAGCAATCATTTGCAAAGGGGGGAGAACGGAAATTCGACTTAATACCACAGGCATCATCCGCCTTGATGAAGATCAGCATGTGTATACTTATAAGTATATAATTCATGGTAATAAATTAATTAGACTTCAGAATAAGAAAGGACCTACTTCCAAGTGTTTTATTTCACTGAAACATGAAGCTCTTCCACAATCCAACAATCCGACAACAGATCGGTAATTGCTAATTAGGAATTAACACACCGTTGATTCCAGCATTTTATATTGCAGATCTGTACAACTAGCTATTTGTATACCCTAGATGAAATCTATAGGGTATACTAAGTCGCATGCATGCATGTACTATTCTTTGAGCAATTTTCTTGACATCTAAGGGCCAGAATCGTTGCCTTACTATAGCAGTAAAAAAATTGTGGACCGTATTAGAAGTTCGGTGACTATATGATCCGTAGGTAGAATAATTTGGTATTTTGTGTCCCTTTCCAAATCACTGGGTCTTAATCTGCCTCCTACCCTGATGATGTCAGTTGATTCGTCTTGGAATGGAGAGCGGGTAAGAATGGGGCTTTTCTTGTTAAGCGTGCCTTCCTTTTTCAGACAAAGGTATTCTGTTTTAAAGCTCCTTCTCTGGACGTTTTTTATTATGCAATTTTCCGCCATTTCTATTTCACTTACTGTCAATGCACCTGAAGAACCCATTTGTTTTAGCAATTTACAGTTATTGGCAAATCGAATACAATTTCCAATAATTTGCTGTAACTTGCTAAAAGGATACTTGTGATCAATGATGTTTATGATATCAGTGTAATTCTCTCTTGACGTATTTGTTATAAATGCAAATCGTCGCGCTTTTGCTTCAGATGCTTCCGAGTTTATATTAAAGCCGCCTGTTGGCCATTTGGCTTCCTTTTCTTAGAAAAATAGTGGCTTCATTTTAGCGGAGCTATTTTAGATTTTGAACAAAGTAGTCTCACAAAGATTTGACCAAAGTTTATCAATTTATCGAATGTAACAGCATGCACCATATGCTAGGGTTCTGCTGTCTGAGAAGTCCTGAAGTTGAATTTGTTCTGCTTCTGGTATGATCACTGCTCGGGGAATCTTTATTGGCCCTACTTCTTCAAGACTTTGTTTGAAAGACATCCATTTATGCATTAGATGTGTTGGAATTTCTTCGTCCCAAGTCATGGTTGACATCCACAACTCGAAGAGATTCTCTAAGACCACTACTGGCGCAATGAGACCAAGCAGTCAAATAGGTGGGCAACGTCGGATAATGCAATTCTCTTGGTTATTTAATCTGATTTTTCTGAATTTACATGGCATTGGAATCTATCCTCCTTTGGCTGCCAAACCAGGCCTAGTGCTTTTATTACCTCTGTACTATTGAGTATTGATGTGCAAGGTTTTCTCCCTATAACACCACTGAGTATAGCTGAATGATTAGCACAAAATTCAAAGTGACCACCTTTCAGTAAGGTGATCAATTCAGTTTTGAGTGCTTTCACCTTGTCTAGGGTTTCTGCTCCAGTCAGTATATCATTCATGTATATGCTCAATTGCAGTGCTTCTAATGCTAAAAAAAATGTATCCTCTCCATCCAGTGCCAATTGCATTAGACAGCGAATAGCCAGAAATGGAGCTGAGGCTGTGCCATACGTGATCTTGTTTAGTAGTACTGCAGTAGTAGTGATTCACGCCATAATATTGGAAATCTCGTAATTATGGTGCATAAATCTGGCTGATGTGGTTTTTGCTGATCCGTCGAAGATAACTCTTAGATTTTTCGAAGAGCTTTCGGGTTTAAGAACCCCATGATGTGGTAGGAAGAAATGACACTTTGGTGGACTTTCAAAATTGATGCGCTCCATTTGTCCTAATGCTTTATATTCTTGTAAGAATTCAGCGAATATTTTTGGTAAGCTTACGTTCCAGAGACAGGAATCGTTTGCTGGCTACTTGAAGTGAGTCTCCCAGACAAACCGAATGCTTAGCTAAAGGTAATTGAACCATGAAAGGTTTTTTGAAGTGCTCCTCACATTCTACCTCCACCTTCGTAAGCCGCTTCGTCGAAGAGTCGTGTTGTTCAATTTCCCAAAATTGCTGGACTTGTTACTCTAGTTTCTTTAATGATGGTTGCGATGCTATGCAACAAATGTGTCTTGTAGGAAACGATTCTGGCAGGTTCCCGGAAACATCCCAACCTACTTCAGTATTTTGCAATATAGATTGACCATAATATAATTTTTGTTGCCCTGCCTTCAGAAGGTCGTAGTAGAGTTCTGCTCCTATGAGAATAGAACTTCCTTGAGGATTATAAAACACTGCATCCGCTGAAACTATGCTGGAAAGCAGCATAAATGGTTTTGTGTCAACGTAAGCTGTTGGTTGCCTTTCACCTATTTTTGGAAAAATCATGGCATCAATTGTGATTAATTAATCATTCACTCTTGATTGGATGGTTATGGAGGTCTTGTGTTTTGCTGACGTATCTAAGTGTCCAACAGCGCTAATTTGTATGTCAGTCCTAGTGCGCTTCAGGCCTAGTTCGTTGACCATTTGTTCGGTGATGAAATGGAGTTGTGATCCTGAATCCAACAAAACTTTGCATAGTAATGGTACTCCTGAAGTATTTGCAGCGTAGACAACTGTGTTGTGACTCAGCTGCCCAATGCCCCGAATCACAACCATAAGGTCCATGCACCAATATATTGCCCTATGCAATATATCGATGCATTACAAAGTTGACCCTGAAAATTAATTTCAATTTAAATTTCATTAAAAACTCTATCAAAATCCAAAATGCATTTAGAAATGCATTCCCACATTATAACAAAATGCAATTTAGCATAAATTGCATTTTGTTATCAGACACACATTCCACTCACACTGCACACTTATCTACATACAGTGTCTTCTTACTTTTTTTTCCGTATGTACTATGTACATACGTACATTACAAACTTCCTCCAATCTAATTGTTTGTACATACATACATACAATTATCAAAATTATTCGCGCCCTCTTAAAATTAATATTTCAAGACGGGCGCACAAGTGCATATCGGATTACCGTTTTGCATTGATGCATACAACTCGCATCAAAGAACTTTTGCATTTTCTCACGTACGTTTTTTCAACGTCGTGAGAAAAGAATAAGAAGATAAAAAAGCTTTTGAAAGTGATTGTGAAAGTGATATTTAACAAAAATTGTTAAAAGTTCTGAATGAAATAGTTTTAAGTGCACATTATATAGAGAATAATTAAAATAGTTACAAAGAATTGTTCAAAGTTTACAATATATTAACAATAATCAAGCTATTGTCACAAGTGAAACGGCTAAAAGTGTTTATTACTGTAGCTACTACTCAAGTACATGTAAAGGAAAACAAAAAATAAAAAGTAAAAACTTAAACTTTCGCTGTGTTTTTAAGTAGCCAAATTTCCTCTTAATAATATTACCTTCGATAACTACTTTCTGGACGTACCAGGAAGCACTTGGCACCACGACGTGTTGTGACTCAGGGATATAGAATAATCCTAATTTCGGAGTTTCGAAGCTAGTTTCAATGGTTGTGTGCTCTCTCCATTGAGCACGGCACACGAAACCTCAACAATTGGTGGCAGCGGTGTTCGCACCAAAATATTCAAATCAGTGCTAAAAAAAAATAATAAAAAAATCTGCGCCACAACAACTAGTGGCAGCGGACCCAAAAACAAAATCAGTGCCTATAAATAAAAATTAAAGCAAATAAAGCAAAATAATTTCGTAAAATAAAATTTAACGGTCGAATATAAACAAATAAACTAAAAAGAAATTTTTAACTAAAATAAATAAAAATAATTATTTTTCTTAAAATAAAAGAAAAAAATAATAAAATAATACCTACCTAAAAAAAAAACAAAGAAAAAACAATTATATCCCGGGTACCCAGGAGGTACTTAGAGGCGTGAAAAGTTTAAGCGCCTAAGCGCCCACTGTGGGACCCAAGGAGGCTTCATCCCTGCCTCACTAAGATGATTCCCAGAAGGAAGGAAGACTGCAAGAAATCGTCACCCAGGACGCGTGACGTATATTCATCATCTTCATCCTCGACAACATCCAGCATCAACCACAACAAAAGATATAGAGAAGGAAGGAAGACTACCAGGAGACGTCAGCCAAAACACCCAATACAACCATCATCAACATCATCAGATATACAACACTATCTGCATCATCCAGCAGAAGAAAAAAATCTATTCAATACAAGGAATAAAAACAAGGTAGAGAATAATAACTATATCCCATTTTTTTTTTAATATTATTACAAATTGCGTTAATCAAACTACAATGGTATATATATAAGAATATGTTGTAGAGAAACGAAAACAAGAAGACCAAAGCATTTTTTCTCCGTTCTGCCAAATAAAATTTTCCTTTGTTTTCCTTTTTTTTAATTGCTGTTCCTAGAAGCGACCTCTGCGGCAAGACTTCGTGAGCTTGCTGGCCAGAGGACTTCGAACAAAATCAATAATCGATCCCCTGCAATAGAGCTTCATAGGCCTATTGACCAGTGTAAAGATTTTGGTTGGAATTAGCGATTTATGCTACAATACTTTTCCCTTTTTATTAATCAAATATTATACTAAAATTTCTCTGTTTTGAAAATCCCTAAATTTATCCGATTCTTATTGTTGTTTTTTTTTATATATATTTAATTCGGACATTTTATTTAAACATACATTTTTTTTATTATAATACAATTCCTTTTCCTTGGTATTGAAACTTTATTTAAACCCTTCTTTTACTCTACCTCTCACAATAATCTACCACGACCTTATTATTCCCAAAAGAGTACGCAAATTTAATTTCCAAATTTAATTAAACACATAACAACAGGTGACAGACGGAATAAAAACCATAAGAGTTTTTCTACTAAATAAATATAAAACTATTTCTTTTTACTTTTCCCTTGTTGACAAATTCCACAATTCCTATGTGTTTTTCCCAATTTTTGCAAAATTTACTTAAACATAATTATCTCCGCACAACGAATTTTGCTACCTGTTTATTGTTGTTGGGAGGACTTAAACAAAAATTTTTTTTTTAACATTTCTTCCACAACTAATTAATTAATTTCCAAACAAAATATAATCAATTAAACATGACTGATGTAAACAAATCTTTCGATGAGCTTTGCTTGTCACAACTCCCAAAAATGACAGAAATTAGACAAATTCTGGCCGATTATCACAGAGCGAATAAAAGTAAAAGGACTTCAGATTTTACTTCTGGAAAACTCCAACAGTTGGAAGAACTATGGGCTTCATTTGAAAAAATTGAAACCCTGATTCAGGATCATTATGAATTCGATGAAACTCATAATTATTTCAAACAGTCATGCTATGACAAGACAGAGGATTGGTATAATCTTACCAAGGTAACTCTATCTGATAGGCTGAAGTCCATATCAATTCACACAGAACGCACAAATAACCCCTTTTACATTTCACTCCCCAAGACTTCGCAGAAAACAACTGCAGCTGACACCCAAGACAATACAGACAAGGATCAGTCAAATGCAATACGGTTCAAATTGCAGGATCACAGGCAAAAGTCTATATCACGAATTATACAATCGATCAATTCTAATTCATTATCGACTACAATCCAGACATATCTGACACAAAAAATTAATTCATTGCAAAAATACTGGGATGATTTTGAGGACACGCATAATGAAATAATTTCATACACCGGCCCTAATGATTTGGCGCATGATTATTTCAAAAATGATGTTCCAAAATGTAACAAATAATACAACTAATTTCAGGGAAAATCATAATAATGTCTCCTTTAGAGACCAATTTACCTCCTTCCTATAAGAAGCTAGGTCACTTATTCCCAATTTTAGTGGAAATCCAAAGGATATCCATAAATTTGTTTCAAGTTGCGATGATATTTACACAACAACATCAACGGAAAATGAAAGGCACTCCCTCCTTAGCTTAATAAGGAGTAAATTATCTGCAGAGGCATATGATGTATATAGGTACAATCAAATTTCAGACTGGCCTGAATTGAAATCTATTCTGCAACAAACTTTTGAATTAAAAATTCCCAAATCTACTCTGCAATCTCAATTAAACAATTGCAAGCAAAGAATAGGAGAAGATGTAAAAGATTTTCTACAAAGACTTAGCACAACTCTATCCAAACTAAATGAGGCATCGCACTCATATACAAGTGATAAAATTCTTTTAAAATCACTTTTAAAAGATAATGAATGTCAAGCAGTGAGAGCTATAGAGGACGGACTATCCAATCCACAACTACAGACTTTAGCAAAAGTCCAGTCTGATAAATCTTTCGCTTCACTAAAGTCACATATCCTAGAGCACGCATCACGTTTGGAACGAAGACAATCCAATTTTCAAACGAACTACAAAGTAAACCCACCCTTTCAAAAGAATACGAATCTCAATCTGCATTGTTTCAAATGTAATGGACTGGGGCATGCTGCGTCAAGATGTCCAGTCACACAACGCTCAACGCAAGATCTAAACGCAATTCCAAGAACAAACTCGCAATTACAACGCCCTACAGATTTCAATAGGGTTACATTTACAACTCCGACACAAGCGCTTACATGTCGATATTGTCATCGGATGGGACATTCTATCGAAGAATGTCGCACAAGAGTGGCGAACAACAATCGTTCTGGCAACAATCAGGGAAATCAAAACAATTTCCAGAAGGTGAGCAATACTCCACCAACAAACACGGCGGACAGACATCCTCAAAATAGCAACTGGCAGTAGCCAGTATTCCGAGAAAGTCGAACTTCACCGTCGAGATATAATAATGCCAATATCTCGGCTAGGTCACCTTCTCCAAATAGGAAGAATAGTCGAACTTCATCGGCATCTAGGCAGGGAAACTGGATTCAGCGGGGGGTCAATTTCGGCAACCCCTCGCAGATAGAAACAACGGCACAGATTCATCGAAATCCCGAGGCAATATCGACAGGAAACTAGACAAAAATAAATCAATACATATCCCCGTCCAAATAAATAAAAATTCACTAATGCTTTCCTTGCCTGTCGACATCTGTTCTGCTCCGAAGCTTACCTTTTTGATTGATACAGGAGCAGAGATCAGCTTAATAAAACTCCATCCACTGAAACCAGACAGTATCTGCTACAGAGATGCTGTCTGCAATATAAATACTTTGTTTACAGAGTCAACTTCTACAGAAGGACTCATTTTCGCGAAATTATCTCTGGAATTTGCACAAAATAACTCCATCCTAGAACACCCATTTCAAATAGTGGGAAATAACTCCATCCTCTCATACGATGGCCTGCTTGGTCATGATTTTTTATCTCGATACAATGCGAGTATCAACTATAAAAATAAATTCATTTCTCTGGAAGTTAATGAATCTGATTCATCTTATCCATATGAACAATACTATTCAAATTACCCTTATGTTTATTTGAAAAGCGAAAACCCAGAAAAGAGGTCTCGAACTAAAAGTTTATTATATACGGAGATAACGTTCTCCAATAAAAATATTAATACAATCCCATCTCCATCAACTGCTTTACAAAGCAATAACAATCGATCTCTATCCAATACTCCAACAGAAGTGAAGACCAAAAATAATGAAAATCTATCTTCATCTATAGCCAGAAAAAAGGCTGAATTAAATAAAATTTTATCTCCATCCAAGGCTTCACAAGATATGAAGCAACAACATAAAAGTATATCTCCATCTACAGCCGCACAAAAGGCTAAATATAATAAAATTCTATCTCCTTCATCAACAAATTCACAAAAAGCGAATTCCAGAAATGGATCAGAAAAGAAGTCAAAGAACTTCAATAAAGTTTTATCTCCTTCAAATTCAATCGAGTCGGAATCATCGAATAACTCCTTCCAAATTCCACAAAAGTTGGAATCATATCTCCTTCCAATTAAAAATCCGAAAGAATCGGATAAATTCAATAAAATTAAAATACCGGCTCGATCAGAATATATTATTGAAATTCCAACTCCTTCTATTCAAAATCAATCGGTCTGTTTCAAGAAGGAAATAAGGCCAGGTTTATTTCTTGGAAATTCGATAGTCAAACCAGTCAACGGTATGGCAAAAATCCTAATCCTCAACACAAATGAGGAGGACGCCGATCTGGCACCTTACGAGGTGAACCCAGTTTACCAAGACTTGGACGACTTTGTGGTAATCTCCACAGACTCTGACAGAGATCCAATTAAGGGCAGAATAAATAAACTGCAAAACCTTATCAAATTGGATCACTGTAATTCAGAGGAATCTGAGAGTATTCGCAATATCTGTAGGGAATTCAACGATCTCTTCTTCATAGAAGGGGATTTCCTATCTTATACAGATGCGATTACTCACAAAATCGAGACACTCCAAGACAAACCGCCCATCTATAACAAGCCTTATCGACTTCCCGAAGCAAGCCGAACTGAGATAAACCGGCAAATACAAGAAATGCTTGAGTCAGACATCATCAGACCCTCACATAGTCCCTGGAATTCTCCACTTCTCCTGGTTCCTAAAAAACCAGATGAGAATGGAAACAAAAAGTGGCGAGTAGTGGTAGACTTTCGTCGTATTAACGACATTACTATTGGCGATGCGTACCCACTGCCTAATATCACTGATATATTAGACCAGTTGGAGAAGTCGAAATATTTTACCACACTCGACTTAGCCAGTGGATTCCACCAGATAAAAATGGACTCGAAGGACAGGGAGAAAACTGCCTTTAGCACACCCTATGGCCACCACGAATACAATCGTATGCCATTTGGTTTAAAAAGAGCCCCTGCTACTTTTCAACGAGCCATGAACAATGTTCTATCTGGACTTCAAGGCATCTATTGCTTCGTATACATGGACGATATTGTAGTCCATGGATACAATCTCAAAGACCACAATTCCAGACTCACAGCAGTATTTAGCCGCCTTCATGATTTCAACCTCAAACTTCAACCCGACAAGTGCCACTTCCTAAGAAAGGAAATTATGTATTTAGGGCACATAATTACAGAAAATGGAGTCAAACCAGACCCTGCAAAAATAAAATCAGTTCAGTCATATCCCAGACCCAAGAAGGAAAAAGATATCAAAGCCTTCCTTGGTTTCGTCGGCTACTATCGCCGCTTCATCCCAAATTTTTCGAGAATAGCCAAACCACTCACAAATCTTTTGAAAAAAGATACGCCTTTCAAGTTCGACGCAATCTGCGACGAGGCATTTTGCGAATTACGAAATAAATTAATTTCGGCACCAATTCTATCTTATCCTGATTTCGGCAAAGAATTTTTTGTCACCTCCGATGCCAGTGACTACGCTATCGGAGCAGTCCTTTCTCAAGTTATGATCAAGGAGATCATCCAATCGCCTACGTGAGTCGAGTTCTCAATGGTGCAGAGACTCGTTACTCAACAATAGAAAAAGAGCTCCTAGCTATCGTTTTCGCAGTTGAGCAATTCAGACCATACGTTTATGGTAGACAATGTACAATTATAACTGGCCATAAACCATTAGTATGGCTCATGAATCTGAAAGATCACTCCTCAAGACTGATGAGATGGAGAGTACGTCTTGAGGAATATGACTACAAGATAGTCCACAAATCAGGTAAGCTCAACACAAATGCAGATGCTCTCAGTAGAGCAATTCCGGAAAATTCCGAACATTCTGCAGAGCCAACCACCTTCGTAAATGTGGTAACTAGAAATCAAGCCAGAGCTCAGGCGAATATAAATACTTATTTATTTTTCCCGCGGACGGGAATCGAACCTACACTTGTTAGAATCGGTCAATGATGGAGAAATAAGAGAAATAAATACACCCAGTGTAACTACTCCAAACCCAACTCCATCACCTGTAAACGATTCCTCAGTCATAATAACTGAGACTAATTTTCCTCTTTTACTGACTAAAAATGCGAATCCTAAATTTTTCATCTTGCCAATGCAAGATACAGAGCTTGAAAGAGTGTTGGATACGAAACTAAAATTTTCAGATAAATCCCCACTTTCAGAAACTGAACTGAACTTCTTCAAGAAAAAAGACTCATCAATAATTATATCAAAAACTAATTTACCTTGTCGATCACAAAGAGATAGATCAGACCTCGAAAAGATTTTAACTGAAATCTGCTCATACACAGAAGCAAATCAGTTAAAACAAATAAATATCTCCTTCCCTATATTAGATCCACAGAATCTAATAATTATTAAAAACGCTTTTGTCCAGATCTTCGCTAATGAGCAAATAAACATAAAACTGCATCAGGATTCAATTAAATATTTATCAGACATTAATGACATCGAACAAGTTTTAAAAGATTTTCATTCAATACCGACGGGTGGCCATCAAGGTATTTCCCGTACTATTAAAAGAATCAAAAAGCAATTCTACTGGCCTGGCATGTCAGATGATGTTGTAAGACATGTAAGGAAATGTAAACTTTGTCAGGTGAACAAGGTATCCAGAAACCCTAAAATTCCAATGAAAATCTCGAGTATTAGCTCCAAACCTTTCGAAAGAGTGTACCTAGATGTTGTAGGACCTCTCCCAATTTCTCATTCTGGAAACAAATACATCCTTACATTTCAAGACGACCTTTCAAAATTTTCTGAAGCTATTCCCATAGTCGACACCGAGTCCAAGACATTAGCGGAAGCCTTCACGACAACGATAGTTTGTCGACATGGTATTCCAGAAAGTATCCTCACAGATCAAGGTTCTAACCTCATAAGTGGCATGTTCGCCGAGGTATCTAAATTGCTGAGAATTAAAAGGCTCAAAACTACTCCATATCACCCTCAAACCAATGGTGCGTTGCAGAGAAGCCACAGAACCTTAGCAGAATACCTCCGATCTTATGTAGCAAAAAATCCACAAGACTGGGATACATGGATTCCTTATGCCATGTTTGTATACAATACTACCCCTCATTCGAGTACTAATTATACTCCTCGCGAACTCCTTTACGGAGTCCCAGCCGAAATTCCAAACAATTTGAAATCTTCTCCCACCGTTTGCTATAATTACGACAATTATGCAAACGAGCTAAAAGCGCGTCTACAGCATAGCTTCAAAATAGCTAAAGACATAGCCATGGCAAACAAAGAAAGATCAAAACTACAATATGACAAAAATTCCGTCCAAAAATCTTTTATGGTTGGCGATAAAGTCCTACTTAAGAGCAGGGTCAGAGATAATAAGTTCTCACCACTATGGTCAGGTCCGTATGAGATAATGGAGATTGATTCCCCCGAAAATTCTACTATTAAAATCAATAATAAAAACAAAAGAGTCCATAACAATGACCTAAAACTGTTCTCGGAGTAAAGACTTCATCATCTTCAAATATCATTCACAGATATTAACATGGTGTCATCTTACAGGTTTCCAAAATGATGCATATAGCATTCATTCTAATTTTCATCCCCATAATCTACGGCTCAGGAATAGAGGTAAAGCAGCTAAATGCTACTGCAGGCATTTACTTCGAAGAGATTGGCATAGCCAACCTCTACTGCAACGAATGGAAAATCGTCACCTATTACGACCTAGTGAATTTTAAATCAGAATTAAGGAATATCCAGTTCATCGCACAGCAAATAACAGCAACCTGCCAGAAACTCAATAGCAATTCAGCGATGGCCCACAGCTGCAATGGTACGTTACTGCATATCAATCTTATTATAGCAAACATAGAATACAAAAATATGTTACTTGTGACCCAAAGTAGACAACAAAGGGCCTTATTTGATGCGATAGGATCAATCTCCAAAGCTCTCTTCGGTACATTAGACGAAGATGACGCCAAAGTTTATGATGAGCAAATCCGTAACCTCACCCTAAACCAAAACTCCCTCATATCACTTATGAAAAGCCAAACCGCGATAGTCGAAGCAACCGCAAACATTTTCAACAAATCTAAAGCCGCAATTGAAAAGGAATTCATGGTTATGCATAAAAAGTTAATTTCAATACAGATAGCTACTTCAATAATGGAAAACAGAACATTGGATAACAAAATATCCATCGAAATTGAATCACTTATTTCACTCGTTTCGTTAATGGCATTCAGATACCAAAATACCCAGTGGGAATTAATAGATATTTTAACAGATTCCAAGCATGGGAAATTCCATCCTACACTAGTATCACCGAAAAATATTGAGGAGCTTTTACCAAAGATCAGGCAAGAATTACCAAATTCACTGATGCTTCCTATAAATTCCAGAGACAATATTTTATCACAATTTTACAAATTGAGTACAATAGCAGCGAATATTTTCAATAATAAATTAATTATCGAGCTCCGAATTCCACTTCCATTCAAGGAACCATACCAATTATTCAAAGTAATGCCATTACCCACACTCCTTAACGGATCATTCGTATATATCGAACCAGCAAAGGAATATATACTAATAGACTAATATCGTGAGCACTATGTTGAACTAGCATTACATGATATCCATAATTGCGCAACGTGGGATCATATGCATTTCTATTGCAGGATATCATCACCGATCCTTAACGCAAATACAAAAGCAAACCAATGCGAAGTAAATCTGATAAAAACATCCTAACATTAGAACAAGATTATTATTGGAAGCAATTAACGCAGCCGAACGCTTGGCTTTTCTCCTTAAAAGAATCCCTAGACATAGATGTAATTTGTGAAAATTCGATCAATTCAAAAAGCCTGCAAGGAACAGGAATAATGTATATTAATCCCGGTTGCTATGTTTGCAGCAAGGAACTCATCTTGCACGGACATAGCGTAAAAGTTTCCAAATTCAATTCCCATTTTATCCCAACAATAAGCATTTCCATAATAATACGGAATATGACGTCTTCTCCCATGGAAACGTTTATAGAAACAAATCCCTTAAATATTACAACAAACACGGATCTAGAGAAACTTCTCGAATCAATTCGTTTCCAAAAATATCAAGAAGAAATTCCTTTAAATCCTATAAACAATCACCATATTCACCACTATATAGTGTCGTACCTGACAATTGCCTCAATTATCTTTATTCTATGTGTTCATCTGTATATTAAATACAACACAAAAACCCATAACTCAAAAAAAATAATACTTCCTGAACATAAACAGGAGAATGTGCCTACTCCGGCACCGAGAGAATCAAAATTCAAAATAACTCCTGCACCACAAAGTAAAACCACAGAAACCGTTTAACTTACGGACAATAATAAACGAACCACACTAACATTTTCTCATCCAATTTTTACCATTTCCAACAACCCCTATCCCCATCCGAACAATCTAATGCACTCTATAATGAAAGAATATGAAATCATTAATATAAAAATGTTAAACGTAGAAAAAAAGGGAAAGTTTAATGTTTAATTTTTAGGTAATTTGTATATGTATATATGTACCAATATAAAAAAAAAACATTCTTCGCGACTAGAATAGAAGCAGGGTTTTTTGAAAAACACATTTTTTATTTAGACTAATAATAATAAATAAATAAATAAGACAATAAAAGTATACATAAAATAAAAGCTTAAGATCTATAAGAGTTAATATATGCACAAGATCTTAAATCTTTATTATGTGTTTTTTTTTTGCAAGAAAAAAAAATAGAAAAAAAAAACAAATAAAATAAACCTTATTAGTATGTACTGTAATAAATAGAAGTCAAAAACAAATTATAAGTAGGTACATAGTATATCTAATTCTATTAAGAAAAAATAATAATATAAAAATAAAATCAATTAATTGTATGTAGTGCATAGTATATATATATATTGATGGGCAATTTCACCTCTCAGATACAACTACTAATCTTTAATGTATAAAATTTATTTTACTTTATTCCTGTAATTTTATGTAATTATGAATACCTGCATTCACCAATTTTTATAAGACATATAACGTATACGCATGGCTTAATTTTTGAATCGAAAGAAAGTTTTCTTCCCCGAAAGAATAAAACTTTCTTTTCCCCAGGGGGGAGGGATGTTGTGACTCAGCTGCCCAATGCCCCGAATCACAACCATAATGTCCATGCACCAATATATTGCCCTATGCAATATATCGATGCATTACAAAGTTGACCCTGAAAATTAATTTCAATTTAAATTTCATTAAAAACTCTATCAAAATCCAAAATGCATTTAGAAATGCATTCCCACATTATAACAAAATGCAATTTAGCATAAATTGCATTTTGTTATCAGACACACATTCCACTCACACTGCACACTTACCTACATACAGTGTCTTCTTACTTTTTTTTCCGTATGTACTATGTACATACGTACATTACAAACTTCCTCCAATCTAATTGTTTGTACATACATACATACAATTATCAAAATTATTCGCGCCCTCTTAAAATTAATATTTCAAGACGGGCGCACAAGTGCATATCGGATTACCGTTTTGCATTGATGCATACAGCTCGCATCAAAGAACTTTTGCATTTTCTCACGTACGTTTTTTCAACGTCGTGAGAAAAGAATAAAAAGATAAAAAAGCTTTTGAAAGTGATTGTGGGTACCTGGGTGCAATTTTCCCAAACCTCGGGGAGTTCGTTTTTAACCCGTCTCGGAGTCGCCTCGCGAAGTGTATCAAAAATATTTAACAAAAATTGTTAAAAGTTCTGAATGAAATACTTTTAAGTGCACATTATATAGAGAATAATTAAAATAGTTACAAAGAATTGTTCAAAGTTTACAATATATTAACAATAATCAAGCTATTGTCACAAGTGAAACGGCTAAAAGTGTTTATTACTGTAGCTACTACTCAAGTTACATGTAAAGGCAAACAAAAAATAAAAAGTAAAAACTTCAACTTGCGCTGTGTTTTTAAGTAGCCAAATTTCCTCATAATAATATTACCTTCGATAACTACTTTCTGGACGTACCAGGAAGCACTTGGCACCACAACGTGTTGTGACTCAGGGATATAGAATAATCCTAATTTCGGAGTTTCGAAGCTAGTTTCAATGGTTGTGTGCTCTCTCCATTGAGCACGGCACACGAAACCTCAACAACTTCTGTGGCTTACGTTACATTTGAAGGTAGATTAGCGTGTTGGTTAAGGAGACCTGTGTTGGAACTCAAAGTAAGGGGCAGCGGCTATTTGTGCATGTATTTGTAGTCCCGTGTTATTGGTTGTTGGTGTGTGGTGTTTTTGATGATGAAGTAACGTGTTATGACGCTGATTGCAATTAGCACAAGATCGTGCCTTACACTGTCATAATGTGTGGTTGGATCTGAGACAATTGAGATATAGTTGAAGTCTTTTAATCGTTTGCATTCGTTCGCTTGAAATCAATCTTAGAAATTTACTGCAATTAAAGATCTTGTGTCCACTTGAGCGACCATAAATGCAGATGGATTTCTTCGTTCATCTTTTCATAACACTGTTTCTAGCTGATGGAAACGTGTTTCAAGAAATTCGAAGAAGTATTTCAGCGTCTGGGTGTCTCTTGGGCTCTTAAGACTCTATTCTTAAGCCTTTCGGCTTTCCTTCTCCAACTTCTGTAATAGAATGTGTACCATTATAGGGTCCCAATTCTCGGTTTGAATGTCCAAGTTTCCAAATTCCAATAGACATGCATTTTGCACTCTTTAGCAGTATCATGCAATCGTTTTAATCCAGAACAGCTGTCGGCTGATAAGATCGTTGAGACAGTAGATCATTTAACAGAGCCGTAGGGAGAGATCTTTTGTTGTGATATCTATTTCGTGATATATCCCAAGCAGCTTTATAATTATAATCTGTTGCTTGCAGGTTACATATAAGTTTGCTTGCTTCACCAGTCAGATTGGCCTTTAAATAAAAACATTTTCTGAACTGATCCAATTGGCTGATGGTGAATGAGTTGCACAAACAAGTCCTGAAACTGCTTCCATTACATATAACTGCCATCAAAAATTGGAAGTGTTGTCTTCGGAAGTTTACACTAAGGAGAGACATTGCTGTTCTTAAGATGCTCTTCCAAACTTATCTTTATGTTGAATCACTAAGTCAGAGAATGAATCTGAATTATAATTGTATTGATTGCAATGAGCCATGATTTCCTTATTTCAGCCCAACAGTCGCTAATTGCGGTGATTTTATTTATCAGGTAGATTTTGGTAGGCTGATCTTGTCCTGCTCGATTGATTTAAGTAGTTTATTTAATGCCTGCATAGTGGCCTGCTGTTGCCTGATTTTGTTCTGTTGGCGGACATTAATGTCGGTTTCTGCTCCACTTCTGTGAATCTCTGTCGGTTCTATGAAACCGCTTGCCTCTGACGCCGACTCTAAACGATCTATTATCTTTTGTACGAACTTGTGATATTGCTGTTGGACGCTGTCAAAGTATGTTTTGGTAAAATACAAATTTTCTTGGTTCTCATCTACTAACTCTCTTAGTTCGCTGTCATTTTGAACGATGTTAGTCCACTGTTCTTCTAGATCTAGACTCTGCTTGTATTTGATTGTATTATGAGTGGACCTGCGTTCCGTTCTTTCTTTGGTGAAGTTTTCAAACAGCTGAATGATGGCCTTCCCAATGCTTGTTTGAGTCGACATTAGCTTTTTTATGTTAGACATGGTATTGGTATTCGACGACCTTGTGCTGACTTGTTATGATGCTGCTCTTGATTGGGTTTGTAGTGAGCTTCTATGGTCGTCTGTAATAGCTGCTGGCAATCTTTTATTGTTAAAAATTGCTTGGATGTTGCTTGGCGACTGGCCTGATCCGTGAGAAATGGTGCGGGTTATACTTCCTCTGAATATCCTGCTGACAGTCCCTTTTTGTTAGACTGTCCTGATTCTTGATAAATGGTGCTGAATGTGTTTCTCCCGGATATGCTGCTATCTGCCTCTTTGGTTAGACTGCCCTGATTCGAGAACTATGATGATATAGATACACCCTTCTGAAAGAAATATAAGTACTAGTAATCTTTATTTAAAATTACCACTGTGTTCCTTAAGCAACACTTGTTCAAACATTGAATAAAAGTCCTGTCACGGTTGCCAAATGCTTAGTGATGAAAAAAAAACGCTAATGTTTATTGCCGTTTAATTTTAACAAGAATAATTTTTCTTAACAAATTAAATTATTTAATTACATATTTTAAGTCTAGTCAGCATAAAGATCTCATGGGAAAGAATTTGAAGTGAGACACTTTTGTTTATCATTAAGTCGGTAATTGTGAAAATGCAATCTGAGATTTTTGTTTGTCTCTTAATTTTCCCATGGGAAGCAATTATGCTAAAGTAAATGCATACTTATGTACATATTTGATGATAGTATGATAGCATAACAACAACCATAATATTATTGATTATTTTTCTATGTTTGTAATCGGAAAAAAGTAAGCTGCTTGTTGTACCAGGCGCAGCAAAAGCATGGTATAGCGCGTACCCCTTCCATGCTCATCCCGTGCCCCCGGGGATCGCGTACCACTTTTTGGGAAACACTGATCTAGGGTATCATAAGAATTGGTCTTAGACCAATTCTAACTTTTTTACTTGGTAATGACTATATTAGTTTAATAGTTATCATGCGAACACACTGGACAAATCCGAAGGGACAAACTGTGTCTCCATTTACACCGATTTCACATCGGCATAAGTATGCGTCATTTGAAATAAAGTAGCATTTGACATTAATAAATGTCCTATTTGATAGCAACTTGCATACATCGTATGGGCAAATTTATTGTAGAATTGTACAAGCGTAATGATTCTAATTGACCACTACCGATTGCCATTAGATTAAAAGAGTAACTAACTAGCATTAAGAGAATTATTGAATGCACATTTTCAGAAAATCTACATCTACATTATGTATGTATGTACATATACAAATAGCTAGAGAATTAATTTGAGCAAATTCTGTTATTGATTTGATGTGCTATTGTTCATGATGAACCGCTAGATTGGTTGTCTGCTGCTTAGACTTTCGCCAAATGATTCTTTGCAGATCACAATCCTGTCTGTCCACTAGGATTTGTCGGTACATCCTCTTAACATCTGCTGCGAAAACCACTACATGCTTTCTCCATTTTAGGACTAGTTATAGCAGCCAGATCAGATTGAAGCTTTGGTCCGACTGCTAACTTATCATTTAATGCAAGTCCTCCCCTAGACTTTCGTGATCCATTAAAAATAACACGGAGCGTGGTGCTACTACTATTTCCGTTGATTACACCATGATGGGGCATATAGAAGATGGATGATAATCTATTTTCTTTCTCGTCGCTAGAAAGTGTTTCCATATGAATGAGGCGCAAATAGTCTTCCATAAAGTCTAAAGACTAAAGCCAATGTTTCAATAGAGAAGTCTGTATGGACACAGGATTGAATACATAGTGGGACCATTGACTTAACGCATCCTCCATCGGAATCACCGATTCCTTGAACAGGATTATTAATTCTCTGGCACTGTAACTTTAAGTAGGAAGACACAAACGATGATACAAAAGTAGCTTGCCATCTCTGATCGAGCACTCACTTGTAGGTATTTTTCTGAAGGTGATCGTAGGCGAACTCTAATAGTAGCTGGTAAGACTGTAGAAGGGTTTTGTACTAAATTGACGGAGAGTGTCGTTATAGGTTGTATTGAGGATGTAAAATGTCCAGTTACGTTAACGTCTTTCATGTTTATCCCATCCTTCGGCGTACAATATATGCCCGTGGAAGTTGACGCTTCTTGTGTATTGTGCAGCATCGTGTGGAGTGGTTGATGACAATATTTACATCTATAGGAAGAACTTCACGAACTTCAGTCGCTGAGGTACACTGATTCTATGGAAAAGGGGGCAAAAAAGGAGAAAATGCATCCCATTACATTTTGTACATTTACCATAGTTATTAGTTTTATTTGCAGCTAGATGAACTTTGATCGGTGATGGTTTTACCATGTGCTTTTGATGATAAAATTTATTAACTTTCTTTTGTCGCGTAGAGCTCGCACCTACCACCTCCAGAGTGGTAACACGGTGTTGAAGGAATGCACGCAACTCTGTGAAGGAAAGTAAATTTTCCAAATGCCTTCCAGTTGAGGAATCTAACTTTTGAACTGTTATGAAGACTTATCAGTCATCCATTTATCCACTGAACGTTTTAATTATTCTAAGGCCTTAAGGGCTTAATTCATCGGCTGATTCAGTTTTCATAGACGGTAAAGGTGTTAGGAATCTTAGATTGTACATGACAAGTGAACGTTCATTTTGATAACGCTCGCAGAGAACTTTCCATGCGGCGGCGTAATTACTATCAGTAATAACAAGATTTCAAAAACTTCTTTGGCCTGACCGAAGAGGGTGGTTTTTATACCTTAGATGAAATCTGCAGGGTATACTAAGTTTGTCATTGCCTTGTAACGCTCAGAAATAATTCTAGTAGCGCAAAATGTATTGGACACCCACGCATAACATTAGAAGTTATTTTGATTTTTGCATGTCTGTCTGTCCGTCCGTGCGCTCGATGACTCGAGAACGCGTGTACTTAGAGAGCTGAAATTTTGTACGCGGACTTAGAAAAAAAAAGTAAAATTAAGTTCGAAAATGAGACAAATCGGGTAACTCCTTTGTGGGGTTGCCATACAAAAATTTCGTTCTCTACTATATATTTGGACACTACCTGAGAACGCGTTGACATAGAGAGCTGAAATTTGGTACATAGTGTTTTCATACTAATAGCAAATCAAATTGAAAAAATGGAATAAATCGGACAACCCCTTCTTGGTGTTGCCATATAAAAATTTAGGGTTTTTACGGATACTGTGAAAACGATCAGCCCTAGCCATTTTTATTGTACTACAAATTTCTTCAGAACACGAAATCCTATAAAATTGGTTACAATAATGTGCGACGAACCGTTCTAGAAATATTTGCGAAAAACCACTTCAGAAATCAAACTTGTATAGATCGCTGACCGTACGATATTTTATGAGGGCATGCATCTAGGGTATCATAAGAATTGGTCTTAGACAAATTCTAGCTTGTTAAATAGTAGAGTTTTTGTGAGCCAGTAATACCACGACTCGAAGCGATGAGACTTTGATACAAATCGAAATCGTCCCAGTGTGGTCTTAATCATAAAAAGGGGCAGTTGCCGGTTTAAAAAATGATAAGACAGGTTGATTTTTCAAAATGTCAGACTTTAAGTTTATTTTATCACAATATTCTCTTATAAACTAACCAATTCGAAATCAATTCACTTATATTTTACTAATTACACTACCTCTTATACTATTGTCTCCAATGGCAATTTTATCTCTCAATCTGTAATGAGAGAAAAGGAGCTAGTATTATTAACAACAAAAAAAGTAAGGTTAAGTTGGTTAGAAGGAGCTTCAATGGTCTGCTCATATAGGTTTGGCTGGGTTCAAAAGAAACTTCCACTGGGATGCTGAAAAATCTAGAAATTTAAATATTATTAATAATTCATAATAATTTTAGTAAGATGGGGTGCAATACTTCCCTTATTTTCTGGTTAGTCAAGGCTTATTATGGCTTCAGAACTGCCGATCTGCCTCGTGGCCCAATCAAAACTAGAGTGATTTTCTGCTTTCAGCAGCTTGCTATTTATAGGCAGAAACACAATGGGAATTGTGTCTGCCGGTGGCTTTAACAATGACGCCCGAATAATTGTGTGAAAATTTATACTTAAGTCGCGCTGTGACGTCATCGTGCATTTCGTAATGAGAATGATTTTCTCTGGTTGTGAGCTGCCATTTTGGATGTGTCAAAAGACTTGGAGGCAGCTGATAAATACAGGTAAGGTTTTGTATTTTGAATATTTGTTTATAAATTTATTAATAATTTTGTTCCCTTTTCAGATTTTTGGTTCCTTTGGGACATCGTGGGAATATTGGGATGTAACCTGAGTGTAAGTTTTGCTTTTTAATTGCAGTCTCAAGTCAAATGATCTGAGATTTTTCTATTTATTGATGATCTATTAATGCCCTCCTTTTGTTTTTATTTCTTTTCAGCTGTATATAATGTTTGAAAGGTAGTATGTCATCGTGGGAAAAGTGTGTGAGTTCTTTATATTTTAGTATGTAGTTTAATTATAATTTTAAAGATTGTTCCGCGTCGGAACACTGGCCATTCTTTTAAGTAACCACCAAAGCGTATTAAATGAATTTTTGGCAGAGAAGAAATCGATTGTTCTGATGATGTGATTTAGCTTCGTCCATCATATCTCTTAATTCTGCACCGCCTTCACAGTAAGCGACTTCCATATTAACATAATGATCGTCAACAAAATATTTCTGGCTAAGATCTTTTTCACTTGCTTCTGCGATAAGAGAATCATGATTCAGTTCAAATTTCGCCCAATATCGCTCCAACAACTCCATCCGCGTTTGGAGAAAATTTGCCGTAAAGTTATCTTTACCGGTTTTCTTGGTATTGAGTATGAAATTACTAATGAGAGTCATGTCCTTATTAGTACGATAAGGAAAACTGAAAAAGACTTACCGCAATCACAATAATTTGTACCTCTATATGTGCACACCTACAATTGTAACTATCTGATCACACGATCGATATCTGGCCTATGTATCCATGCCAGACGGAACTATTTTGTCTAAAGCAAACAAACATTTTTTTTAATACCTTCTGAACCACAGTTACTGAGGTCACAAGAATATCTTCAATAAAATCTAAAATATTTTTTATAGGGTGCACTGTTAACTCACAACAATATTTTTTTTTCACGTGTGTCGTTTTTCACAGGCACTTGGACATGGGTGTTTAGCACAAAGATTAATTACAAGTTTTTTTTTCGCGATGACGAGAATGACGCGAACTGATTTTTAGCCCAATTCATGAAAGTCGAGAAAGTCCCGGGTTTCGGCACCAACATGTTTTGTTAATTTTCAGTTAGGAGAATTAATATTGAAGAAACCACGAAAGATTGCGATTTTATATACTTTATTTTATTTTAATTAGGATAAAACGATTACAAGTGTGGCCAAATTTGTTCTAGAAAGGTACAAGCGTAATGATTCTAATAGACCACTACCGATTGCCATCAGATTAAAAGCGTAACTAATTAGCGATAAGAGAATTACTGAATGAACATTTTCAGAAAATCTACACCTACATTGTGTATGTATGTACATATACAAATAACTAGAGAATTAATTTGAGCAAATTGTGTTATTGATTTGATAATCTATATTTCATGATGAACCGCTGGAATGGTTCTCTGCTGCTTCGATCTAAAGACCAGCTTAATTATCGAGTTTTGAAATAAAATATTTAAGAGTACTCTAGAACCTCTTATCTTTATTGAAATTCCGAAGTGAAGAATAATGCTAAGATATTCCTATACTGCAATAAATTAACTACTTAAATTTAAGAATGGAATATAAAGGCCTAGCGTAGAGCACGCACACGTTTTTTTAACAGAATTGAGGACTGATACTAAGATATTTTTGGGGTTCCGTACCCAAAGGGTAACAACGGGAAGCATATTACTAAAACTTCGCTGTCCGTCCGTCCATCACCAGGTTGTATCTCATAAACCGACAGTTGAAATTTTCACAGACTGTGTAGTTCTATTGACGATATAACAACAAATAATAAAAATTAAATAAAATTAAAAATTAAAGGGGGCCCTTATACAAGAAACGTGATTTTTTCGGCGTTTTTTTCCTCGTTTAATTCTCATTCATTATTATTATCATAAGTAGCATTTTTTTTTTCAAATGACAGCATTATTATTATTTTTTCAAATGTCCGTGTGATGTGAATTTGCACATACAATAAACCAACAATTTCCAAATCAACTAAAAATACAAGAATGAACATTCTGCATTCTTGCAATATTCAATTGACCCAAAACCCATCGCTCAATCAATCAATCACAATAAATGCGATCGATTGCATTATTGCAATTAAGCAAAAACATACGCTAAACCAAATATGTCACAACCTAAAGAAGTGACTGTAATTGTTTGCAACCAGCGTAATACGGGCCAAGTATATTGCGTCACATTTTTCTGCCGGAGTTAAGCACATAAGTGCAAATAATCGGTTTCTCCTATCTACTCTACGTTCATCTTGGCGATCCACAACGACGAACTTTCATCTTCACTGTATAACTACATGGTGACCGTGCATATATATATATATGACATATATCTTTTAATTACTGCATGGCGACCGTGATAATTAACCTGTAATCTTCGGACCGTAATAAGAAAAATTAAATCTTTGGACCCCGACAATAACGAACAATGTTTTGACCGTGATAAAGAAGAAAGCAATCTTCGGACCGTGACGATAAGAACCTAGTTAAAGCAAACATCAGACAGAGGCGTTAAGAAGGCAATATTCAATACCTCAGATAACTATTAACATCGAATTTACCAGTTCAACCAATACGTCAGTGCCATCGAATAAATCAATTAATCGAGACGTTTTTCAAGAAGTATAAAAAAAAAACTACAACTTGCTGAATTATCATGGGATCATAACATGCCATAACGTCATATAAAAGTATCTCCCTTCGAATAAATAACGTCAGCTTAAGTAAAAAACCAAAAAAAAAAACAGAAATTAAATCATAATATCTTCTTTCCATAAGCAATAAGTATTAATTAACGTAATGTAAAGATAATTTTTTTTTATATATATATAAAGTAAAGTAAATTGACAGTAAAAGAATATTGTGCGGTAGATAAAAAAAAATGTTTTTGTAGTTTCTTGTTTGTTTTTTTTTTTCCATTACTATAAACATAAACGGTATATTTTTATTGCACCCAGAATGGGAAAAACTAATTCAAAACACCCGGATAATATCGGCGAGATCGTCAACAACCTAATATTAGAAGATACGGTCAATATTGATAATAAGCACATTATTATTCTTTTGGCAATCATAGCAGTTGTGAAGGTAATAGAATTAGTGTACACTCTGTACTGAGGCCACCGAAGGGGGCTTAGAAAAAATACCTTAACAGCCCGGCTCAAAGCACAATCCAGAAATAAACCTGGATGGATAAAATTAATAGAAATGCACGAATGGACCAGTTAAATGAAATAAAGGACGAGTTAAAGAACATTTTAAGTAACTTCAATAAAAGCATAAACGCTTAAGGAAAAGTAAGAGCTTGTGGAAAAACTAGAAGCACAAGCAATAGAGATAATAAAACAAGAAACTACTGCTGAAAAATCATTGAAAATAAAGGAGATTTATACCGACGTCACTCGTCCTGTCATACGATGGAAAAGTAGAAGAAACAGAAGCTTTCATCGAATCAATAGAATTGCTGGATGAGCTTACGCCAACAGATTAGAAAGATATTATGATCAAATTTATCAGAACTAGAATTACAGGGAAAGCTAAACACGCAATAACTAACGAAATTAGCACGGTTCCCTTAATTAACGATAAACTGATAAGGAGATTTTCTGTGAAAGTCTCATCTGAAGCAGTACTAGCACAATTAAGATCGTATCAGCATTTCTCTGCACAAGTCGAAGACCTGTCAAGGCAGCTGACTAGAGAGTCAGCCGAGAAATTGGCAGAAAAATTTTCCATCCAGACGTTCGCTAATAACGTATCTAATAGAGATACGGAATTGATACTAATGGCGAGTAATCTCACAACTCTAGCTGAGATTACAGCAAAGGCAGTTGCAGTGGATGAACCACAACAGAATAACGTGTTGCACTACCAAAGCAGGCAACCGCAAAAATTTAGATTTAATTCAAAGCAATTCAGATAACATTTCAATTGAAGATTTAATAGGAACAGATGGCAAAGGCAAGATAACCAAAGATTCACAAATAACCCAAATAATTACTCAAACCAAAGAAACTACTCGAATCATAATAATTACCGGAATCCAAACCAAAACAATTACCGTAACCCACAGTAGAATAATGGAAACCATCAAGGTAATAGAAGAATTCGATTCTATGATTCGGGGGAATGCCAAGCCCCCCCAACCAGAAGACGAAACAGATCGGTTGGGGGAGGCGTCACAAATAAACTAAGAGTCCACACACACATCTCTATCACCAATTTCGTAGAAGCGTATGTAGATATGTGTATTTCAGTATGCACATTTATAGTCGACATAGGAGCAGACATATCAATTTTTAAAAGAGTCAAAATAAGCGCCGATAAATGCGATCGATTGCATTATTGCAATTAAGCAAAAACATACGATAAACCAAATATTTGTCACAACCTAAAGAAGTGACTGTAATTGTTTACATGCGTTTGTTTACATTTTTGCAACCAAGTCAAGTATATTGCGTCAAATTTCTCTGCCGGAGTTAAGCACATAAGTGCAAATAAGCGGTTTGGTTTTAAAGCAGGCCATACACCATCAGTTTTGCCGTGGTTTTACAGTAAAACCACGGCAAAACTGATGGTGTATGGCGAACCCCACGTTTTGAGGTTCGGATATCTACTAAAACCAGAATTCAGGTCATGCCAGAAATATCTTTCTCAAAACGTGGGCAAGACGTGGGCAAGGCCATACACCATCAGTTTTGCCGTGGTTTTACTGTTTTGCTCGTTCATAATCAGAGTTAACTTAATAATAAGCTAAGAAATAGGAGAGATTTCTGAGTGTTTTACATTTAAATGTACACGGCAAGAAAAGGAAGAAAGAAAGAAAAAAAAATAAAAAAAAAATAAATCAAACTCTCTTTAAAACTTTTATGAATAAAGATTAAAAATGTGAAAGCGCAAATTGCATGCAACGAAACAGAATGGAAAATATTTCGTTTTCGTAAATAAATGAGAAGGGGTGGAGTTTTCACATTTTACTATCATAAAATGTTCCCGCGCTTCTGTGAAAACCGGTTTTTGCTGAAATATTGTGAGAATTATTATTATTATTGTCACTACAAAATGACGGCAAGTCGTGATCAAGTTGGATGGTGAGTGGGGCTTTTTCTTGACCACGTTTTAGGTTTTTATCTCGACTAAAACGCGGTTTTTAAAACCACGGCAAAACTGATGGTGTATGGCGCCCTTAACGTGTATTAATGTGCATTAATAATAATTAAGTTTAGGCTAGCAAACTCAGGTTTGTATAAATTATGTAGCGATATTCCATTAAACGACAATTGATTTCACTAGTTAGAGATAACAACAAGTACTGTCTTTTATTTTACAATCACGCATCTTCTGTTTACAGCTGCGCCTATCGGACATCTGCTGTTTACAGCTGCGCCCGTTATAGTAGCGCCAAATTATATGTTGGACTTCAATCTAACGCGTATTAATATTTTTACCTTGAAATGCCATTTTAATTACATGTTAAAGTTATTGTATAAGTATCCTCCACACAGCATTTCCTATCAGCTAGCCTGGGAGGCTATACGGAAGAATGTGTACTGGTATGAGGTCTGGCAAGAAATGGCTGAGTCACACAACCATGAACTGAACTTGTTTGAAAATTCGTGTGCTGATGTGAAAGAATTTTTTTTGGAAATATCGGGATTTTTTGGTAAAAGAGTTTAATTATTAATCTATATATAGTTTCATTTATTATTTGGTATATATAATTATATATACTATACATATATTTTATATATATGTATTTCTCTACTGTCAGACGTCAAAACAAGAAGGAACAGGAAACTTCACTTCTTTTGTTTTTTCTTTTATTTATATATATATTGCTTTACATGTGCTACTAACGTCCGCAGATGGCCTCGGGGCCATAGTCTTTGTTTATTTATATACTTACTTTTTCTTGTTTTGTTTTTATATTTTCGTTTCTTTATATATTGAATTTTCATTACCTTAATCCATACGAATTTAATTATTTTATTTTATCTCATTCTTTTTTGCTCAGCTTAGAATAAATCGATTAGTTAAAATTTATCATATTGAACAAAATTAAAATTATTATTTTATTTTTGTATCTTCTATCAGAATATAGATAATTCTAAGAAAATAGGATTGAATTATCCTGTAAGCTTATGCATTATTTTGAATAAACATTATTATTATTAGTAGCGGAGGTCTGCTTTTTACAAAGCTTCTCCTATCTACTCTACATTCATCTTGGCGATCCGCAACGACGAACTTTCATCTTCACTGTATAACTACATGGTGACCGTGCATATATATATATATGATGTATATATATAATTCCTACAATAGTATCATATGGGTGGATGGGGCACACCAGTGAAGGCAGACCATCTGCGCCTTCAAGAAACCGAAGTTAAGTGGTGTAAGGGTCCCTTCGGGACCGGATGTGATGCTTGTGGTTTTTGTACATGACTTTTATACCCTAGATGAAATCTATAGGGGTATACTAAGTTTGTCATTCCGTTTGTAACACCTCGAAATAATGATGGTAAAGCAAAATGGATTGGACACTCATTCATAATATTAAAAGTTATTTTGATTTTTGCACACGATAACTCGAGAACGCGTCGAGGTAGAGAGCTGAAATTTCGTACATGATGTTTTTACTACATTAGCAAATAAAATTTTAAAAATGGACTAAATCGGGTAACTCCTTCTTGGTGTTGCCATATAAAAATTTTGGCTTTTTGCGCATACTTTGAAAACGATCAGTCCAAGACAATTTTATTGTACTAAAAACTTCTGTAGAATACGAAATCCTATAAAATTGGTAATAATCATTTTTTCTGTGCAACAAACCGTTCTAGAAATATATGCGAAAAACAACTTCAAAATCAAACTTGAATAGATCGGTGACCATACGAAATTTAATACGGGCATTCATCTAGGGTAGCATAAGAATTGGTCTTAGACCAATTCTAGCTTTTTTACTTGTTTTTTTGTATTATGGTTCGTGACCGGCGTTAGGTTTTGGTTAACAACCCCCCCCCCCCCCCCCCTTAACTTTTTCGCACTAGTCGAGGTGCTAGCGTGTCGCCCAGTGCTATCACCGATGATGTGAGTCACGGTATACAGACTAAAAAGGTATGACTATCCGGCACCATAGATTCGCCATTTTCTGTGTTAGCCGATTCTCATGACGCGTTTCTTAAAAAGTGAAAAAAATATCAAATTTAATATTTATGTAAATTTATTCTACTGAATCCACTTAAAATCTTAAAATAAGTACCATTTTACTTTCTAAACATAAAGATAAATTGAAGGAAGATTATTAGACTTGTATTCCACATTTTAATTTTCACTAACCCCACTTTTTACACTTCGAAATGATGCATTGCAAATTTGATTTTTATTTGAGAAAATTACCATTACGACTAACTAATTTCACTGTAGAAATAATGAGACGATCTTAAATAATCAATTAAAAGTACAAATTATAGGTATTTCAGTCTTATTTTGCATTTTTTTATCAATAAGTCTTTCGTTGCACTTTGTTTTGATCCGAACTAATTTCCCTGAAATGAGCTTTAAACTAACAAATTCAGTGTATATTTACGGTAAGAAACTCATATTTTATTTATTGCAACATTTTCAATGGATACAGTGCAACAAATTTAGCTAAATATTAGCACTTTATTTTTCCCGTTTTAAGAATCGATTCGTGTGACTTCCCATGTACTTGACTGTTCGTTCGATCATACCTTGTTATTCTGTATATCGTTACGGGAGCGAGCTGTCAGCTAATGCTGACAGAATGGACTTCACATCCAAAGCAACTCTCTTGACAGTACGACCATAATATGGTATATTAAAAATTCTGAAGAGTGCGAAAATTTAACTATTTTCCCAGATCTTTTCATATTAGCGCAACATTTTTCGCAATTATTTATGGAAGAAAGTAACTTGGAAACAAAATATCGAGTGGAAAGATCTTCTGCGCCAACATTCTCGATATTAGAAGTGCAAATATTGTCCAGTACTATGTCATATTCTGGACTTATAATTTCTACAGACACTAAACTATTAGAGGAACACTGATTAATATCAGTTTCAATTTCTTTAAAATCCTCGTCTACAATATATTCTTCGTCATCTTCGCAATTTTTGTTAACACTTGTTGATTTTAAGCTTGTAGATTTATTTGAAGTTATATGGACTATTATACTCGTATACATAAAATCGTTCGCTGATGGATTTTTGTTATTACCTCCTTTGTGTCTGATTAAAGCAAACAAATTTTCAATGGGTTCTTGATTAAATTTATATGTTAAAAGAAAACTAAGTTCCGGATGATCATCGAATATTTCTTCAGACAAATTCAAAAGTGCTGATATAGACTGACAAGGCCCTTGTAAGGAATAGTTTTGCATTTTTTCTTTAGCGATATTTCTTCAATATAAGGTAAACTATTAATTAAGTATTGCGTTACTGGTCCATTTCTTTTCAATGCACTCCTGTATATGCTCTCTCCAAATGGCATCTTACTATTCAAACAATCACATACTTTGTAGATAACCAGAAGAAAAGCAGACGTTGCCTTTGCTTTCTGGGAAGTTTCGAAAGAAAATGCATTTATATCGTGGGTACTTTCAATAGCTGCAGCACCGTTTCGACTAAAAATTTGAGTGGCAAGGGGCACGCTCAATTTATTAGGTAAGGAATGCTTTTCTTTCAGTTTTTGACCCATTTTTGTCACATAATTTTTTTCTAGAGCTTCCAATTCTTCAACACACTTCCAACTAACCTCTCCATCAGGCGTGATAAGATCTATATCAGTGTGTTGCGAATAGATTTAAATATATGTGCCACATCAAATATAGCATAATATTTCTTATCTTTATAGTTAAAGTACGGACGTTGTGGTGTTATGTTAAGGCGACGAAAAAAATTTCTATTGTTTGATCCTTGATCACAAACAATTGCTCAAACGTTGAAACCGAGCGATGGCTTGCTTAATTTTTGAAACCAAATTATCACCGGATATTGCTGTTGCCGTCACGTAAAAAGAATTTCCAGTTGGGCGTTATACCGCGAACCATGAACACACATATGTCTTTTCCAATTGTATTATTTTGATAGTCTCCCAAGTCAACAAATCCTACAATTTTGTCGAGAGTTCCGTTATAAGTTACCTTTGTTTTGATGGCAACTTCATCAAACAACAAACTTGATTCTTTCTGAGCGGCGGGAAAGTTTTCCAAATGCACTTGTAAGTTTAATACTATATCATAATTTATACCAGGATGAATAATTTTAACTGGAAGCCAACGTTAAAGAGACTTTGTAGTGGGCAAATGTAATCCTAAAGCTTCTCTAATTGAAGATATTTGTAATCGGTTGGAGATTTAAAATGCACACATTGAGCCAACGTTCTTTCATCTTCTTCCCACATAACTGCTTTCTTTGAAATAAGCATTTTAAGCAATGTATTGGCATTATCATTAACACTTAGCAACTTATCAATCCGTGAAGCTAATAATTTCTTTTCTTCCTTTTCAAAATATTCATTTTTACTGTGTCTCTTCTTCTGGAATAAAATTTCCGTCTCTTAAAACTGGAAACACTTTTTAGTTTCTCTGTTGCCTTCTTACACGTAAATTTTTTTTTGGTTTTCAAGCAAGAACTGCATTTTGCATCTTCAAGTATACTCTCACAGTTTACTCCAGAATATTCTGGTTCTAAAGTCGGCAAGTCCACAAATAATAAATCACTTCATCGATCTACTTCATCATTATTCCTAATATAAGTTCTGCAAGGAAAATTATTGAAATGGTTCTCTTCAACTGCATCATTCATATTCAGTAATACAGGTAAGTTAAGTGTCAGTAGAGAACGAACCCTTCAGTAATGTTTTTTTTTCCAAAACAAGACTATTCAAAATGTTTTGAGCAAAGATATGAACTTTCTGACGTTGGAGGCGAACTTAATCCAGATGCCTTTATTCATTTGTCGAAATTTACATGTTCTTTTTTTCAGCCTAAAGAACTTAATTTTAGATTCCTGACGCTTAGTAATCCCGCAACCTTAAACAAAACATTTCACGCCCCACAGTCGTCCTTTGTAATCCATATTACAAAAATAATTCTTGATATTCAGTAAGACTGAAATAATCAATAATATCCTTGAGAAATTTCGAATTTTGCCTTAATTCCAAAATCTGAATAAATCATCAATAAAATGCAAGACAAAAAAAACAGGAGAAATTTCGCTACTCGATGGAAGATCGCAGTTGTAACCATACGGAATACCAGAAGCAAAATGACAACGACAACCAGCATTTTGTCCCCTTACCATAAATTACATAGTTCCCATCTAACATTACAGCCAACGGGCACCTACTGCTGCCAGCATATACGGGGTGTTTCCTCCATGGTGGTCCATAGAGCGGGAGGTGATTGTACTCACCTAGACAAACAAAAAATTGTAGGGGGGTGGGGGCATATCAACCGTTTCGGAGTTATAGGATGATTAAGAAATTATACTAGGTTTTCAAAAACACCCAGTATCTTCGAAAGTACACGGGACACGTTCAGCGTATAAAGCTGATTGTATTCAGAACTTCATGACCTCAAGCTCAAGTAGCCCCGCACTAGCATAATTTCTTAATCACCCTGTAACTCCGAAACTGTTGATATGCCCCCCCCCCCCCCGCCGTAATATTTTTTGTTTAACTAGATGAGTACTATCACCTCCCGCTCTATGGACCACCATGGACGAAACACCCTGTATAACGAGAGAAGAGAAAAGAACATAATTAAAAAGGAATGTACTTTAAACAATTCTCAGAAACACACGCGTGTTTTCTTATTAAAAAACTCCTAAATTACAATACCAACAAGTAAAAAAGCTAGAAGGGGTCTAAGACCACTTCTTATGATACCCTAGACTAGATGAATGCCCGTATAAAATTCCGCATGGTCACCGATCTATGCAAGTTTGATTTTTGAAATGGTTTTTCGCATATATTTCTAGAACACTTCGTCGGCCAGAAAAAATGATTATAACCCATTTTATAGGATTTCTTATTCTGAAATACAAACGTCTAGGACTGATCGTTTTGATAGTATATGTAAAAAACCTAAATTTTTATATGGCAACACCAAGAACGGGTTTCCCTATTTAGTCCATTTTTGAAGTTTTATTTGTTATTACTATAAAAATACCTTGTACCAAATTTCAGCTCTCTATGTCAACGCGTTCTCCGGCAGTGTCCAAATATATAGTGGAAAACGAAATTTTTGTATGGAAACCCCACGAAGGAGTTTGCCCGATTTGTCTCATTTTCAAACTTAATTTTACTTGTTTTTTAAAGTCCGTGTACAATATTTCACCTTTCTAAGTGAACGCGTTCTCAAGTTATCGTGCGCATAGACGGACGGGCAGACGGACGAACGGACGGACGTGCAAAAATCAAAATAACTTTTAATATTATGCGTCCAATCCATTTTGCTCTACCATAATTATTTCTGTGCATTACAAACGGAATGACAAACTTAGTGTACCCTGTAGATTTCATCTAGGGTATAAAAATTGTCAGATAAAGCGCTAATTCCCCTGCCACACAATGATACACAATCGAGACTATAGATAGGACGTAAAACCCAGTTTTTGTATCGAGTGTGTATCAGCCTATGGTACATATAGCTTATACACGGCTGATACACGTTCTTGAGGCTGCAAAGAAAATACATCATGTCCATATGATCTATTCGCACGCAAACTGAGTACACGCATACAAGTGTAATAAAACACTCCTGTATCATCGGAGTAGTACGGTATATCGAGTGTGTATCATCGTGTGTCACCGGACTAAGTCCCCTGACACACGATGATACACACTAGAGACTAGGCACGACGTTAAAACCAGTTTTTGTATAGAGTGTGTCTCAACCCATGGTACACGTAGGTTATACACGGTTGATACACGTTCTTGAAGCAGCAAAGAGAATTCATCATTGTCATATGATCTATTCCCACGCAAACTGAGTACACGCATACACATATAATAAAACACTCCTGTATCATCCGAGTCCAACCCTCTGCTCTAAATTGGGCTATACACGAAAATGTTCTAAAATAGTGCTAAGAAAACCAGTTTTTAGTACCGTGTATCGTGTGTCATCGGACTAAGCAGTTTGCGCATTTACCTGTTGCCTCTTTCGCAACTTCACACAGAAGACAGCTCAGCCACTGCTCATGCTGAGTTAACCGCAGTGTGCTTAGGCATATAAACAACAGGGTGAGCGTGCACTTTGTGTGGGAGGATATCACATATCGAGATTTATAAAAAGCGTTCCACTTCTTTGTTCAGCATTTGCTATCTACGTATGAAAGCTCAAATTATCTCCCCTATGCCAGGCCCTCGTGGTGAGCGAATCCCAAAAAAGCATGAAATTCCCCTATGCCTCGTAGTATAGAAAAGGTAGCCTACAATTTACTGTCACAAAAATGTAATGTATAGAACTTTCTTGTCGATTTCTGTTTTACTAATGAGATTGGAGTTACAAAATTTGTGCAGTATACGAGAATATTTCACAAATGACACATGCTGAGTAATTTTCTACAATTTCGTTTTACTTAAATTGGTGACATTCATTTCAATAGAAAATGTCCTAGATGCTTCGAAGACATAGCAGCAGTGGTAGTAGCGGAAAGTGAAGATTTTGCTTTGATGCTTCGCCGAAAGGTACATATATCGGCGTTATTGTTTTAACTAATATTCCGAGGCAAGAAACAGATTGTAATTTTGAATTACTTTCTTCCACAGAAGAGCAAGAAAATTTGGCAGATTGTGATGATGAGAATTCCAAAAATTTAGATGGAACTGTATTGAGTTATTTGCTCCTTAAAGGAGCGTTTAGAATGACAGAGTAGAGTGAAGTGTGCTTTTACCAGAGTAGCGTGCATGCACAATAGAGAGTGAGCTTCATTCGGATTTTCGAAATCATACGAAAATTGTGTGACAAATTATCATGTGCTTACATTTGAAATATATATCAAAATAGAACACAGTTTGGCGATTCGTATAATTTAGTTAACTAAATGGTGTTAAATTACAGAGAATATTTCTATAATTACACCAGAATGAGCTATGAACGATTTGAATTATCACAAAATACAAATTAACATTTAGTACGGACACTTTCGAAATGAACGACTGCCATCTATATTCCATTGATAAGCCGATTCGAATATAAGACAATTTTAATTCTTAGTTGACTTTATTTTGTTAAAATTGTATCATAAAAATACTTAATACATTTTTAATTTCTTATAAAAAATATTTATTTTTTGTTTTTTTGTTATAATTTAATAATTTTCATTAGTTAAAGCTTGCATATATCAGTGCGAAATCTGTTAGAAACTAGTGTTTCGAAAGAAATGTTGAAAGCTTTCGAAACTACCAACGTGAGATTTGGAATTGTTCCAATCTGACGCTACTCTATGAAATCCACTCTGGTAGAAAGCGCGAAGAACTTATATTAGAGTGCAAGGTTGAGTAAAGGAGAGAAAATGCAATCTGGGGACTCCACTGTCATTGTAAACGCTCCTTAACCCACAGCCCCACAGTCACTATATGCCGCTTTATTGTTTACTTCTCACAAAGTTGAGAAATACAATGTGTTGATATTTTTACTTGTACAGAATTGAGAAATCCCTTGTGTAAAATGAAATTGAAACTGTCCCATTTATTGGGCAATATTGGTGAGTTTTTTGTAACATTGGTTCCTTCCGTATATATAAGGTTAACTAATGGCTGCAGAGAAATTCTCGAATTAAGGGGAAATGTTCTGATGGAATGCTCTGATATTGCGGAATAGACAACATTGACTACTACCGTTATTTTGGAAGGTGTTCCCGATATAACCAATTCTAGAATTCCTATATGGAATTTCTACCCCCCATCCTAAATTTTAACCAATTGTACTGAGCCATGCCAAAATCTAACCAAATAAGAAGCCGATGCATCTCAGGAACGACAAGTCAGTTTTTAAAAAGTCTAAAGAATAAGGTTGACCCCCCCCCCCCCCCAAGTGGTAAAGCAACCTTTTCTAATTAAAATAAAAGGAAGAGTATCTAATAAGTATCTAATCTAAAGTCAAAGGAAACAGGAAACTGAATAAAGAAGTGTTTGTTTCAATCGAGTGTTTTTCAATTGGGCTAGTGATCTTCGCAATACGCAAGCACTCCTAGTCCAAGTTACGACACTTTTCTACCCTCCTGCTTCTTAAATCGAGGTAACATTAAGGAATCGAACCAATCGCTGAAGGTGTTGGTATCGAATCACCCTCTTTTGGTGTTGCTGAATCTACATCCTGTTGGACCGCACTCCATCCAAGTGCTCCATAAATACAATGATTTATATACCACATAAGGTGGCAAGATATCTCCCTCGGCATTTCCTGAAAACATTACTGATATCGTGTGTTACGTACTGGTCAACGAAATATAATTCAAACAACTCTTTATAATTGCTTCTGCTGATTATTTTCTAAGTGACTGATCTGTAGTACTTGAAGCTATGATCTAGTACAATGGCATAATATAAATGTTTGCGTATTAGATATTGTTCTAAGATAAGCTTAATCAGGGTGGTAACAAATCTGTATTAATTCTATTTAATTAAGTCAGCTTCGTATATTATATAATAATATTATGTTTAATTAATTATTCAATTGAATACAACTGAAGTAATTCCACTTTTAATTAAATATGTAACACCTTCCTTTTTAACAGATATTTAACACCTTCCTTTTTAGTAGATCTGAATTAATGACTTCTTTCTCATATATATATTAGTTAATCTATCAGGCGGTTTAACTACTCTTCCTTGTCTTGTCGTATAGTTACTTGCACTTTCAATTGAGACATATCTGTTATCACTATTTTGAACTTGATCATTTCCTGTTTCTGGCTTTCTAAGGTATGTTTCAGGTTCAGAGGCAGTTTGATCAAAGTCAGGAGTTTTTCCTTTTGGTGTATGGTTTGAACTTTTAAGATGCAAAGAGTTTCTGCGGATAATTCGATTATCTTGACTTCTTAACAAATAAGATCTCGGTTTATTATATGCATTAATAACAGTAGCAGGCTCCCATATTTTTCCTTTTTGATAGACTACATTATTATTTGGAGTGAAATTTGTCTTACGAGTTTTTTTAATTTTTTCTATCATGATAGTGTTTATATCGCACGTCAGTTTATTTGTAATCTTTTGGTTAATATTTCCCGACAATTTAGGCTTAAGAATTTCTGATTTAATTGGAATTTTTGGTCTAAGTACTCTACTCATTAATAATTGGGCTTGACAGTAACCTAGTCCTTCAACAGGAGCGTTTCTATAACCTAAAAGGCCGCTAGAAAGAATCCTTCCCTTCTTCCTCACATTTTTTTAGAAGAGCCTTCGCAATACCCACAGCCCTTTCTGCCATACCATTACTTCGGGGATAGTTCGGACTCGAATAATTATTTGTTATATTCCACTGTCGCGCGAACTCTTTAACTCGAAAGAGTTAAAAGGTATATTGTGTGAAACTATGGTTTCTGGAATGCCGTGACTCGCGAATATATCCTTAAGTTTAGTTATGATCTCTGAAGCTATTTTATTACATAATTTGGTTACCTCCAAACATTTAGAGAAATAATCGATTACTACAATATATGATTGCCCTTTAAATTCCATGAAATCGCACCCGATTTTACTAAATGGAAGTTTAGGAATAGGATGTGGTATCAAAGGCAATTTATAATTCGATTTTTGAAGTTTTTCACAAAATCTACAATTTACTATAAACTTTTCAATATATATGAATATACCTGGCCAGTAAAATGTCAATTTAGATCACTGTTTGGTTTTTGACATACCTACCTAAGTGGCCTTCATGGAGTCGGTAAGTAATTCCAATCTAAGTGAGTTTGGAACTATAACTCGGTTTTGGTAAAACAATATTTCGTTTTCCAAATGTATTTCCATACGCAGATGCCAATAGCATTTTATTTTGTAATCAATTTTCATCTTATGCTCCGGCCAACCTTGCTTACACATACGATTAATTAACTGCAAATCTCCATCCCTTTGTGTTTCGTATTTATTTCTATTTATCCAATCGTCGAATGTACTACATCGTTTAAATCTGTATCTGTATCCGTTTTCTTATTTGGGTCAAAATTTCTTGAAAGAGCATCCGCGATTAACATCTGTTTCCCCTGTAGGTATTTAATATCAATGTCATATTTTAGGAGCTTTAATCTGATTCGTTGTAGTCTGTTCGAATGAATCTGATTAATATCCTTTCTGAAAATTGGAACTAAAGGCTAGTGATCAGTATGTACAGTTACTCTTCTGCCATAAATGTACATGTGAAATTTTTTGTACGCAAATAAAATAGCCAGCATTTCATTTTCTATCTGGGCCTACCTTTCTCTGCCTCAGATAAAGTTTTAGAAAGCATTACTGACCGGTTTCCCATTTTGCAACAGACAACTGCCTAACCCATTCTTCGAAGCATCAGTCTGTATTACTACGGGAACAAATTCATCAAAATTTTCCAATGCCCGTGCAGTAGCTATAGCGTTTTTAGTCTTGAAATGTTTCCGTGTGAATCGGTAACCACTGAAATAACAGATTATTCTATAATAATTCTCTTAAAGGAGCAGTTGATTCTGAAACATTTTCAACAAAATTTCGCAGATAATTTATTAAACCTAAAATCTGTTGTAACTCTGCTTTATTTCCCGGTATTTTCAAATTTTTTATAGCCCTCAACCGTTCCTCATCAATTTCCATACCACTTTCTGAAAATACAAATCCTAAGTAGTGCACCCTTTGACATGAAAACTGTAATTTATGTGCATTAAGTTTAATATTGCACTGTTTGGCTCTATCAATGACACGTTTTTAATTTAGATCTTGTTGGGCATTATGCTACACTGGGACTAGCTGCGCCATGAAAGGACGGACTGCTATCTGTGTGGACGGAGCGGCTATATACACCGAACGCGACCTAATAAACTTCATCGCGCCAGATAGAAAAGGTGGCAGAAAAGAAAAAAAAAAGAAGAAATTTTTTTCCGCCTTGTCAGATTGCACCGAACGGACGAACATCGCCTTGTCAGATTGCACCGAACGGACGAACATTGTGTCGAAGTGAAGTGAATAAACTAAAAGTAAGATTTTTTTTACTCGAAGTAATTCATTAGAACAAAAGGCGAGCATATTAAATAAAGAAAATATAAAAATAAAACTGTGAACACAAATAAGAACGAAAGGTGGAATCCTTCTTTTACAGGATTGAATGATTGGGGCCCCCGGTTCAGCGAACACGCTTCAATTGCAAGCCCCTTTACTAGCTGGACTCCCAAAAGAAAAAGGAGCGTAGCTCTTTACCATAGAAGCACGCTTTTAAAATTGAGGTTAGACCACCGACGCAGGTGGGTATAGCGGCACAGCTCCAGATATCTGCAACCGTGGTTGCAATCAAAAGAAGTTAACAGCAGCTCAGGAGCAATGTTGAACACCCGACACTAAAAGAAAAGTCAGGTTTTCATTAGCATAAAAGAAAATTTTTCCACCGTCGGTCAGGAAAAAGTGCAACTAAAGCAGACCGAGGATTATTCTCCAAACGTGCCAGAAGCCCCAGGGGTCTGCCAATTCCAAAGGCAGATACTCGAAAGGAATTTCTGCCTGTACACGAAAGGAACTAACGCTATACGCGAACTAATACACATCTGGACAACCAAGCCTATGTGGAATAACGCTAATCTCGTACATTCCTACAAATAATTAGTTTACGAGTTCAGTAAGATAAATTTTAGGTATTGGAATTCCAAAGAGCATTAGTTGTGATATCACCGAATTTTTTTTGTATAAGTATACTGTTGTCCTTGATTAGGCCAGAAATTATAAACGTAATGCTATTCATGACCCACGGCATCCAAGACAACTCTTCGAGAGATGCAATTTGTTTCGTTCATGCAGGTACTTGGCGGCAGCTGGAGCGCTTCAACGTGTCGGGAACATTGACTGTAAGTACTTTTCAATCCTAATTATATAGAGCAAGATTGTTAGACTTCTCTTGGGTTGCCTTTGTCCAGAGAGTATTGGTTTCTTACTGAATAATAGTAAGAAATGTCTCAAATGAGGTACGCTTAATGATTATAGATTTGCAATATGGTGAATGCTCAGGTCCTGAATTATGTGCCAAAGCTTATTCAATATTATTATAATATTTTAAATGGATTTAGCTTGTGGCACCTATCATTTTTAGTATATTCCCTGATATTTGATAACATATTATTTCTTATTTTGTGCTATAGCGTATTCAATACTATTGCACTATATTGTTAAAGGTATTTAAAATGCAGTTATTGAATTTTTTTATTATATTCACCAGTACGTTATTACATATTAAATCCTCTTAGTTGTGAGCTTGTGACTTGGCCCCACAGCTTATTTATTATTATTGCAAAATTTTTGGATTTAAATTCTTGTATATATAATGATACTTTACAGAATACTACGTATAGCTTTAAGATGTTAAAGTTGTGTCATATAGCTCATTCACTAGTAATACCATGTCATTTAGACTGAATGTATAGTATCTATAAATTAATGTAATTTATAATATATTCAATAATACCTTCTCTTAGCCGCAAAATGGTAGACGTAGAGAATTATCATTCTACATTACAATAATAATCTTGTCACTATTTCCAATTTTTTGTGTAGAATCATTCAATTACATTCGCTCAATTACGGTTGACAGTTTGAATCTAAGGTAGCTTGTATGTATATGGAAACATTATAAAACAAGGAACTGTCTATATAATGACGCGTCTACCTCTACGGGGGTGAAATTAAGAAAAAAAGGAATAAATGATATTTTTGTTTATAACGAAATGAGGCAATGGACTTGGTTATCCTTTCTCACTCTCCCGGAGCTTCTTTAGTTGATGGTCGATTAGGTCCACTCCTCCGCTTCTCTTTTAAGGTCTACAAGGGACTCTAAAAATATCTGCCCTCAGAGTCAGTTGGATCGCTGGGGCATGCAGGAAGGCAGACCATCGGCGCCTTCAATGTGGATGTAGGTAAGTGACGTAAGGGTCCCTTCAGGACCGAGTGTGTGCCGGCGTTTGTTTTTTGTAAGTAGGCACTAATTTTTTTGTTTGTGGCAGGCGGCAGCGGCAGGCTTTCGTGGAACCTCCCCACACTCTCCGCCAATAGCCGAGGCGTGCTAGCGTGCCACCCTGCAGTCAACGCTGTCCGCCAAGTGATCTGTCAGCTCATACTGGCAGTCGGGACTTCACGTCCAAGTCATTCACTCAACATAGTTCCATAACAATCATGTTCGATTTTATCTTTTCCAAAAACTAAAATATCGTCTATGTAGACAAAAGTTCCCGCCAAAATTCCCAAATATTTCATATTTAATTTTTGAAAAATTTCTGGAGCACAATTCCAACCGAGTGGTAAGCTCAAAAATCGACAAAACCCAAACGGAGTGCTAAGTGTACAAAGTTCGCTGCTTTTTTGTTCCAGAGGTATTTAGCAAAATCCCTTTTTCAGATCTAATACCGGTTAAAATTTCATATTCCTCAGTTTAGCTCGAAGAACTTCAACGGTAGGTATTTCAAACGGCTCTTTTATTATACAAGTTTTAAGTTCCCGAGGATCAAGCCAAATACGTATAGACTTACCGTAAAATGTGGTTACTTTGCGCCAGGGGGGTTAACTTTGCGCCATTCATAGGAAAATTCATTGCAATGATCATGTCGCAGTATCATTGGATCTACCGTTATAATTTCGAAATTACTTGATACCCACATAGTTCTTCTTCAATGTAGAGTTCGTTCGGGTTCATGCAGCGAGGGAAAGGTTTATTAACGGAGATATACATTTTTGTAAAATAAGACTGTTAAATTTTAGTGTTGCAAAATTTACAAAATATTTGAACTTCAAGTAGGCTTTTGGAAGTAAGTCATATTGGCATGATATCGATATATGCATATCAAATGTATTCAGTAGTATCCTCAAAGGCTAATATTTCAATTCGTAGGTAATATAAATTTCCTGAAAGAATGTCCACATTAATGACATTTGGGGTTATCACTCTAACCTTGCTGAAGTTCTTCTTGGCGTTCCTGCTGAAAACATATGGAACTATGATGAGACGAATTTGACCGATGATCCGAGGTAAGAAAATAGTGATCACTAAACGGGGAGTAAAATATCCGGAAAGGATTTGCAATACAAGTATTTATTACTTAAGTTGTATTCAATTGAAGAATTAATCAAATATAATATTATTATATGATATAAGAAACTGACTTAATTAAATAGAATTAATACAGATTTGTTGCAGCCCTGATTAAGCTTATCTTAGAGCAATATCTAATACACAAACATTTATTATATGCCATTGTACTAGATCCGAGGTTCAAGTACTACAAATCAGTCACTTAGAAAATAATCAGCAGTAGCAATCGGAACCTCACAATATAAAGTTGAGCTTCAATAAACAAAGTTATATTATAAAGAGTTATTTGAATTATAATTCGTTGGCCAGTACTTAACATGGCGCAGTCGGAAATATTCTAAAACTGAAAAAAAAAAATAAAACAAAAAGCAAAATAATGGAGCAGTTCACGCCACTAGGGCCAGTTTCATTTGACGGTAATGTAAGCGTCGAATGGGCAAAATTCAAGAAATTGTTTGGATTCTTCGTAACTGCAGCAACTAAATCTCATAAAGTGGAAGATGCGGTGAAAATAGCGATGTTACTCAACTTAATGGAAGAACGTGCTGTAGAAATTTTCGAGACATTTAAGCTGTCATCAGCGGAAACAAAAAGCTATGACGCAGTCATAGAAAAATTTGATCAATATTCTGATCCCAAGTCATATCTAATATACGAAAGGTATAAATTTTTTTCAAGGAACCAAAAGCAGTCAGAACCATTCGACAATTTCCTAGCGGAAATAAAACAGTAAGCGAAACGGTGTCAATTCACAAACACAGATGAACCAGTAGAAGTTCAAATAGTGAGGGACCGTATTGTACATGGAATACATAGCGCAGTCCTGCAGGAGAAATTATTACGTGCAGAGAAACTCACACCAATGAAAACCATTGAATTGTGTCGTATCAGCGAAACTACACACAAACAAGCAAAAGAACTACAAAAGCAACAAGTTACACATGAAGTTAAGAAACTATAAGCAGATGCAGCAACCGTTAGGATTAAACCCGCAAAATATTTGTTCAACAACAAGCAGCAAGACAGACAAGTAATACGGGATTGCAAGCGCTGTGCACTGAAACATAATGTAAACAAATTAAATCATTTTTCATCCGTTTGTGTACAAAAGGTATGCAGCAGAAGAGATGAGCAACCAAGATATCAAGAAGATAGCATAGGTAACTATTAATAGCCTGTCAAATTCCAGTTGGAGAGGAAAATTAATAGTTGAAGGAAAAGAAATAATGTTCAAGGTTGTTTCAGGTTCGGAAGTAAACGTCATTCCTAAGTAATTATTTGATGAAAAATTCTTGCGGTTTAATCCGTATGTCAAACAATGCAAACATAAAGTCGTATGGTGATTTAACTTAGAGGTGCAAGGATCCGTTGATCTTCAAGTGCAGCAGGAAGACCAGGTAAAACAAGTAAATTTTATTATTGTTAATGTGAAATCAGTACCTATTTTGGAGTTAAAAACGTGTTTAGATTAGGGGTGAAAATAAAAGTGAATTTCTTAATAGAAATTCCGAAGTTTTTAGTGGCCTTGGTAGATTCCCCATGGAATGTATACTTTATATAAGGGAAAATTGTAGACCAATTGCAAAACCACCGAGAAGAATTGCGCTGAGTTTAAGAGAAAAGGTTAGAAATAAATTATGCGAAATGGAACAAGTTGATATTATTGTTAAAGTGTCTCGTCCCTCTATCTGGGTGCACAATCTAGTAGTCGTAGAAAAACCAGATAAGGCTATACGTATTTGGCTTGATCCTCGGGAACTTAATACTTGTATAATAAAAGAGTCGTTTGAAATACCTACCGTTGAAGTCCTTCGAGCTAAACTGAGGAATATGAAATTTTAACCGGTATTAGATCTGAAAGAGGGATTTTGCTAAGTACCTCTGGAACAAAAAAGCAGCGAACTTTGTACATTTAGCACTCCGTTTGGGTTTTATCGATTTTTACGCTTACCCCTCGGTTGGAATTGTGCTCCAGAAATTTTTCGAAAATTAAATATGAAACATTTGGGAGATTTGGCCGGAACTTTTGTCTACATAGACGATATTTTAGTTTTTGGAAAAGATAAAATCGAATATGATTGTTATGGAACTATGTTGAGTGAATGACTTGGACGTGAAGTCCCGACTGCCAGTATGAGCTGACAGATCACTCGGCGGATAGCGTTGACTGCAGGGCGGCACGCTAGCACGCCTCGGCTATTGGCGGAGAGTGTGGGGAGGTTCCACGAAAGCCTGCCGCCTGCCAGAAACAAAAACATTCGTGCCTACTTACAGAAAAACAAACGCCGGCACACACTCGGTCCTGAAGGGACCCTTACGTCACTTACCTACATCCACATTGAAGGCGCAGATGGTCTGCCTTCCTGCATGCCCCAACGATCCAACTGACTCTGAGGGCAGATATTTTTAGAGTCCCTTGTAGACCTGGAAAGAGAAGCGGAGGAGTGGACCTAATCGACCATCAACTAAAGAAGCTCCGGGAGAGTGAGAAAGGATAACCAAGTCTATTGCCTCATTTCGTTATAAACAAAAATATCATTTATTCCATTTTTTCTTAATTTCACCCCCGTAGAGGTAGACGCGTCATTATATAGACAGGTCCTTTTTTTATAATGTTTCCATATACACACAAGCTACCTTAGATTCAAACTGTCAACCGTAATTGAGCGAATGTAATTGAATGATTCTACACAAAAAATTGGAAATAGTGACAAGATTATTATTGTAATGTAGAATGATAATTCTATACGTCTACCATTTTGCGGCTAAGAGAAGGTATTATTGAATATATTATAAATTACATTAATTTATAGATACTATACATTCAGTCTAAATGACATGGTATTACTAGTGAATGAGCTATATGACACAACTTTAACATCTTAAAGCTATACGTAGTATTCTGTAAAGTATCATTATATATACAAGAATTTAAATCCAAAAATTTTGCAATAATAATAAATAAGCTGTGGGGCCAAGTCACAAGCTCACAACTAAGAGGATTTAATATGTAATAAAGTACTGGTGAATATAATAAAAAAATTCAATAGCTGCATTTTAAATACCTTTAAGTATCAGAAATTGTAGTATCTCTAAGAATTATGTATTTGCTATAGCTGGTATGGGATAATAATAAAACCTTTTTTCTTTTTGCCAACGTTTTTTGCTAACAATAATAATCTACAGATTCAAAATAAAAAATACATTAGACTACCGTTTATGACACCGATGGCTTACAAATTAAGAGACATAATGGCCCTTTATTCAAATCATATACAGGTAGTTTTCTATAATACTAAGAGAGTACATAATCTATTCACCAGACTTAAAGACCGGGATCCACGAGAACTACACTCTAATGTTGTCTATAAAATTAATTGCAAGTCATGTGAAGCATGTTATATTGGTCAGACGAAACAATTGCTAAAAAAGATACTATACCAACACGGTTATGATTGCAGAAATACCAACAGTCACAAAAAAGAAATGACAGCCCTAGCTTGTTATCACAATGTCGTCGATGTAGAAAAAATATTCTATCCCTTGAATGAAAACGAGCACGTTGTTAATTAGCCTCTGAAAAGTGGTAGGGGCGCTCTTTAGACCGAACGGCATCCTATTATATCGCACGTCAAAGAGAAAAGAGACCTAACTCAAAATTTGTCGTTTTTAAGTTAATTACACCATGAGATTCGCAAGCTTCGATACTATCGTTTGGTGAAATCTGCATATTTCTCTCTGATTTTTAGCGGTAGCGTCTTTTCTTTTACTTAAGAACAGAGATATCCTTCATAGAACAGTGTCACTTTTTGAGTTATGACGATCTTCATTACAAACGTAAATATGTTTTCGACATTTTAACAGTATTATCTTAAGTTGTGTCACTTTTCCACGGAATTTAATTCTTACACATTTTTTTTGAGTTTTGACATTTTTTCACAAAATTCAAAGTAATTAATTCCTAAAAATTGTATTTTGAGTTGTGCCACTTCAGAAAAAAAAACTTGTAAAAATATTTATTTAGGAACAAAGAAAAGCGACACAACTTAAGAGCATGCGGGATTAACAGCTAGCCTCGTCAACTGCGGTAACAAAAATTTAAAAAATCTTTTATATAAATCTTCAGAAATAAATTTACTAATAAATTTAAGAGTTCAGACTATTTTTAGCAAACAATTACTACGTTAAGGTAGAATTAATTCTATAGTGTTACGTTTTTTCGATCTCCTGAAAAGTTGAATTTTTTAAGTTGGGTCAGATTTCTATTTGACATGCGATATTTAAAATTTCCAAAGGAGTACTTAACGCAGTGTTTTCCCAGTCGTTTTCATCTCCAAAAATTTGATAGAACCCCTGTGTCAAGTCGAGTGTGCTAAAGTACTTTGACTTCCCCAACTGGTCCAATATATCGGTAATATTTGGCAATGGTTAGGCGTCTCCAACAATTCTGTCATTAAGTTTGCGAAATCAACTACCACTCTCCATCGGTTTTTACACTGGCTGTCTGCCTTTTTGGCACGAAGATTAATGGAGCGTTCCAAGGACTCACGCTAAGTCGTACGTCATCTGTTTCATGCATTTGCTGAACCTGACTATGAATCTCATTCTTGTACGATTCCGGCAGTCCATATGGCTTTACATACACGGATGCCTTGCCTGAGTTTGTATTTCTTGCGAAATGGCATGTTTATACATTAACACATCTTCCTCCATATGAATAATTTCATTGTACTGTGGACAGATATTAATTATTGAGGCCCTCTCTTCACTATTACAGTGATCGAGATCTAATCAAGCCTGCAGACTTTCAAGTAGACCATTCACAGGATCTCCATCTCGACGATAATTTATTACACTGTACTCTTCAACCTCATCATATTCTAAGTTAATTTCCTCGGATCGATTTCTACTTCTTCTTCATAAAGAGTAGAATGCTTAGGCCGCTTACACATCGAAAAATGACGCACGAATAAACAACCGAAAATTCGTTTATGCATATCAAAAACGAACGAATAAAAGTTGGGGTGGGCTTGTATCAAATGAAGTTAGGTAAGACCGAAAAGAATATTCGTTCGTGCGTGGAACAGAGTATGGAATGAAAATATACATGACATTTCGGAACGAAAACTTGTTTCTCGTACGAATAAACATAAGAATGTGTTTTAATTGAAATAAAACTTTAAATATGAATATTTTTTTATTAAAACTGTAATTAAAATAAACATCTAATACTTTATTACATATATTGCAGAAAATTTCTGTTAGTTTAGGACAAAATTTGTGTTTTTCGGTTTAGTGTTTTCGTTTTTCGATCTACAAACGGCCTTAATCTTCTACTTTGAGGTCTTGCTATAACATAAGCAAGGTATACTTTTAGTAGAATCTCTTTTTAATAACTACATTCTTTTGAATGGCATGCTTATTACAGTTTTGCACCGGGGTGCTAATATAACTTTTTAATAGGTGTAAGTGAGGCAATGGAGCTTTCGAAATATTTTTAGTAGCCGGCTCTGAAGCTTTTATATCTTCCCGTACGTCATGTAACTGATCAAAACACTCGACGGAAATGTAACCTGGACGTGCTGTCAAAAAATCCAGAGAGCCGCTTGTGTGGAAATAACTGGGTATCTGTGCACCACGCCTTCGGCGGCACTGTAGGTCATGCTGGACTTAATGCCGCTGGACCTTTATTGTAGAGATTTGGTGGCAATCAGCGCTATCCGGCCGAGGGCGGGGGGCTAGTGGATGGAGAGGGGTTCTGGGCACTCCAATATACTCGAGAAGATAGACTGTAGTGATTGCAGGGAAGAAACAGACTACCAAGAACCCATCTTGAATTTTGGTGGGGGTGTCAATACAATGATACCCACCAGGAGTGACTGGGAGGATAAGGAGGTGGTCGACATATCCGATATTTCTATTTTTACGGATGGATCCAAGACTAATGCGGGTACAGAAGCTGTAGTGTACTCTAGAGATCTCCAGTGGCACGAGTCTTATAGACTGCCTGACAAATGCAGTGTTTTCAGGCAGAGCTCGCAGCGATTTACCAGGCAGCAATATTGGTGTCCATGTACAGAGAGCCCGCACGGCACATCTCCATATATACTGATAGCAGGCAGCCATTAACGCGCTGGATGCTGGGGTGGTAAAATCTAAAGTGGTGCAGCTATGCAAGACCTATCTGTAGGAATTGACTATAAGGTACAAGGTGACCCTATGCTGAGTACCTGGCCATAAGGATATCTCAGGCAACGAGATGGCTGATGAGTTGCCTAAAAAGGGCTCCGAATTGGATAGCTCCGCGGCAGTAGCTTATGTGAGGATTCCAATCGGAGCTTTAAAAGAGGAAATCATCAGAGGCGTCTATCAAAAGGCAAGCCTCCGGTTCACCAGTAGGGATACCTGCCGTATTGCGAGACAATTTTGGCCTACATATGACAGAAAAAGGACAAGTGAACTGCTTAATGGCAATAGGACAAATACCAGGAAGCTAGAGGGGGTCATAACGGGTCATTGGGTCATAGGGGACCATGCTAGAAGACTGGGTATAGCGGCAAACGATTTCTGCAGGAGCTGTAAGGACTCGGAGGAAATTGAATCCGTTCAACACGTACTTTGCGAGTGCCCCGTTTTGATAAATAAAAGAGGTACGCTATTCGGTAGCTACTTCTTTTCAAGTCTGCGGGAGCTTCAAAGTGTAGAATTTAGATGTATACTGAGTTTTCTGAGCGAAGCAAGATAGATCCAGGTTAAAAGAGTCAGGTAAATCCTGAGTTTCCACGATGGATCTGAGGCTTGTCAGGTTATCCCATGAGGTCTAGATGCACAATGGACCCATTAGAGGTCTAAGTGATGCAGGCTAGTCGTCTGTATTCTGAACTTCCAATCTTATCTTCCGTTTCTGTTCAAATCTCTTTAACATTTAGACTTTTTTAAGAAACTACTACCTGTAAGACTATTGTATTCTAGGTTACTTCCCCGTTCTAATAAAAACAATGTATGTTCGACAGTGAAAAAACACTTTCCATCCGAAAGTACAAGTTGACAAATAAAAGATCCTAAAACTGTGATGGATTTTCTAGTTATAGTAATAATATTATATTGTTCTGTATTTATTAAATTTTTAGTAATTTCGCTTTCCACCTCTGGCTAATTAAACTGCTCCTTTCAATACACTGGAAGGTCTAAAATTCGCATTAGCCACTAGTCTAGCTTTAGTGTCTTCGAGGGAGACATTTAGAATAAAATTTCATGAAAAGTGTTTTAGTGGTTCTGACCATTGGCTCTGACCTGGATTCGGGATGGAGCATCGACGGTTTCCGTCCGAATTTCCCCGTTTCCCAACTGGGAAATTCTGCCTTGTTGCACTGAGAATTGGTTTATCTTTGTTTCACCATTGTTAATTGGACATTGTATCTATTGAACGTATTATTCATCCGCTCTTCCGAACGCATACCGCCTGGGAATTAGCGTAGCTAGGGTTTTGTTGTGGGAGGGCCTAGTAGGGGTGGGAACAAAATTGAAACAGAATGTTCTTCAATCAAATATTGTTTTTCAAAAATGTGTAAAGGTTTCTAAAACGTTAATCAGAATTAACGCAAAGTTTCCTTACATCAAATAAACTTTTTTATAGATTACCGTTGTTTGATTTCGAGCAAGGGTTGATTGTTTATTAAATATCGCCTATTCATTTGACTGGATTTATATCGATAATATATGCAGAAACACTACTGGTATTGAGAAAAATTCTTCTTACGAAAAGAAACTTTTCGCTTATACAATGAAACTGACTTGCTACAAAGAAAAAGATTTTACATTAAGTCAACATATGTAGTACCTACATACCTACTAAAAATTATCCAATTTGGAACATTTAAAATAAATCTTTTTCTAGAATAACGAAAAGTAAACTACATTTAAGCAATTCTATTCTTAGGATATATAACCTTTCCTCATTTTCAAATATATTGCAATTACCATATTCGGAGATAATTTAGAAAATATATTTACTATTATTAATTTAGTTTTTCCATATTTAGTTTGGATAAGACGAAGCAATTTGTTTTCTTACATGCAGGAAATGTCAAAAGCGCGATTTATTGCATGCGACAGAGCTCTGATTGACTGCAGCAATGTTGTTGTCACTGAACGTGCTTACTCTTTCTACGTTTTGTGCGATACAAAAATTTATCGGAGCAATGCTCTTAGTTTGGTGCGATTTTCATCGTAACCCCAACATTTATGCTTGTTTACACTTGCAATCCGATGCTAAGGTTCCGCAGTGATGTCGAAATTTACTATAATATGTAAATATATAAATATAAAAACATAAATATATGTAAATTTCTCACTAATATCTACTTACCACTACAAAACTAATCAAATTAAAATGTAGCCGCTGTCAACCTTGTGAACACATCGCGCGATAAAAACCAGTCGCAAATAGAAATAGATCTATAGGACGAGCAGGACGCCACTAAAAGGTCGCACGGTATAGTATCGCGTTCGTGAACAGGGGTAAAGCCACGTTTTTATTCGCCTCTTAGCAGAAAAATTTCTCTCACTGCCGGCGGAGATCACTTTGAGTACTATTGCCGCTTTAAAAAATTTATATAAATAAGCCCAGTACTCTTTTTTAAATTTTTTTCTGAAATTTTCAGCATTCATCTCATCATTTTTTAATTAAAGCAAGTTTTTCATGACCATCGCTTCAGCTTCAAAGGCTGATGCATCGAGTTTTAAGATGTTTTTATAATTATTGATGAAATCCACTCCGTAGTTCAGGTCCAATTTAAGAAATGCGTCAACAGCGCGAGCAACGATATGTTTTCAAATAGGCGTTTTAAATTTACTGTGATATTATCTATTACTTGGTAGTAAATGTTGATCTGTATCGGCTGGCGAATCTAATGTAATGCTTTCGCCCACTGTCCACTCTGTACAAAAGTCCTTTTGCTGACGCCGGTTTTTGAGACTTTAACAGCTATTACTGAAATCTCATGCTTTTCAGAAACTTTTCGATGTCTGTCCAAATTTTAAACTGATTCCTGCATGCTTCGAAAGTACCTATAGTACTTGCTACGAGGTCATAATCCTGACCAAGAATGGCATTTTGGGTCTGGAAAAATTTACTCAGGTTTCGTAATAATCTTTAGCAATCTAAGTGCTTTCACTATGCGTTTGTCACAGTTCCCAGTGATCTCTTTTTCCAAACTTAATTTAATTGGATCTTTATTTGCCAGTACTGCTTTGCAGTTTTTATAGGGACAACTCCATCTGGTAGTACTTAGACTTCCATTTCATAGCTGGTATGGATTCCGAGATTGCCTTGTAATTTTTGCAGGCTTGCATGATAACCACCCTATGAGAAGTGAATCTACAAAGCTTCGAGGCCGTTAAATATGTATTTGCTAGTGAAACATCCGCGCATGAGTCAGCAGTCCCGAGATTTAGTTTGAGCGCTAAACAATGGATGAATATTGCGTAAGGGTAAGTTTATTTTATAATAGCTTGCAGAGTGAAGTTCGATATCACTTCAATTATTTTTTCTGGATATCTGTGCTGTAGCAGTTGTAGTGTTTTTCAAAGTGGAGTGGAAATTTGTCAATCTATTTTCAAAAAAAATGAGCAATTTTCAAGAATTTATCTCCTATTTTTAGAAGATGAGCCCTCCCGGTACCCTCTCAAAGGCAAGCCATGGTGGGCAAGTGTCAGTATTATATCAATAAGCTTAGCCAAGTATTCTCTGCTTTGAACAATTTCTTCTTCTTGCTGTTTCTTAAGTTGTTGATGAACATCTCCAATTGTAAGAGATTGATGATAGCACTCATACATTTGGCTGCATTCAGAGTGAGGCGATGATTCTTAGTATTTTTTTTAAGGCCACTGCTATTTTTTTCCAGTTGTTAAAACTGCTGTGAGGTTACATTTTCCAATTTCAACAAGGACTGGTAGTGCTTTTATGGAAAAAGTTCACCAGCCCCGAATAAAGAACTCTTTCTTGACACTTTTGATTTTTCTTTAATAAACTCATGTTTTTCTTATTACACTTTTTATTTTTGACTTATTGACCTAACATTTGTTTAGTTACTTCTTAATTTCCCTTTTTATTCTTTATTAGGGGAACAAGATACCTTACTGTGGGTCGGATGTCTCCTGGTTCCTTTTTGATTTAGCTTTAAGAATGACTGCCTAAGTACTAGCGACACACCGGCTTTTTATTTACGATCATCCATCGATTTTCTTCGATAATTGGTAATCCAGCGAGATTTAGTAGAGGGACGAACATTGATAAATTAACGTAAACGTAGAATTTTGG